>OX457024.1:89381374-89785633 GCA_949752745.1 Protula sp. h YS-2021 | reverse complement strand
TAATTTTTGTGGTTCTTTATTTGATAACAGATGACAGTGAAGAAGACTTTGTCTAATTTCAAGAGGACACACTACGACAACTGGCACGACCACAAGCGAAAGTTCACGGACGACCAGCTCGTTGTCCTCACCGACCTTCTCGTCTCGCCCAGCTACTATGCTTGATGACGTCATGCCTGGTGACGACATCATATACACGCGCAAAGTTACGTGATCGCGCGTGTTATGTGTTACCCTGGAAATAAACTGATACTGACAAAAAGAGTCTTATTATGTTTCAAACAGGATGTTTTTATTTTAGCTTACGGACTTGTAGATTAATGCCATTGGTTGAACGGGAATCCAAGCAATGTTCTTGGAAAATTTATTAAAATATGTAGAGTTGTTAAGGAATTGTGTGTGTGTGTGTGTGTTTTTTTTTTTTTTTTTTTTTTTTTTTTTTTTGGTTATTTGTAGAAAATAGGTTTGTGTTCGATAATCTCAGTAAAATTATCGGTTGTTTGAGATTTTTATGTATTTTAAGGGAAAGATGGAAGTTGTGATGGATAAACAATTGTGTAGAATTTGTTTGAGATTTTTATGTATTTTAAGGGAAAGATGGAAGTTGTGATGGATAAACAATTGTGTAGAATTTGTGTAACAATTTGAAGTAGCCATACTGACTGTACCAGGGTTTTCTTCCTTCTGTCGACGAAAGCTGCTCTTGAACAAGTGAAATGAAATAGGTGAGAATTTGGTGGGGGGGGGGGGGGATCCGAAGAAATATACCCTAGTAAATAGTAAGTATAATTAAAATTTCTACTTTTCGTCTAGTTTGTTCATTGGTCCAAAGCTGTCTGTAAAGATGGGAGAGGGTAGTAGAGGCTGAGCAGATATTTATCTTTTTGGTCGATCTAGGAAGCGTACTATATCCACATTAGTGTGCTGCTTGTGTATTTATATATTTTAACCAAGCTTAGGATAACGTGTACCATGTGGCTATTTTTAATGACGCCTTTTGAACATTGAAATATGTGATACAGACCGAGACGAGTGGACTCGGAAGAATCCGGCACCATTGAAGATATGGATACGGCTGGACTAAGACCATCTGTGCGCAGTTTGTCGACGCACATCACGCATGTTATTTTAATGCATTTATGCCAGAAATGGTTTATTTATTTTTCAGTCACTAGGTTATGTGGCTATTTTTGTGCATAATTTGGGATCTTTTGTGTAAATGTTTTGAACAGGCATCTCCCACGGTGTTGTATTTTTTTATTTTTACTCACCCGGTCGGCATTTACACTTGCTAGAGGCAGCCAGTTAGCCTGATTAGAAGCGTTATACATTGTGAGATAAAACCACTCTTTGTAAACCTCGAAGAGTCAACACTCGTAAATGAGACACCGCGTTTCAAAACAAACCAGTTCAGTGACTGTAAGCCTAGCCGTGGTTATAAACAATAAATGTAAGTTAAAGCAAGTCGCAGGGAAAGTGTTGTGCGTATAACGTTCCAAGAAATTTGTCTCAAATGTTCTTTTAAGAATTCGATTATTTTTCTTGCATTTTGAAAGCTGCTTTGAAGCTGTAGAATAAGTAACTTTTTGATCAGCAGTTTTACACTTGTCTGTCCATTCTGTGATCTCCAGTCCCCATGGTGCAGTCCCTGGGATTCAGTCCCCATGTCGCAGTCTCTGGGATTCAGTCCTCATGGTGCAGTCCCTTTGATTCAGTCCTCATGGTGCAGTCCCAGGGATTCAGTCCCCATGGTGCAGTCCCAAGGATTCAGTCCCTATGGCGCAGTCCCTGGGATTCAGTCCTTATGGTGCAGTCCCTGGGATTCGGTCCCATGGTGCAGTCCCTGGGTTTCAGTCCGCATGGTGCAGTCCCTGGGATTCAGTCCTTATGGAGCAGTCCCTGGGTTTCAGTCCCCATGGTGCAGTCCCTGGGATTCGGTCCCCATCGCGCAGTCCCTGGGATTCAGTCCTTATGGTGCAGTCCCTTGGTTTCAGTCAGCATGGTGCAGTCCCTGGGATTCAGTCCTCTTGGTGCAGTCCCAGGGATTCAGTCCTCTTGGTGCAGTATCTGAGATTCAGTCCGCATGTCGCAGTCTCTGGGATTCAGTCCTCATGGTGCAGTCCCTTTGATTCAGTCCTCATGGTGCAGTCCCCATGGTGCAGTCCCAAGGATTCAGTCCCTATGGCGCAGTCCCTGGATTCAGTCCTTATGGTGCAGTCCCTGGGTTTCAGTCAGCATGGTGCAGTCCCTGGGATTCAGTCCCCATGTCGCAGTCTCTGGGATTCAGTCCTCATGGTGCAGTCCCTTTGATTCAGTCCTCATGTGCAGTTCCTTTGATTCAGTCCCCATGGCGCAGTCCCTGAGATTCAGTCCTTATGGTGCAGTCCCTGGGTTTCAGTCAGCATGGTGCACTCTCTGAGATTCGGTCCTCATGGTGCAGTCCCTGGGTTTTAGTCAGCATGGTGCAGTCCCTGGGATTCAGTCCCCATGTCGCAGTCTCTGGGATTCAGTCCTCATGGTGCAGTCCCTTTGATTCAGTCCTCATGGTGCAGTCCCAGGGATTCAGTCCCCATGGTGCAGTCCCAAGGATTCAGTCCCTATGGCGCAGTCCCTGGGATTCAGTCCTTATGGTGCAGTCCCTGGGTTTCAGTCAGCATGGTGCAGTCCCTGGGATTCAGTCCCCATGTTGCACTCCCTGAGATTCGGTCCTCATGGTGCAGTCCCTGGGATTAAGTCCTCATGGTGCAGTCCCTGGGACTCTGCAAAGCTGCGTATATTGTGTGGCAAGATGCATTCTGCAGATCGCAAGAAGTCACAACTTTGGTCTTATTGTGACATGTAAGGCTGATATTCTCTCAGTCTGTGATATGTGTCGTCCCCAAGTGACCGGTTTAGTTGTGATATAAAACTATCTCACCCTATGTGCATGTGAAAGAATGGGCTGATCTTTCACATGTTTGGCAGCTCTGCAAGTGATTTCGCCAAAAACTGTCGTGTCCATTGTTGAGCGGGGGGAAGGGGTGGTGGTGGGTGGAATTTTCCAGTCTGTGTGAATGTTCCGACTTGTGGTATGTTTGACTGTTTGTGAAATATATACTTTAGTGAGTAGGTTAAAAAGCTGAAAAAGAAGAAACAGCAGTATTGTTTTGAAATTTCACACACGAATAGAGCAAATATTGAAGGTGATAAAACGTAATTTTGTTCCGATTCATGAAAATTTGTCAAAATGACACAGCATTGTGAAATTTGGCAAAAATTAACATGCACACAAATTTGTCTGCTAATGGGTGCTGTAGGTCGGATTGTTTTGAAATTTCCCACACGGATAGAACACATATTGAAGTTGTGAAATTTTTGTTCCGGCTCATGAAAAATTGTCAAAATGACAGTATTTTTCGATTATTGGAACTTAGCGTATTTTCTACGTCGTGTCCAGGCTAGATTTTCAAAACTATTAATTGGATTGTCCTTTTTTTTTTTTTTTTGGAAAAAAATTAACACACGGAAAGAGCACATATTGAAGGTTTGCTGCGTCGTGTTTATTCGGATTCATAAAACAGTGCCAAAATGAATGAGTTTTCTTATTGTAAAATCTCACACACGAATAGAATTGCAAGTGTGCTACGTCGTGCTGCGCTTGTTCGGAGTCATGACAATGGTAAAAAGTGACAGTATTTTGAAATTTGGTACAACTTTGCCTTTTGATTTAATTCTTATTTCACACACACTGCAAAATTTAGGTTTCTCACAATTTCGGTTAGACTGGGGGCACAGTATTACAGGTATTAATGTATAGTATACATCCTTGCAAAGCTTTACGTAAAGGATACGATGATAGTATTATTCCTAATGCTCTCGATGCGTCGTACGAGGTATGTTCGCTCAAATCGTGATATCCTGTGTTCTAATTGTGACATGCGAGGACTGTGTGATTGCAAGTGTTGCTGGCGTAAATAAATGCTGTAACTAGTGAGAAGAATACTGGGAGAAGCGGGATTGTTATTATTTGCCTTCCCGTTAGTGCCGTCGCATTTCCTATCGTCACACCCACTTACAGAAGCTTGTTTATCTTGGTTGTGAGTTCACAAATTAGACCGATGTTGCTACCGAGACCGAAATCAAATTTAAATAAAAAAATTATGTACACTAAAACTAAAATGTAAAAAAATATAAATAATTGAACATACAAACAATCACCAAAAAAATGTTTCAATGGTTACAATTTGATATTTTAAACATTAAGCGTGTTTGGAGGATGTGTAGTCATATGTGAGATCTTAAGCCTTCGCGCATTCATGCTGGCTCCATCCCCAAAAATATATCAAATTCAACAGTAAATTTACACAAATATTTAAAATGTAGGTATTTACACGTATATTATAATATATGGAAATCAGTAGAATATATGCATTAAAATGTGGTCGATCTTGAGGAAAAACCTGTCGCTGTAAGAAAAATGTTTGTCAGTACATTCAGATTTATATACATAAAAAGTAGTTATTAGCAAAGAACGCAAACTGAATCTCAGCATGTCAACAACGATGTGACATCAGATCGTGACGTATGAAGCTGGTAGCAAATACGCTAAATTGAACGCACTTAATTGTGGACAGTGAGCGATCACCATGCCACCGAGGCTAGTTTTTAGTCCCCCGCCGGGACTATAGTATTCGGGTCTATCCGTCCGTCTGGCGACACTTGATGGAAGAAATTTGTGCAAGCGATATCTCAGCCGCTATTCAATCCTGGCTTTTTATTTTTGCTATAGTGAATATATATATATTGAAGTTGTTCGATGGTGCATTATTTTTCGATTCAATAAAAAACGACGAAATGGCGACTTGTTGAAAATAGGCAATGTTTTAGTATTTCTGTTGTCTACAGTGCAACTTTGTGCACGCGATATCTCAGCCGCTATTCAACCATGGCTTTTGAGTGTTGCTACAGTGAAAAAATATATATTGAAGTTGTGCGACGTCGCATTATTTTTCGATTCGATCGAAAAATGACGAAATTGCGACTTGTTGAAAATAGGCAATGTTTTAGTATTTCTGTTGCCTAGAGTGCAACTTCCTGCACGCGATATCTCAGCCGCTATTCAACCATGGCTTTTGATTGTTGCTACAGTGAAAAAATATATATTGAAGTTGTGCGACGTCGCATTATTTTTCGATTCGATCGAAAAATGACGAAATTGCGACTTGTTGAAAATAGGCAATGTTTTAGTATTTCTGTTGCCTAGAGTGCAACTTCCTGCACGCGATATCTCAGCCGCTATTCAACCATGGCTTTTGATTGTTGCTACAGTGAAAATATATATATTGAAGTTGTGCGACGTCGCATTATTTTTCGATTCGACCATAGTTCGTGGCGGGGGACATTCGTCAGTTTTACTGATAACTTGTTATTTGTGGTGTGTGTGTTCTATTGGCCTTAAATGTGGGCTTCAATGGCAAACTTTTAAATGCATAAAACGCAAACGAATTTCAAGACAATTTAGAAGAAGCTCAACTAGACATGCAACAATATGTGTCTGCTAAATATGGTCCTCCTACCCCTGACCGTCCCAGACTGGTTAGCAGGACAAACTGGCACTGCGGACAAAAAGGAATCACACGGCAATAAACTATGGGGAATGAAAATCCAAAGTGAAGTAAGTAAGCTTGACCTCGGGGTGTAAGTTTAAAAAATTAAATAAAGGATCACTGACTTACCTGGTAGATTTGTTTGGAATCCTGGACAAATATCACAGTTTTTCACTTGAAGGTTCCGGTACTTTCAGTGAAAATAACCCTTGCTGTATACTACATTGAATTGCGCAGAGAAGGAAGTGGCGTGAAGGGTTCTGCGTTTTCATCTTGCATTCAAAAAATAAGCTTGTTTTGAAATCTTGTAAAGAAAAACGTGTTCTAAACCAGTTGTTAACTGAAGTTACTGTGAAGGAAGTACTTTTTGAAACGGTATCCATATTTCGGGGACAGCTGTTAAAATATACTAAACTCGAAGAAAGGAGAAAAATTTAGGGCTAGACACGGTTCGTGCGGATTGTTACTGTTGTTTCAAAAAGGGTTAATTTCATTCAGTACTACGCGTTTTCCACAAATGGGTATCGCAGCAACAAAGGGGACAAAACAAACTGCACCCTCACTTCTCAATGTCTGGTTTTCGCTATATCGTTGCAGTAACGTGCGGCATTGCGCCCGCACTCAAAAATATATGATTTGGTGAAAGGGTTTATAAAATTAAATTTGACACCCCACGCTAAGGGAATGTAATTTACAAGGGTTTTCGCGTTTGGTTAAAAAAGGGGGGTTTTTTAATCATGCCACTGTGCATTTGAACCATTTGCGGGTGAGTGCAAAGGAGGAGCAGTGTTCCAATTTGGTTTGGCAAAAAGTAATAGTTGGAATGGCAGAAGTTGTTGATCACAGTTGTTATTTCTAGCGGCCACTTAATTTGAGGGGCAGTTTATTGAACCGTTTATTACAACATTGTAAATTGCAAGTGACGCTCAAGGATGCAGTGTCCATATTTACACAGATGCTAATCAATAGAACATATCATTTCAATTACTTTTCCTCGAAAAGCATTCCGTTAATTATGCATGACTTCAAGTCACTGAAAAAATGCCCAGATTTACACGCAATTCTGTATATAACGAGCATTAAATCAAAGTTCTCACAATTATATGCCAGCTTCAGAATTTATCGGCGCCATTTTATTTAAACTCTAGTTGCCGTATTCGCAAAGTTAACTGTACAGTTAATTGGTTCCGTTAACTGCTCTGTTGGCAACCAGAACATCTGAAAGCAAATTAATAACTTCACATGGTTTAACAAACAAAAATCCACCTAAAATTGTTAGCATGGTACAACCAGATCAACGGATTTTCGCTTCATTGATTACAGTTAACTGCGCAATTAACATTTGAACAAAAAAAAATATTTTTAAAAAATGCGTTTTCTGTATCCACTACAAACTGTTTGGATTTTCTCAGTTGAAAATCCACTCGAACGTGGTGAAGAAAAAATTTGTATTCTCCACCGACTATTAAATCTTCAGGCTTACATATTTTTGCCTTGTTGTCAAAAGTGACTGCTTTTTCTGATAAATTATATACCTTTTTCGGCTTTTTGTATATTTTTCAAAGTGAATAGGGGAAAATTCACGCTGTTCTATTATTTTGCATCCTTGTTTTAGCTCTCCAAAAAAAAAAAAAATTACCAAAAAAAAAAAAAACTTTACAACGGCTTTCATTTACGAAAACAACAATGTGATTACGTTGCCACTTGAATGCTTCTCCCACATCGATTTAACGCCATGACGTCCATGCAACGTCAATTTGGTGACGTCTCTTAAACGTTAAGAAAACGTTGCGTACGAGTGGCAATTTCGCTACGACAAAATTGCAAAAGGCTGCCAAGGTTTAGAAGGGTGAGATGAGTCGAGTAAGTTCATATTGACGCTGGACTGACTTGTAATGGTTACTTGCTTTTTGGGGGTTACCATACTGCTGTCTTTTTTTTAACAACATTCTTACACTTGTTTCGCAGAATCTTCGAGAGGACTTGGGCTAACAGTTATAAAAGAAAACCTACCCGGGATGAACAAATGCTTAAAAAATATCTTTGACAGGGGGTCTCGTATTCTTGTTTGTTTTGTGTTATTTTTCTGAAAATGAACGCATTGTTTGTAAGTTTCCAAGCTTCTCCGTAGCAAGAAATTTCCCAAGAATGAAGGTACACAATAAATAAATCCACATCCTTTTGCTTAAAAAACGCTAGTGGAAACACATCCTCATTGTTCTTTGAGGGAAAAACGATGCCACACCCAACTCGCACTGTCACGACATGAGTCTATGTTTTTTGCGCTTTTAAGTCTCAGCCAACAGGCTTCCTCTCTCGCTTTATAATTGCCTTCCTCTGATTGCCCTGCTCACTTCTATGCACGCAATCCGGAGTAGCATTACTTTCCAATGTTGTAGAAAACCTCTGAGCGGCAGCTTGGGGTTACACTCGAACACTTGCACTTTTCAAAACAATGACAAATTCAGACGATATTTCAAAACATCAAAGATGTAATGCTTGCCATCTGTGAAAAAGTGCTGTACATCTGAAGAACAAAAACTGCGCAGCTGCACCAGGTGGCAATGTAATTAAAAATCTGGGCAAAAATGGAGAGAAAATCAATTGCAGAATCACAATCTTTATAAGCTAAGCTTAAGACAGAAAAAGGATTATACGGAGTATACAAAAGAGAAAGGGAAAAGCAGAAATGAAGCGTTCGGGAAGGATACTTCACATGTTTTGGTTCATTTCTCTTCTTATTTTCCTTATATTAGATATGAGTAACTGCACAGAGGCATCAAAGCCGAAGGAATCACGGCAGAAAAGAGATGTGACTGACTTGCAAAGAGGCGTTAGTGATGATGGGGCTGTCGTGTGCAATTATGATATAACGAGATGTTATTGCGCGTACGATTGCAAAATAACGCATTCAGATTGCTGTATATCTATTGCGACTGAAAAGCAACTTGCTCAAGCAATTAGATTAGAACTATCTGGACTTATTCTTGGTATGTATACGGAGGACTTTGAAAAAGAATTCAAACGCTCATTGGCTGACATACTAAAAGGCTATTGCATTTCAAACCCAGGTGATTGCACACCCTATATAAAAAGAGAAAATAAAGAGAAGTTACCAGATTCAAGTTCCATATTTGTTTTCGTTACCAAGGAATTGAATTCGAGTACCAAAGTAAATAGTACAGCCATTGGATTTTTTGTTAGTATACATGAGCAAACGGATCCGTTTTCTCCAAACATATTGCCCTTACACTCGCCTGACAGACAGACTCTACCGTCTGATATCATTCTAAAGGCTACAGTACCTCAGACACTCATTTTAGAAAACAATATAACAATCAGAATTGAGAGAGTAGGTAAATGGAATATGTATAAAAACAAAATGACGTCTTCAAACGATTTGCCTGTGAATACCATTATAACCTGTGGAGTTCTGGCGGGTTTGTTTCTCACATGCGTCGTGATATCCAGCATCAAAGCCATAAGGTAAACTAATAGTTTTATAGTTGTAAATTGTGTTTATATGGGGTTTCCTAGAAACCGTCTTTCGGAAGGGGGTGGGATGTATTTGTTAACTCATTGGGGGAGGGGGTTGAAAGTCTGAGTGGACGTTATAACAAAGCAACACTTAAATTTAAGTGCATTTGACTGAACGGTTAACTGAAAATAGTAACAGGTTAACGTCCTTGCCAGCTGTTAATTTTTGTAATGATACCAACAGATCAATAAATAAATTTAAAAAAAACGTGATAACGTTCATGTGATGTACTCAACAGCATAATCTAGTTGTTACTTCTTTGGACCTCCTAGTTCATGGTTTGGATTTTTCACACTATAGTCAGAGTAGAACAGAAATGTGAAAATGATATGTGAAAAATCGCCCTTCCCTTCTTTAATCCAAAATATGTAAGGGAAATTTTTGCCTTGAAATGTCACTGCTTCACACGGAAGATCCAGTTAGATTTGTTTGCAGTTGAAACCGTTTCACACTGCAGTTCTTAAAAAAACATTGTCATTGTTTTAGGGACCGAAGAAGGATAAAGCATAGGAGAGCCATCCGTAAAGCTGAAAGAATTCGTGGCACCAACTTTGATCCCGGAAATTCTGTCTTAAGTAGTGAAAATTTCTACATAAATTATCCAGAAACGAATTGCATGGTTAATGGTAAAACGTCTAACATGGAGACTGAAACCAAAGAATGTGATGGAAATGACGCTAATAGTATGAAACCCCTTGAAAACAAGGCTAATGGCACGAAATATAATAGTAATATGCTCGCTGAACAGGGAACAACCGAACAAAATAACTCTAAGCCACTGAATGGTGAAGTAAACGGTCATGTGGCTTTGCGGTTAATGAATGAAAGCAGTCTCGAGATTTCTGCTTCTGTACATGCTCAATACGAAGAAAAATGTCCTCGAGCCGCTGAACAAGCCAGCGAGGAAAACAAAAGCTCAAATACATCATCAACTGTTGCAAAAAATGATGGAACGGAAGCAGCAAATAGAGCATCAGATATTACAAAAGTCCTCGGAGCTGCGAGAACAATCAGCGCTCCCAATACTATAGCACAGGAGCTAGACCCTAATGTTATTGCAAGTCAGTCACATGGTGATAACAAATACAATGGTCAAATTGCAAATAAAGGTGAAGACAACACAATAGACGTAAGTGAACAAAGCCCTCAAAACCCTGCAAGCCCCGACTAAGCTCATTGTAACAATTCGACAAAATCATTACTAATCTACAACGCTGACTGATGAAATAAAAGGTGCACATAAGTTTTCCAAACCGTGGAAGGACGCCCCGTGCTTCCCATGGTAACAGAAAAAATATGATACAGTATTTACGCATTTGAGGTTTACATGTATTGTATTAATTTAGTATATATGCTAAGTTTAATCTGATAAACATTTTTTTTGTTCAAGTGCCACAGCCATTCGCCTGGTTTCAGAAAAGACTCATCTTATGATATAAACAACGTTTTAAAATCCCGCCATGTCAAAAGCTGAATAAAAGACAGAACCATGATTCCATTGTGTCCCCAAAGTGACTATAGTTGTACTTTTTTGAGAACTTGACTCAGATACAGTTATAATTTCTAGTATTTCAAATATACTGAACTGTTTAACATTCTGAGTTGTGAGCATATAGCCGCATAAAGAGGTGGTTCTCAAAACTAAAAATGAATGGAACACCATAAAAATCTGTAGTCCATATTACGCTAATGGAGAAATGAAAAAGGGGAAAATACTGTTTTGATCTCTATGCTGGACAATCTATGCCACACACATTGAATACGCAGGTCGCATAACTGCATAGCAGAACCTGTTTATCGTGTCATCTTTATACAGTATCTGCAAAAAGGAGTAAAACTACAGCATGCAAGAATTAAGAAAACTGTTAAATTCTGCAAAAAGGAGTAAAACTGCAACATGCAAGAATTAAAAAAAAATGTTAAATGCAAAGTAGGAGTGCATAATTTTGAAGTACAGGTATTTAAGAAAGGTGGGAGCAGCACAGAAATGAGATATTTGGATCAATATTTAAGGCAGTTTGGAATGCTTTGAGATTCCGTAGATTGCAATTGTAGATTGCAATTGTATATGAGTACAGAAGAACATATTGTCAGATATTCTGATTATTGTGTCAGTAATGCGCGTGTGATTTATACTTTAAAATATTTACAAACAGTGGGGCTATTCCTGACAGAATTTTTTTGGTCGAAGTTTTAGCTAAAATTTCCGAGTAAACGCATATTCCGCCTCAGTCTGGGCCCAATAGCAGCCTGTGATATTACAACTCGGAATGTTACACTTTCAGGGATAATTGAAATGCAATTATTGCGACGAATGATTCTAAAACAATGCAACTTAGTATACGTGATACAGCAGTAAAATCTTAAAAATACAGGGAAAAGATACAGGTACTAACATTGAAAATAAATAAAAATTTATGTATAGTATTAACTTAATGAAGTCCACCCAACGTCCTGTTCCTTGAATTTCCACTCCCCCCCCCCGACAACTCCCCCCGACAATTCCCCCCCCCCGAACAATTCCCCCCGTAGGACAATTCCCCCCGAGGACTATTACCCCCCCCCCCACTTAATTTTTATATGATATTTTCCTTTGAATGCCAAAGTCTTAATGTTTAAAATACCTTAAAATCAAAAATGCAAAATTTTTCTATCTGGAACGAAAGTTTTTTCTGCCATTTAAAACCTGATGTTGTGGGCAATTCCACGCAAACGGTCAACAGTATGTCGGTTTTCGAAGTCGCGGAATGTTTGACGAATGCATGTAAATTGCAATTGCGACAGTGTTGAAATGTTGAAATGAAAGGACAATTACCATCTCCAGTTAGAAGATAAAAGGGCAACAATTTGTAAAAAAAAAGAGAGAGAGAGAGAGATACAAAAAAAAAAGAAAAAAATAAGAAAAATAAAAATGAGTGGAGGGGGGGGAAAGTCCTCGGGGGGAATTGTCCTACGGGGGAATTGTTCGGGGGGAATTGTCGGGGGGAATTGACTGGGGGGGGAATTGTCTGGGGGGGGAATTGTCCTGTTCCCAATCCAGATACCTAGCAAAATAAAAATATACTGTTGGGCAGATCAAAAGTATTGCAGTGATATCTAGGTAACGAACCAAAGAAGCATACATCTCCAATATACAGCCATTATTTAGTGAGAGCTCAGGCAGGGAAGGGTTATCTGGCGTCAGCTAAGGCAGTGCGGGGATTAAGGATAAAGGTCTTTATATAGTGAGAGCTGAGAGAGTGCGGTGATTCAGAGTTCGAGACTCACTGTTAACAACCGCGAGTGGGGTTGGTACATATACACAATGGGTCAAGCAAACAGAAGACAATGCATTAGATAAATAAACGAGGAGCAACTCACTCTCTTAGTTTGCTTTAAGTGCGGCACTGTTTGGATAGTCAACCACAATTATGGAATTAACCGGTGTGCTTCCCATTTTAACGTAAAAAAGCTATGCGTTTATCCAGTTTATGCGATTAAGCTGTATGCAATTATCCGGTTAAATTTCCAATAGATAGCATTGGAAATGGTTTGGGATTTGCGAATAATATGCAGTTAACCGATTTATGCATTTAAGCCAGGCCAAGAGCTTAAATAAAAGGCAGATAAAGGGTGTAAGATGAAATGTTACCTCATGTATGAAGGGCACTATTGACATCTAAAGTGGATCACAAAAATACTAATGTTATGGAACAAAATATAAACAAAACAAAGTGTGGTTAAAACAGTTCCCTTAAATTCATTTATGTACTTGATGCCATAGATCCATGAATTTCCTCAAACAAATACATATTTATCGTCTTTTTCATACAAAGATTTAAGATAATACGTACTAATATACTTCGTTTTAATGTAAAAACACACGTCGTTTGCACGAGATTGAATGAAAGGTTTGACAGTTATCATGACTTAAATGGAGAATCGGATATTACATATTCTCTTTCGTTGCAACGGGGTTTATTAAGGAAACAGGCACTTTCTCCGGAACTTTTCCCCTTTGGTTGTTTCCTCTGGTACTTCTACTCTTAGTCCTTTCCTATTTAAGGCAACAGTTTTCTCATAAATTTTGAAATACAGTAAAATTCTGATCACTCCTGTTGGGACTGACAAAATTTGTCAAGAATAGCAAGGTGCCCGGGTTACTCAGGTTACGTAATAATGGCTTGAGTTGTCAAATAAATCATTGTTGGTAATATATGCAATCCGCCTCCACCATAATGTCTCGCCGGTGTTTTGCCCCTCAATTTTTGCACAGGTGGCAAAGGTTCCCAGTTTTGCAGAATACATCTGGAATTTACGGCCCATTAAAATTATTCGAATTCAAAGCTCAATGACCCTGCATGAAAAAGAAAGAAACTTTATTTCTTGATTAATATTACCCCTTCCCTCACAAAAAAACGAGACCCACTCAATGCCTAACAGTAAAAAAATTGAAGGTTACCTGACAACTGGTAAACAAGGAGTAAGAGTGAGGGGTCTAGTACCACATGATGTCCCAACACATCCTTCAACAAGATTTACATAATAATGTTTCTTTCTATTTTCAATTTCGATTGGCAATATTATTCACTAAATTTTTCGAGCAGTTTGAATATGCAATAACTGACACTCATACATACAATCCGCTTGACACTATACAAGACAAGCTTTGTGGGATTAGAGAGTTCGCAAAAGGAGGCAGTCTTGTTTGTTGCAGAATATTCTTATAGTCATTAGCAGGAAAACGCACAAACAGCACTGAAAGGTTGCCTGTCTGAATGACACGGTTATTCAGTAAAACCTGAATTATGTCTGGTGTCCAAAATAGGGAGGTGCCCAATTACCTAGATTCTTATTGCAAAGAAAAAAACGGAAACTTAAAAGGAACTGACATATTTTGTCCACATTAGTAAGGAAGCAGGCTTTACTTTATTTGAAAAACAACACTTTTTTATTTCGTTTTTAATATATCGCAATTTTTGACAAAAATGTTACCTTGGGTGGGAAAGGGTCAGGAAGAAAATAACAGGTGGAAAACGACTAGCGGGGAACGGGCTGGGGGAAAAGGTCAGGGGCAAAGGGCCTAGACGCGTTTCTTACAGCCTGAACCAAAATTAACTGATATACTGAAGAACAAAAGAAATTTAGCATACAAAAAGTGAAATATATTTCTTATTCTAAATTTTTTGCTTGAAACTTTGAATAATTGTTAGTGACCTAAATCTGCGACATAATCTATTGCTTTATTCCAAATACAATGATTATTAAGGTGTTAATGTGGTATAGAGCTCTAAACCATATTGATAGGCACGAGCTCGTTCTGCTTGAGTTGATTTCTAATTTTTACTATCAGTCGTTTCAAAGAAAGATGTTGCAACGTTTCTAAATTTCTAAATTTCCAAATTTTGGTTTAAATGTCGAGCGCATAAAGATGCCTCGACTTCCGCAAAACTGTCGCGTATAATGAAATTGTATGCATTCGGGACCAACCAAGAAGCGGCCGCCCTCGAGTAACAACCCTATTCCTCGGAAATGAACCCCATAGAACATCTATGTGATCATCTGGATAGGAAGGTTCGTGCTCGAAATCCGCCACCTCAAAACCACGCTCAGCCACGCCGGGCTTTGATAGAAGAGTGGCACCGGTACCCTCAGTACCGAATCAACCGACTGATCATGTCGATTCCCCGCCTGATCCGTGTTTTGCACCAAGCCAATGGGGGATATACACGGTATTGAGGACACTTCAGACCGTTAAATTCTGTGCACGTCGAAATTGTGACAGTCGCATCTTTTGTCAGTCTGGATTTTGCAGACACTTAGGAGTATGGATCATTTTGTGTAAAATTATGTTGAAGAATCAGTGAATCTTGCATTCTTGTAAGTATGAAAGTAATTGAATAAATAATTTTCTCAAGATGATATATTTCATTTGCATGTTAAGTTTCTTCTGTCCTTCAGTATATGTTAAAACGCCCCTTGGAATGGAAAGGCTATGGAAACTAAACACATGAGTCATCATTGTGGGAGATGTCCTTAAAATGTAGCTTGTCAAATCTGCTCTTTCTCGAACTGCTTGTTTACATTATCAGTTGTATGCAATTATGCAACAATTATTCACAAACATATGGTTAATTAAGTAATTGCAGATTCAGTAACCGTTTAATGATTCCTATGTACAAAATTTCAACTCTGATAAATCTAACTATTTAATCCATGTTGTCGTCTGGTTGCATATCCTAAAACTTACGGATAGGCGCTATGCTGTTTTGGCAGCAAGAAAACCTTATAACAGATTGGGTTTAAGCAAGTTTAATGTTTATTTGATGAGCCTTGTAGTTAATCAAACCTGTTAAGCATCTAATCTTACAAGGGCAGTAAACGAAATTGAGTTGCTTATGTAAAGTAAATAAATACAGCTTTATCCGTGGTAATGCTCTGGCATGCAGAAAAGTAGGCCGTTTGGAAAAATTTTTGTAAATATGTAATAAGCCCTGTAAATATTAGTTTCAATCGATTACGCTCATAATATCTTTGTAAAAACAATCTTTAGTGTTTATAAAGGTAAAGAACAATATAGGGACTAACAGAATTTTATTCCTACTTTACCCAGTTAAATTAATAGAACTTTATGTGTACCTGAACTAAACACAATAAAAGATCTTTGAAATATAAGATTTTTCATGCTCGCATTGAAGCCAAATAGTGCCCTTCGTCGGCACTATTCGGAAACAGTTTCCGAATAGGGTCTCCGGGGGGTGTTATTTGGAAAAAAATACCTGTTTGGTTGAAATAACTAAAATAAACATTTTTATGCTAATAAAACAAAGTATTTCATTCAGTCAAATCACGTTATGTCACATATTTTATATTAAGAACATGCAGTAACCTGAAGTGAATTGGCCTACAAACCATTAAATTATTCAACATAATCAACCTTAAATTAAGCTTAACGCGTTTCACAATTTCTAACTTGTCTTTTATCGTGAGCGACTTTCTTTTACCCATTCTATACAAATTGCTTTGAAACTGAGTGTGAATTTATTGCGAAATATCACCCCTTAGGGTTTAAGTGGTGCCAAGCCGTCGTCAAAACAGCTAGCACATAAACAACCCTTATCTTGTTTTGAGACATTACTACAGGGCAGGTATTGGTAACCATGGCACTTTTATCTAAAATCCCCTAATCCCTGTCACAGCGTTGTCACTATCCAAACAATTAAGCTCTGTGCTGTGTCGATCCAACTGCTCTTGGCACATGAGGCAGGTGCCACAACAATGTACCAGCAAACTTATATTTGCTTGATTTTAGAGGGGGCTCTAATAGGAAACAGCCTTTGGACGCAGTCATTTTCAAACCAAATAGAGCCTCCCTGGAGGCATTATTCTGAAAAAGTTTCCGAATAGTGCCCGCGGGGCTTCTATATGGAGGGGCTTCTATTCGGAAACTCCCGTTATATATATATTAATGCCTGCAAACGCCTACAGGAAGTGGTCAAGAAAATGTTCTTACTGTCAATAAGAAAATATAATGAGGAAGAAGTGAAATTAACATTTCCTAAGCACTATGTTTTTGTAAAAAAAAAGACAAGACCGAACTCGACAAATAATTCACAGAAAACGTTTTATGAGCACAAGGTTGATCACTTTTGCGTGCCCCACTAGTTACATGAAGGTCTTAACGTCTTAAATTAGGTCTTTTAGCATATCAGAGAGGAATATATTAGTCATACCTTACCGGCATCTGTATAAATATGAAGCTAAATTTATAAGACATTGCCTCACATCAAGCGATTCTGTGTGATCAGTAACAGAATATTGAAGTACTTAATATTTATAAAAAAATAACAACTGTGAACTTACGTACTTCAACGCATGGCATGCAATATTTAAACTCAGTAACATTAGATTATGAAATAGCGCGAACTATACTTTTTACAGCGTACGTTTCGATTTTTGGCATTTAAGGACACCTTATATAATTTTAGTTGACACCAATATACATATGTTCTTACCCTTTATTTTTTAAGAAAATCATGTTAATTGATCGAACACCTTGTTCTGTTTAATCACGTGTCATTTTCAAACATTTTATTTCTTGGGCAATATGAAAAATACGCATGATACAAAGTTAAATGCACAGCAGAAGTTAAGCTTTTACAAGATAAAAAATAAAATATTCAAATCATTTTCGTTGGAGTCAAAATAAATGAAATAAAGCTCTTTAACTTGCTAATTATGTTTTTGTCTCAATTTCTCTGATGGATAATTAAGCATTTGGTGTAGGTCAGAAGAACCCTTTAGCGATGCCTGTGTACATGTGGACAATCGCTACAGAAACCAAAGTGTCATGATCTGGGAGAAATTACTTTCAGTTTAAGGGCTTACATCATTTTACCAACAGAAATCTAAGAGTCCTACAATATCGAGAGCAAACCCCGAACCCTGTGTTTTTTTTTCAACAGTTCATAAAACAACTTCCTTTTGCAGCGGTAAAACGCGCGCCTTCATGCGGAAAGAGTGTGCCTATGTAAGTGGAATTGTTATTTAATATTGATATTTGGCATGGCCTGCATGTTCATCCAATGTGTCACCCATAGAACACGTTTCGGATGCATTTGGCCCGTCTTAGACCTAAACCCCCTTCCCCTTTTAACATTTCGCAGCTACGCCAGTTCCTCATGGACAAGTCGTACCGTGTACCTATAGTCTACATTCAGCGTTTGGTTACCTCAATGAAGCGTAGATATAGGGCGTTTATTAACGCCAACGCCGGACACACGAGTTATTCAGATATGTCACTTGACATTTTATTGGACACCTTCACCGTGTGATGCGAACCGTGTCATATACCGAATCTTTCTAACTTATCGTGTGTAGATGTATCATCATTGAGCTGTTTTCAAGTACGTGTAACAAAATTTCTGATTAAAAATCTATGAAAGAACATAATGTGATTTTGTAACCAGACTTTTCTTTTGTTATGGAGCCTATATAATAAAGAATGCATACAAACATACATGTTACATCTCACAAGAATACGAGATAGACAACGAATATACTTATTGCACCTCATGTGAATGCGGCTTTAATACATTCAGCCTGTGCAACAACTTACCAACAATTACAACACTCCTATTCACGAGGACATATACTAGCCAACATTGCAAGTGGATATCTGACGATCATACTGACTGCAGTTTGGCAATTTGGTATCACCTTTAATCCACTAAATGAGCAACCAGATTCTTCTTCCACAATAAATATTTGTTTAGCTACATGACATACTGACATAACAGAAACATTCAACATTTAAGGCCCCATGACAACAGATATTTGTTCAATATAAATCTCAAACAATGATCAAGCCGAGCAATTACATGGAAGAACAATATATAACAAATTAAGAATTTGGTCAAATAAAATGTAGGAACTTATTATAGAATATAAAGTGTTTGGGATACACATGTGGAAAGCAATACTGCTGGTTGTGTATTGTATTAAATTAAATTATAATAAGATTTTTATTTGAAAATTAGCTTTGAAAACTTTGTGGATGATCTGAGTCGAAAGTAAATAAAATCAAAGATGAACATTTTTGGCATGGTCAGAACTTTTAGAGGAGTTAACATCTGGAACTTACTAAAATTAACCACTATTGGAGTAATTAGAGTTTTTCAAAAAAGCGTTTGAAACTATAGATCATGGTTTATTGCTACAAAATTTTGAATTTTGTGGTATTAGAGGTATCGCAAATAACTGGTTAAATAGCTATCTCTCCCATAGAACACCATATCTTCACATTGAAGAATCTCTTTCTAGTATGTTACAAGTTCTGTGTGGGTACCCCAAGGTTCCATTTTAGGACCAAAATTATCTATTATTTGTATTAATGATATAAAAAAAGTTTTAAAAGTCTTAAGATTTATACTGTTCGCAGATAACACTGACATTTTTATGTAGGTAATGACGCTGAATATATATGTGAGGTTATAAGTGGTGAATTGTTAAAACTAAATAAGTGGTTCCATTTTTAATAAGCTTTCCTTGAATGTTTTCATAAACTAATTGCATTGTATTTAGTCATTGTAAATCAAAGAACAACCTGATTATCCCCTTTAACTGAGGAAAAAATATCCCATGTTCAGTCAGCTAAATTCTCGGAATGATTATAGATGAAAAACTAAATTGAAAATTAGTAAACTCAGGGTAATATTAGCTAAGTGTGTTGTAATTATGTATAAATTACGCTATGTGGTCAACGCTGATGCCCTTCTTTTGATATATTGCACTCTATTTCTTCCATATTTGTCATATTGTGCGGAGATCTGGGGAAACACTTATGCTACAAATACTAAACCTATTTACGGATTGCAGAAACGATCTGTGAACACCGTAAATGTTTGGGACTGTATGAACATTCAATGCATTATTTCATAATTCTTTGCTTCTAAAATTTGATGATATTGTAAAATTCAAAACTCTGATTATTGTATTCAAGACAAACATATGTGCCCTACCAAATGCAGTCAAACGCTTGTTCAAGATCGTAAATAGTGAGCGGGCAACAAGGTAACAGGGAAACCTCATGGAGTTGTATTGAAGAATTAACCGAAAAAAACATTCTATAAGTATAAGAGTGTGTAATCTTTGAATTCCTCACTCAAAGACCTTAAATATGAACCAAATCTAGCCTCCTTCAAAGCAAAAATGAAATTGCATTTTATTTCTAACTATGCATAACTTAATATGTAAACTACTCTATATTAACTACTTATCCATGGTCAAAACTAAGCGTTGATAAATAAAATTGTAAATCTGTATATACGATTCTTACAGCTATCAGATTTCTAAAATTCGTGAACTTAATAAACCCGTAAGAGTGTATTTGTACAGTATGCTAAAAATGCAAGTGGACGATTGCCTCTGTTCTAAATTTATCAGCTTTTATGTGTTATTTATTCTCTCATGGTCATTTTACTGTTTACTCTAAAATTACTGTCAGTATTGAAGTGGTTGTATGAAACTTCTTCCTAAAAACATTGTAAAGGGTAAGCGAGGAGTAAGCTTTTAGCTTTTGCTCATTCCGTTTCCAAATTGTCAATATATTTTATAGTTACTTAAGCCATTGTTTTGTACTGTATTGTTTTATTGTACATTTGGAAATAAACGTTGAAAATGAAAAATGAACTATTTACACTTTTGGGTTATCAATAGTGATATGATTGTATATTAGGAGCTGGTTCCGTCATGCAAAATTTTCATCTCAATCGTTTTCTAATTGCTGCATATTGAATGTTTATGTTTTGTGGTCTGTCATCTCTTATGGTATATTTCAACTGCCATTTTCTGACATTTCCTTTATATTTGGATTTTGTCAAAAGCAACAGATTATATTCGTTATTATTTAAAGGCAAAATTTTGAATTTCCGTTGAGTTCAATTCACACTGGTGTAATGCTAATAGATATTTGGCCTGGGACCACAATTAACTTATATGTTTGGCCTCGGACCACAATTAATTTACTTATATGTTTCTTTATAACATATCCAAATTTGACACCTTCCCTACATCTGCAACAGCAAAGATGACCAAGTAACTATATACATTGACCCTTCACATGAACAAAAATAGGAAGAAATGTAGAGCATGACAATTTACTTTTCGAGATGTTTTTGTATAAAGATTGGTACTATCGAAAAGTGTCCTATCAACGCTATTTTCATAAAAAAAATTGACAATTTTCATTTCTCTTTTTTCCAGGCCAATGAAGCTACAGTCTTCTATTTTTCTCGCCCATAAATTCTACCTCTCTACTTTATAAATGTACCTTTAGTTTATTTCTATACACAAAATTATCGAAAATCAGCACCATTTGCTGTGCAACTACCGTTTTCCAATCTTTCGTTTACCAGGAAACCAGGAAGTAAACAATTGCATTTTACAACGAAAAAGATCAGGTCTGGACAAAATACACAGATGAATTGAACACAGAGAACTTATTGGAAAATATAGACTTTTTTTAATGTTTTATTTCTTAAGTACGGGAAGAATGATATATTATCGCTCAAACCACTTTGCTGTTCTCGTGTTACAAGGCCCAAACTAGTCCTAGGCCACATTCTTTTGGACCTCTCAGAAAACTGAGAATCCACTCTCCAAACCGACCAGAGAAGCTCCAGAGACACCGTCCAAAAGAACACTTCTCAGAAAATCGAGAAATAAAAAACACTAATCTAGTTATTATCCGCCGGGAACCGGACGGATATAGTTTTCATTCTGTCCGTCTGTCTGTCCGTCCGTCTGTGATATTTTAGTCTCACGCGCCTACAGCCCGCATTAGTGGGTGGATTGATTTCAGATTTTACCCAGGGGTGCTCCTAAGCATCCCGCAGTGCAGTGACCAGGATTCGACGGGATCGGAGCAAAATTGCAAAAATGGCAAAACTTTAAAAAATATCAGAAACTGAATAAGGACTTTGCATAACACACATCAGTCTCACGCGCCTACAGCCGGCATTAGTGGGTGGATTGATTTAAGATTTTACCCATGGCTGCTCCTAAGCATCCCGCAGTGCAGTGACCAGGATTCGACCGGATCCGAGCAAAATTGTCAAAATGACAAAACTTAAAAAAATGGAAGAAATGAATTAGGAATGAGCACAACACATATCGGTCTCACGCGCCTACAGGCCGCATTAGTGAGTGGATTGATTTAAGATTTTACCCATGGCTGCTCCTAAGCATCCCGCAGTGCAGTGACCAGGATTCGACCGGATCCGAGCAAAATTGCCAAAATGGCAAAACTTTAAAAAATTGCAGAAACTGAATAAGGACTTTGCATAACACACACCAGTCTCACGCACATACAGCCCGCATTAGTGGGTGGATTGATTTAAGATTTTACCCATGGCTGCTCCTTAGCATCCCGCAGTGCAGTGACCAGGATTCGACCGGATCCGACTAAAATTGTCAAAATGACAAAACTTTAAAAAATGGAAGAAATGAATTAGGAATGAGCATAACACATATCGGTCTCACGCGCCTACAGGCCGCATTAGTGGGTGGATTGATTTAAGATTTTACCCATGGCTGCTCCTAAGAATCCCGCAGTGCAGTGACCAGGATTCGACCGGATCCGATTAAAATAATCAGGTATACAATTTGCGCGAACCCGGCGGATTCATGCTTCTCGAGCATCTAGTTTTGTGCTTATTTCTGATAAATATATAATTCATATGCCCAGAAATATATCCTGTGACAATCGTTTGTTGGGGCATTGGTTTAAATGTGATCTGTTTTACCTAATAACATCCGTACCACTTTAGCAGTACCAACGGTGTTACAGATTAGACCTCAACCTATAGTAATTGAGGTTAAAGCTTTGGGTCCTCTTGTATTTCACTATACCTAGTGCAATTACGTCTAAAATCTTCCTTGACCTTAATTTCTACTCTTAAATATCTATATTTCACATGCATTTTTGCAAATAAGTTGTAGAAATGCCTTTGTTTACATTTCCGCCATCTTGTATCTGACCTTCTCGAGAGAAGTTTTCCGAGACAAAAACTGTCTGTAGATAACGAGAACTTATCCAAGAGAACACCTCTCGATTTTTCGAGAGCCTCTTGATTTTTCGCGACGGTCCAAGAGAATGTGGCCCTAGATAACTCTTGCGGTCTTCCTATGACCGCGTTTTATTGGACGTATCTGAAAAAATAATAAATCCAGATAATGTTTCGAAAATGTCCCAATAAAACACTTCAGATAATGTTTCGAGAATAAAAATGGCTGCCGGGAACTTTGGTGCTTTTCTGTGTATCCAAATTGCTATTGTCAGTAGTTGTATTTCTACTGGCTTTAATGTAAGTTGTCGTATATCAGTTCTGAATCGACGTAAGTAAAGCTAAACTGTTTCACTTTTGGGCGATAATGGCGTGCAGGTGCGCAGAAAAGGCTTATGGGAAGATTATCTGAATGTAAAGCTCGATACACTCGAAATATTTCGAGACATTATCGAAAAACCAAGAAACATTTTCTGATTTCCGAAACATTTTCGAGACATTATCCTTGTCCAATAAAACGCAGGTTATGACAGCAAGAGTCATAGTTCCTATAATAGGAAATGCCATTGATGTCAATTTTCAAATCTCGGCGCAAGATTGGGACCAACGGCGTTATTTTAGAAAGGGTGCATCACATAAATGGCCCAATTATAAATTATGGCGCACAAGGTTTATGGTCAGATAACAATTTTTTACTGAGAAAAATATGTGTTTTCTTGAGATCAGGATATCGAATCACTCATTATCGCCCACAACAATAGTGAATCCACAGTTGCAAAACTACGCTTTACTCTAGTTTGGTAGTTTCGCTGAGGTCGAAAATAATGCGCAAGGGTACTTCTCAGCGTGCTTTTAAAGAAAAAGCCTTGAACGTGCGCCGAAAGATCCAAAGCCTCGAAAATTGAGATCAATGGCCATTTCTATTGCAGGAACTGTGACCCTTTCTGTCCTAGGAAGATAGAAAGGGTCCGCTGGGACTAGGCCCAAACCGTAGAATGGGACGGAGGGTAGAGTGAGACATTTGACACAGATTGGCTGAAACCTGCTTTGCTCATTTTACTATTGGATATGCTTAGATCCACATATTTGGGAAGTGTATCTCATATTATTAACACTTGACAAGCCTTTGGCTTGCAAGGGTTATATGAATTTGTGCGAGCAAAATTCGTCCTTTTTTTTCTTCTTGACACTTTTTCCGATTTTTTGTGTCTTCTTCTTCTCTGACACTATGGGCCCTACGACCATGAAACTTGGGATTTATGAAGAGCTTGATCTGAACATGTGCATGTCACTTTTTATTTTCGTCTTTGATTTCGTTTTCTTTGTTAAAACGCCATGTGAAAAGAGTGTATTTTTTTGCAAATAAATGCGTAGCATTTAACGACAGCACAGAATACAGATTTGCTCATTGAGCTTTGTGCGAGCTCTCACTGCGTAAATAGATAAGAAGGCGTATGCCTGATCAGTCAATAAAACTTTAAGTCAACAACAACCAAACACTACTCGGCTTATAAGACGCATTCAAGCTGTGTTGTTTGCAATATATTATTCAAGAAATAACCCATTGAAGGAAGTATTTTTGCGTTTTAATTTTTGTCAAGTGTTTAACATTTCGCTAGCGGAATGAGCTTCTAGTTGTAACATAAAATTGAAAGTATCATTTGTTGTTCAAGAGAAAAATTAATGAAACCAGCCGGATTGATCAGCTGTTTATTTGTTGACCTCGGCATCTTGGTTCTGGGACATCGATTGTAACGCTGTTTGTGATTGGTTCATGTTCAGACCGACATTTTATGTCCCAAACTTGTCTGTTGTTTACCTTAGAATCACAATTTATATTTTTTGTGTATTTTAATGTCCGTATACTGGGAAGTTGCTGTGTTTTGTATTAGCAATGTTTGGTTAGACCTCATCTGTCGGTGGTATATATTTGTTCACGTGTAAGTTTAGGAATATTTCCCTAAAGTCATTAAAAACCCATAATTTTGTCCCAATTACTGTCTCGTCCTTGTACCTCTTCAGTAAATATGTCCGAATAGGCTGTATCAACCGAACTGGACAATACTGGTGTGTCGCTTCCGGTGCAGATCCAGACAAAAACATGTAACTAGTAAAACAGTGCAGGTGCAGGTTAAAACCAGACTAAAAACAATCTATGCAATTAGATCAGCGACCATGTGTTCTGCACCCGAGACCACTGTAAGGATCCTATCCACAGTTCAGTTTGGTATTTGAACAAATGTAAGGATGGTGCTGATCGAGCGTCCACAGGGAGCTGGTTCCAAAGACGTATCGTTCGCGGGTACAAATGAAAGCGGTACGCTTCAGAGTGTAGTGCCTGTAGGTGAATGTATCCAGCAGGGTGGTGCGGAGAGGAATGGATTAAGGTTGGAAGAGATGAGCCACAAAGACCACTGCAAATTTTATGGAAGAGGGCCATAACTGTAATCACCCGCACGTCTTTGAACACTTTCAATCTGGTCTGTGCTGCGCGCGATATAAGATGACCATGCTGAAGAGGCATATTCCAGATGTGGCCTGACAAGTGCCTTGTACGCGATTTCTTTAGCCTTGGCGTCACACATTTTTAAGTTTGATTATTTGATCAAAGATCAAATTGATGCTTTTTTAGTGACACATTTCAAATGTTCGTTAAAGGAAAGTTTATTATCCAAAATTACACCAAGGTATTTATCTGATGACACTTCTTCTAAGGGAATGGGGTCTGATGTAGGAGATCTCATAAAATAGGTATGATTGACTTTGTTTTTCGTGCGTTTTGTTATCCGGAAAATTTTACACTTTTTGATATTGAATTTTATTTGCCATTTTTCTGCCCAATCTTGTAGCCGGAAGAGATCGTTCTTAAGTTCATGTGCGTTTTCTACAGCGCGAATTTCTCGGTAAATGGCACTAACGGACCAAGCACAGTTCCCTGCGGTACTCCTCAGGTAACCGCTTCATGCTTGGAGCTTTTGCCATTCACAACTACGTGTTGGGTACGATTACTTAGAAATGACCGGATCCATGACGAATTAGCACCTGTTGTACCATAAGAATTTGGTTTTTCTGTGAGTCTGTTGTGGGGGACGACATCAAATGCTTTGCTAAAATCCAAAACAATACTATCCACTTGGCCTGAACCGCGATTCATAACTTCAGTCGCACGACAGACCGGGACGGAAACCGTGTTGGTTTGGCGAGATAATATTGTGATGGTGGAGGTGTTCCCAGGCTTTTGAGACGATAATATGTTCAAACTATAGTTTTCTAGTAAATCCTTTTGGCCCTTTTTGAAGATAAGACAAACCATGCCGTGATTCCAAGTTTTAGGGAGTTCAGATGTTTCGTAGGATTGGGTGAACAGATGTTGATATACGGGTGCTATTTCCTCCACGATCTCCTTTAACGCTTTTGCCGGTAGGTCGTCAAGTCCACTACTTTTACTTGGATTGATAGCACTTAATAATTTCCTGATTCCTTCCAGAAGAACGTAATATTGGACAATATGGGGCAATTTGGGAACAATGCCCAAATTCTCTTTAGTAAAAACGGATGAAAATTGATCTACTAGTGCATTAGCTTTGTTTTTGTCCGATGTTGCCAACATCCCAGAAGAATTTTTTTCAGTGCTGGTATACCAATATAGTCTTTACGCAATGATTTAATGTAAGACCAAAATGGTTTCTGGTTTTCTTTCAGAGAATCCCCTATCAATTCATTTATATAATTTCGATGACTTTTCCGCAGTTCACATTTCGCTTTTTGTTTGAGGTGTTGAAAATTTTCGCCATTCCTTGGGATTTTTCGATTTTGCGGCCACGACATATGCTTCATCGCGTTTTCGGTGTGATCGTTTTACTTCAGCTGTAATCCAAGGATATGAATGCTTAGACTTTGATAATTTGGATGGGATATAGTTTTCCATAATTCGATGGAGCTCTGTTTCAATGAATTAATTACCTGGGATGCACTGGGCGAATACGTTTTTTTGCGTTTCTACCGAATGAGGTTGAGGTAAAGGGATAAAGAAATTATTAAAGTTAGCAACAATAAAAATTTAATTTTGTTAGAAACATTCGTCTGACCACAGAGGTCGAGGAAAACGTCAGGAGAATAAGCCAATTAGCACTTTGACTTCTGCCGAAACGTTTTTGCGTTTCGGCTGAATTCAGTTGGGATAAGGATATAAAGAAATGTTAGAAAAAACGGCAAAAATAAAAAAAAAATCGACTTTGCTAGAAACATAGAAACATTTTACATTTTTTTTTCACACGCCTTACGTATGTTGAAAGAAAATAAGAAATTTCATGTTTTTCTCTTATCACTTTTTATAATTTATCCCAAAAATTTGCAGTCGAAACAACACCTCCACCGGGAAGATCCGAAAGTGCGAATTGGCTTATTGTTTACGTAATCCTAGATGACTCTTCCTGTTTTCTTATGACAGCAAAGGTCATAGTTCCTGTAATAGTACTTGTCATTGATGTCAATTTTGCTGATCTTGACGCAGGACTCGGGCCAAAAGCGTTATTTTAGACTATTTTACGGTCAAATAACAGTTTGTACTGAGAAAAATAGATGTTTTCTTGAGATCAGGATATAGAATCCTCCATTACCACCCACAACAACAATGTTTGTACAGTTACCAAACCACTCTTTACTCAAGTTTGGTAGTTTCGCTTTGGTAGAAAATATGCGTCAGGATACTTCTCAGTGTGCCTTTTAAGAAAAAGCCTGTTAGTCCGAACCTAGCTGTCCTTGAACTTGCGCCGAAAGATCCAGAGCCCCAAGTTGAAATCAATGGCCATTTCTATTGATGGAACTGTGACCCTTTCTATTCTAGGAAGATAGAAAGGGTCCGCTGGGAATATCGTTAACGCATTTGTTCTAGATGATGACAGTGACAACGGTATACTGGAAAAACGAAAACAAAACACGATTATTAGTAATTATGAAATAAACACATTGCATTAATATTCATCGTAACGTTTTTCAGAAATGTCACATTTGAAAATAATTACCCCTTTGCGACATACACGTTCATAATACAAGTCATCAAAAAGTCAACTGGGCGATAGTAGAAGTCAACTGGACGACAAAAAATCTTATGTTTTACATTTTGGACTTCATGCAAAATGGTTATTTGTAGAGATTAGGAAATTATGAAAGTTGAATTACAAAAAAAATCTGTCTCTGCTATCAGCTAACTCTTTATTTCACTATAATCAAGCATGTACAAACAGAGATGAAAGTGAGTTCTAATCCGTCTCAAACTTTGAACTTAATGCATGTATAATTGCCATTCTCTGAAACATTTTCATTTGTAATCACAGAACTTAAAATCAATTGAAATTCAATTACACACTTAAAATCACTAATCATAATTCCTACTGACGAAGCGTTTACATAAATATTGCAATTACTAATGACAAATCCGACATCTACAGCGGTTCGATAATTGCAATTCTCTGAAATACAGGACTTGAAACACATTTAAAATCAATAATTCCTAGTGACGAATCGTTTACATGATTGCAATTCAAATCACAATACCCACAAATGAAGCTTTTACCTTAATTGTAATTCTCGGAAATACAAGACTCGAAACCCATTTAACACCACTAATCTTAATACCTGTTGACGAACCGTTTACATGATTGCAATTCAAATCACAATACCCACAAATGAAGCTTTTACAAGTAATTGCAATTGCAATGAATTCTCACAATTCCTGAATTTAAACAGCCAACAAGAATTTACATTCGTGGGGCGTAGATGTTGCCGATCTTCTTCTTGAGCTGTGAGGCGCCCAGTTCACCTGTCCTGTAATTATCCACAGCTTTGCGATCTTGTTCGCTGTGATCTTTGGCCGTGGGATTGCGTGTTTGCTATCCTTCCCTCTGCCGCCAAATTCCTATACAGGCCTACCAGCCTTGCTTCGTTGTAGAGGAGATGTACCAGCTTGTACACGGAGTTCTCATGAATTTCAATTAGCAAGAGCAAGCGGAGTGATGGAGTGTTGTTTTCAAATGTAGTCCTTATGTGCAATGTATTGATTTAATATTGCAATCAATACATCTATCTATAAAAGAAAATAGGGTGCTTAGCAACTGTGAATCGACTTCATTTAGATTACGATTAAAATGTGTTCACATACACTGCATACACTGCAATACACTGCAAAGAGTTCAAATAAATTGCAATTAAGTAATCGGGGTGTCGGAATGCCGTCTGTGATATTTTCAAACGTCTCCACTGATGTCCAATTCATTAGTTTGGTATTGCAATCAATAATTCTATACATGATGGTAAATGGTAAGTACTAAAATGTTTCAAGTAATTTATTTTTTTGGTCGTTCAGTTGACTTCTACTGTCGTCCAGTTGACCCCAGAGTTGTCGCTAGATGACTTTTTTGTCGCCCAGTTGACCTGGCGCCCAGTTGACCAGTTACCTCTTATCCTCGCTCGACCAGTTGACGTGGCGCCCAGTTGGCTAGGAACCTTATCTCTAAGGTGCAGAGCGAAGAAAACGAAATATTGCGATATCAAAGTAAACAAATAACCAATAAATTTTAAAAATCAAGCACAAAAATAAAAATACTAACTGATTTGAAAACGTTGTGCCAAAGGATTAAAGAAATCAAATAAACATATCAGCTGAACAGGGAATAAATCAACTAAATACGTGTCAACTTAACGTACCTTGAAAATAGCCATCTAAATACAGGGTGTTTCAAAGGTAAATAGAGAAAAACAAATTATTGATATTTGACACATGGCTTCCCAAAAATTAAGATCAATTTTTTTCATAAGTTAGCACGTTAAACTGCTTATACACAAATAATCGAGGTTTCCCGGCGGGGATTTCCCCGGATACTATCAAGCACGATTCAACTTTGCGACAGGACGCTCCAGAATCGATTGCATATGGACGCGTTTTCCGTGTTTATCAAGATCACGATCACCACATATAATTTTCACACATCTAACCAAGTCGTCGTCCTATTTGAAAATTTCTGAAACGCTGGCAAGGCTTCATTTATTTCTAGGCACATTTTCGTCCTTTAGTAAGACGATATTTCCAGTTTCGAGATTTGAACTTTCACGAGTCCATTTCTTCCGAGCTTGCAAAAGGTGTACGTACTTATAACGAAAGCGAGACCAAAATACTTCGCACAGATGTTGTATCCTGTGCCAGCGTTTCACCTGGCTTCAATTTATTCGTGTGGGTGAGCAACAAAACGCCATAGAGTTTTAGTTCTCTACGACCTTCTTTCACGTTAAAAGGGCCGAAAAAATCAACGCCTACGTTTTCTGTGTGACATGCGAAAATCTGCGCACGAACCGATTAGCGATGCGACTGCCTGACGACCACTAGTTATCCAATAACTACATCTGCGTAGTTCATTCAGAGTCATGGCTGTGCCAGAATGGTTAACTCTTTCGTGGCAGTGCAGAATCACAAGTCGAGAATCTTTCAATAAATGAAGGTCGATGAACTGTATCCGAATTCCTGTGTTGCTGAACTAGCAGAACGGATTTCTGGGTCGGCCTCCTGAAAACTGTGCAAGGTAAAACAGCGTTAAAGTCTTATTTTTTTTCCTCTAGATTGACCTTTCTTCCGAACATCAAAGAGCGGAAAATAAAATGCCAAAAGGCATTGAATCTGCTAAGAGTCATTTCTGTCCACGATTGTGGATCAGACAAGGACACTAAACTTTCGCTGTATAGAGTGCTTTTAAGATCTAGGCTAGACTATGGTAGTGTAGCCTGTGGCTTAGCTATCCTATCTGAAGATTCTGGAACCCATACACAAACAAGGTCTGCAGCAATGTCTAAATGCTTTTAGAACTTCACTACCTGACAGCCCACAAGTATAGGCAAATTGAGAACCACTTAAGGTTCGAAGGCTGAGACTTGCGATGGAATATGCAGTAATACTATATACAAATAGAAAAATACTACACAGGAAGTAGTCTTTTGAACAGATTTCTCACGACTTATTGACTGAAAACCTAATGCTATCGCACCGTTGAGTGCCAGAATTTTAGATTGTGTTTTGAGGAAATGGGTATCAGCGTTGAGTCTGATACAAATTACAGGGTTCCCTTTCACCCTAAATGGGTACTAGTTATTCTCTGCAGAAATCACAGCCCTACTGCTAGCTTCCATTATCATCAAGATTGGTCGTCACAAAAAGTTCATGATTTGCGTTGACTCTATCAGTACTACAGGCAGTTGAGAATTTTCAAATATCGAACCACTAGAAAAACACGACAGTGCCATCAAAGGCTGGTAAAGAAGTATTTTCCAAGTCGTGTAGGAATTCGAGGTAACGAAATAGGTCATAGAACTGCCAAAGAGGCGCTAAACGAAAAACTGTTCCGACTTCCTGATCCCATACTTAAACTTTAAATACTATATGTCATGATACACAAAAAATGGTAACAACATTGGAACAGACAAAAGAATAACAAGCTGTTTGAAGCAATCCTAGTGTTGGGCGTACAGTGTTCTCCCCAAGTAATGTCGATATACATGGTTATACACAGAACAAGAATGGCACATACAAGTGTCAGTCACATGTTTTAAGAGGCGAAATTGCACCCGAATGTGTCAGGTGTAAGGAACATTATAAAATGAAACATATTTAATAAACTGTATCGATTTCCAAGACATCTGCTCACGTCGTTTCAGAGCTGACTGTTTGGGGCAGTCATTTGATGAACTAGAAATCAACCTGTATCCGTATTTCTAGAAGCTGTGTACTTTCTTATTTTTTGAATATACACGATTTTAGTTCATACTGTATTTTAACTGTGATACTACTGTTTTCTGATTATTAACATGTATTGTTACAATGTGACCCGCTAAGGATCGGCCGTGTCGTTAAACAAACCAATTAGCCAACTCAAAGTTCGTGCTCTTAGTCCCTAAACCGTTCAGGTCGTCTTTTCCATCTTTGTCCCTACTGACTGCAAAACAACCGGTTCAAAGCGGTCACGATTTGGTGATACTTTACCTTTTGCAGGTTCATCTAATAGAACTAGATCTCCTTTTTAAATGCACCGGGTCAATCAATATGTGCAAGGCAAAGACTTGAATTGAGTGAATTAAGGTTGCATGATTAGTAGTTTCTTCCACATTGAATATTCAACCACATCAATAAAAAATAAACGATAAAATGTCTTCAAAGAATGGGGAGAGGGGTGGCTCGTAATCTTAAATATGTTCACAAAATAGGAAACAGCACGACTTGACCAAAGCTTGTTCTAAATTCTACGCTTGCCTGTAAGTTATTAAAATAGCGCTGCCACCATATTTGTTATAAACAACGCCTTCTGATAAAGTGAAGTTTGGCCTTTTGAGATCGGGGCCTTTTCACTCGGATTTTCGGCTCGAATGTTGGCGCTTCATCTTATCTCCATCATTCCACTGTTTTAACATGTAGCTGTAGGTGCAATTCAACTTTTACCAGACATGAAGAAATATTCTTGAGCTTCTGAGCACCGGGGTGCTTGTATCTATTAACTTGTGTGCATTACTTTAATTCCCCGTTCAAGCAGTTACTGGCCGATCTCACACATTTTGGTGTGGCGCAAGTATCTCGTAGAGAGAGATCATGGTATACCAAACGTTTTTCGGTCTTTTCTAAAGGCTTGAGATAAGTGCTTCACGTAGCAATTCGCGGAGAAACTGGGCCACGTAAAGCTCAAACAATGACACTAAGCATCTTTGCACTTACTCGTATGTTATTCTGTTTGAACAAATATAAATGAATAAAATATAGACATTTTGCGCGTGACTTCGGGTTATGGACGACAAATTCTCCGAAAACTACAAGGCAAAGCATCCTGTAGCTTCACATCGTCAAATTATGTATATAGTTGATGTGCAACGTGATATTCTGTTTTGAAATCGAGCAAATATTGATGAATGGACACTTAAGTCAAAAATGGATGACAGTTTTCGTATTTTCGATTAAGAGATGGAAGTTTGCCCGGGCAAGTTCTTTGTAACTGTTATACTGACACATTGTAACCCGCTAAGGGTCGTTAAACAAATAATATAACTAACTAACTGCCTTTAAAGTTTCTTTTCTAACGTCGTTTCTTTTGGCACTCCTTTGCGTTGACAGCAAGTGTAAACGCTTGTCTGCCGTGGAGGGCGAGGGATGTATATTTTTAAAGAATTATTACTTTGGCCTTAATTGTACGTGGATATCATACTTCTTTTTCGAAGAGTAGTTCGTTGACAAATCTGCGTGAATGGCTATCCACTTGCTTTTCAATCATTTCTACAAGAGGAAGAATATCTAGCTAAAACTATCTGCTGCTAAGTCACTTTCGTCAAGATTTTTAATGTAAATGGGCAAATCGGTTTTGTTCTGATGAAGAACCACAAAATTCTGATTCTGTATTTAGTCAAAGAATCAAATATTTTCTGTTGGATAAGGCTTATAGGTACAGACGAAACCGGTTAATCGCATAGCCAATTTGCCAAGCCCTGTTATGCGTTTATTCGATATCTGCGTTTATCCGGAGTGCTCTTGCGGTGACTATTTTTTTCATTTGCGGTAGTTGTTAGACGTGCACCCCGGCCGTCCTCAATTTCTTCTTGGCTTCGTATTTAAATGATGACTTTGCGCTCACGGTTATGTGAGGCAACCTGGGGATTAAGGGTTTCAGGCCATTATTTAGTGAGAGCTCAGGCAGGGTGGGGATTAGGATTTGCAGGCCATTATCTAGCGTCAGCTAAGGCAGTGGGGAGGAGGGGAATTAAGGATTAAGGTCGTTATCTAGTGAGAGCTGAGAGAGTGCGGTGATTAAGAGTTCGAGACTCATCGTTAACAACCGCGGGTGGGGTTGGTACATGTACGCAATGGGTCAAGCAAACAGAACAGAATGCATTAGATAAATAAACGAGGAGCAGCTCACTCCCTTAGTTTGCTTTAAGTGTGGCACTGTTTGGATAGTCACCCAGAATTATGCAATTAAGCGACATGCTTCCCATTTTAACGTGAAAAGCTATGCGTTTATTCAGTTTATGCGATTAAGTGGTATGCAATTATCCGGTTAAATAGCTAAATAGATAGCATTGGAATTGGTTTGGGATTTGCGAATAATATGCAGTTAACCGATTTTTGCGTTTAACCGGTATGCGATTAAGTGATTTCATTTGTACTTCTGTAAGGTCAAATATACAAAATTTTTATCATAGTCATTATAATACCACAGAACACCAGCGTTTAAAAATATATGTTTATTTTGAAATTGACTCAAATTGGCGGAAAACGGTTCCATTTTACTGGAAAACTAATACGTGAATTTAACGTATTTATTTATTTTGTGTTAACATACAAATCATTTATTGTCGTTGTTGATATGTTGAAACTAGTTGAGTGAGAGATGCATGATCCATCATCGTTAGACATACACATACAATAATTAAAAGAGTATAATTTCTTGTTTCGACAGTGTCCGGTCCAAGTTTTTGCAAAGCAGAAGCAAAGCGCTGTCAGTAACAGATGCACTTCCTGCTTAAAGCGCCCCAGGAACAAATAAGATCAGTCAAAAGTATCAACCAACAAATAAAAATTATCAGTCACTCTGAACTGTAGTTAAGATTAATGATCCTGTGCAACTGATTATTACGAGTGCAGTTGAGATCAAGGAAATTGTCCAATTAAATACAATTGTTGTAGGAATATATATAACAGCAGTTGCATCATATTGCGATTGACATAGATTTTGGCAAAATAACGCATTTTGTGGTGTTTTGTGAATAGATATGTGAATATATATTTCAGAGAATCTGCCACTGTTTAATATCGTGAATTTTTCCGGACTTGAAAAAGCAAACAAAATTTACACAATATTAACTAAATTACATTCATGTCATATGAGTTATTAAAACAGGGTAATTTGCAAGAAAAACCATTAAAATTCAAATAAATAATGAAAAGGGGGGCTTTTGTAGGGAGGAGTTTTTTCCCTACTTTACAAAAGCGAGGGGGCTTTATTCTGGAGCGCTTTTGGCCGTAATTGAGTTTCAACCCACTTGGGTCTTCAGCTGCAAATTCAATATCCATATCTTTTTCAACGTCTTCCATTTATCTTATTTCGTTATTTAGCTCCTTACTTTTGTTGTCATCTTTCACTTGTCGAACGAAGTTATCCAATTTTAAATGTGACTGAGTGTTTTCCATGATTCATCAGTTCTTCGTCACTCCCATCTTCTTGAAACACTCCCATTCTCGTCGCTCCCATTTTGACAAGCACATTCAGCTCGTATACAAGTAAGAAGTGTTTAGTCTAATTTCAGTACATTTCAAAGCAAAACAGGAAATACAATGCATGCGCCAACCTTCAGCACCCATCTTCCCTTGAAATGGCCCGAGCTGTGTGCATTAAGTGACAGATAGTCTGAAAACTGAAAAATAACGACCTTGACCCAAACCTCAGGGGCTTAATCCCCTGATGTGGAGCAGGATTGTTATATCTTAGACTATTTCGAGGTCTGGTGTTGCGATATACATAACTTTCTTTTTGCACTGCGTATGATGATGACATACGGACAGACTTTTAAAATTACACGGGCGGTCATGCCAAGGATCACTTTGATTACTCTTTCGAGATTAATATGTACTGTTTTTGTTGTTAATTATAGTGAAGTTCCATACACAGAAGGCCTTTTAATTTTTCTTAATTGCAGTGTTGCAATTTACGGTATTGCAGCTAAGAACTTTTTATATATGGTAATTACAGTGACGGTCTCCCTTCAACCTTAATCTACAGCACATTCAATTGCAGTTCAGAAGGGGTTGAAAAATACTATTAGTACCGATATTTTACAGCATCGAAATTTTGGTAAAAAACTTTCGGAGTAAGCTTATCTATCACTGACGGGTTTGATAAAAATTCAGAGTATAGTATTTTAACAAGGGGTGGTAGGTAGATTCCGGAGCATGTCATCACTATCAATGACAGGTTCTGATAAACTTTCAGAGTAAGCTTGTGTATCAATGACGGGTTGTGATAAACTTTCAGAGTCGCCTGGAGATAAAAAGCTATGGCCAGATTATCATTTCAGATAGATGTGAAATCAGCAAAGAAAACCTTTAGGGGAGAGTACTTCTGATTCTGTTGAGTGAGCTTATCTCTGCATTCGAATAACAAAAGTGTGGTCGTCTAAGAGTGTTTGCAAATATTGAGAACGACCAAATTTTGGCAGCATGTCATGCCGATTTAAACTCGGGGCACTTTGGAATAAATAATAGATAAGATAACTGCTTGGTATTTCTCCTGTATTTATCGTGTACTTATTGTTTGCAATTTATAAAAATCGAAGTACTTCATGTGATAATGTGAAACGTGTTTAACCGGTAAGGCTCGAAAATTTGATACCGGAGGGAGGGTTCTGGATGGAGGAGGAATGAAAAATTTATTTCCGCCGTGGTGAAGATTCTGTGGGGGTGACAATTTTTGATCTCCCACCAGCAACGCGGACGCTGATCTTATTTAATCACTAAGTTCCGTAAAGATTTCAGTATTACGTAATATATGATGCTAAACCTGTTCCAGTACTAGCAGTCATGTGTTAGTTGAAAAGAAGACATTGTTTTAAAAGCATTCCCTGGAAGACCAATTATACGAGTACAACCAATCAGCCTCACGTGAGGCGAGGAAAAAAACTTTTGTTTTTCATCCCCTGGCTGGGTCACTAAAATCGGAAATAATAAAAAGAGGGCCGAGTCCCAAGAATTTCGAATAAAAAAAAATAAAAATAAAGAAATTGATCTGCCGGCCAGTTGTATAAAATACTAAAGTGAAGATTTACGCGGAAGGCAGAAAAAGTATAGAAAAGGGTCATTCCGGAGAAATTTATGCGTCCGCGCTTTCGGCGCTCGCATTTACATACTAGAATGGTTTCATGTGTTCATGAGAAGTAATTTTTACATTGATAATGTAAGTGCCGTGTCATTATAACGTTTTTCTAACGGATGAACCATGCTTTGAGGGTAAAGAAAACGAAAGTAGAATTGGCTAACTACAGTGGCTAATGGTTGACTACAGTACTTAACTTAAAAAAAATACCTTGAGCTTATTGATGCGATGTGACAACAAAATTTATTGTGCTTCAGGTGAAGTAAGACCTGTTGGTGTTTCAACATGAGCTGCGTGCCAGAACCAACGACCGAGACACTGACGTTGTTGCAAGAAGCCTTAACACGCATTGCAGATTTCACAGTAGCAGATACAAGGCAGAACCAGATGGCGTTGGTGTCGATGACAGAGGAAGTGGAAAGACTGTGTGGCAAACTCCTGCCCATTACTGTTGACGAATTAAAAGAACTGGACGAAAGTAAACTATCAGAGAAAAAAAAGTACGAAACTTACAAAGGAACGATTTTGAGTATTTTAAGCCTAGATGCTGGATGTACTCTCTCCACAATAGCGCAGAAACTCCACAGTGCTGTCTTGGATTCAGAGTTGTTGAAGACCTGGGATTCTCTTCACACATATTCGGCCTTGTGCAGTATTCTTTCCGTGTTCAGTTTGTTGACGCGGTTTTGTGTTTTGTTCAATGAAAAGAACGAAAAATTAAAGGCACATTTCTTAGGTGATAGCGAAGTTTTCATCTATATTACGTCAACTTATGTAAAAGATTTTGATGTTCTCTCCTTGGAAAATAAGACCAATCAAGATTTATCCCAATTGCATATCTTTGTTCGAGGTCTGACGTGCGCCATAAGGGCATTAGATAAAGGAATCCCGAGGCCAGATAATAAATTTATTCGTGAGCACTTGGACAGGAGTTTCTTTGACACCATTTCAAAATTGTATGAAATTAGCTCTGATCAACATATACATAGTTGCTGTGTGATATTCTTATACGGAGTTGTTGAAGGGGACTTTGACATAAACTGTGCAGAATATGAGAAATGTATTGAAAGAATATGTTTTTCCTGTAGGAACAGCTTATTGTGTAATGCGTGTGGATACAGTGCGGATATGGTAGAAAACTGGTTTAATTTATTAGAGGCCGTGATAGACAAAGCAGTACTGGATAGGTATCGGCACGTGAATTTTATTCGTGATATTCAACAAAACGCTGTTTGGCCATCACTTGCGAAGTATGTATCATCGAGAACGGCTGATGTAGCGGTCGCAGCAATAAAATGCGCCGGTGGAATCCTGCTTGGATCCCAGAAAGAAATCGAATCACTCGTGCATTCCGGTCTGTTCACGCACCTCACCTTGGCACTGTATTCAAATGATGAATTAGTCACTAAAAATGCCTTGTGGTTGCTGTCTAATCTTGCAACAGAACATGATTTCTTGGATGTCTTTAAGGGCTACGACTGGCTGCGGATAATTTTGCATCACATCCGTGCGAAAAATCCCATTGTTACCATTGAAGGGTTGTGGGTATTACTAAATTTTCTGCTGTCGTCAGACAATCACATTGCAGAGTTTCTAAAAATAGACCAATTCGTCGAGACCATTAAAATGTCTTTGTACGCTCCTCAAGAACAGATGCAACCCCCTACAATTTTCGACTGGCGGTATTTAGAACTTTTACTAGAATGTGTTAGTACCTTGTGGAGAAACTCAGAGGCGAGAGAAATCCTGATAAAGTTTGAAGTGAAGGATGCTGTGAAATACATCCTAGAAGAAAAAAACGCAGAAAACTATGACGCCGATAGAGTAGGGCGCGTTAGAGATTGCTACAGACAGTTGTATGTGCAAATGGTGGAGTCAGAGGACAGCCATGCGTCATCCGTTACGTCTACGTCATTAACTGCCTGATGAAGCGGGAGGGCGTTGAATCAATCGCTGTCACTTAAAACCTTTTTGCCTCAAGAATAAACTGACATTAGTTTTCTGCCAAACTTACCCTCGGAAACTATGTGGATAGAAAACTGCGACTGTCTAAAAAGTAATGGAAATGGGGAATCTGCTGAACTGTGCATTCACCCAAAGAAACCTTTTTGATAACTAAGCCCTCTACAAACCCCGCCCCCCCCCCCCCGCGCCTTCAAAAACGTTTTCCGGTATATCTTCCCAGAGAAGTGAAAGTGTCACCAAGGAAAAAAGAACAAAAAAGGACAAAAATTACGAAATTAAAAAAAAAAAAGATAATTTACATTTCGCTGAAAATTGAGGAAAAATAATGAATATCAAATTTTGGGTAGCTCGGTGCCAAAGTTATACTAAAATCCATGATGACGTAACAATTTAACGCAAACAGGTGGGGGTGGGGGGGGGGTCTAAAATTCGTAACTTTGAGCGTACGTGCTCCATGGATTGTCTTTAATGACATGTAATTCGAAATGATAGCAAGAGGCTATTCAATTTCATTGAGGAATAAACTTTCCTAAAATAATGGATACTTTACGGTATGATTTAATGTTATCCCTGTTTACGAAATATATGATTCTATTCTATAAAAAAATCACCCTTTTCTACAGGATAGATGTATTAATTCTGAATGCTGAAAAAAAATGGAAATCAAATATGCAAACCAGTATTAGAACGATTGACAATATGGCAAAATCAAGGGTAATGATTAGCAAATGAGAAAAAAGTAATTTCGAAAAAAAAATGTTGATATTAAGAAAAAAAAAGTATTAAAGAAAAATGTACAAAAAAGTATCAAACAAAAAAATGATGAAAAGCGAAAAAAAATGATAAAAAAGTATTTAAGGACAGAAAAGGACGAAATCGTCCTTTTTTTAAAAAAAAAGGACAGTCCTTAAAAAAAGACGATGTGGCAACACTGCACTGGCCCTGGGTTCAGTGTCTGTGTTGTTTTGTTTTATGTTGCTTGAATCATTCGATTTTTGATAAAAAATGTGCATTTGAAATAACAAGCTGAAGAATTATGTTCTCCCTTGATGAATTTTACTTCATTGATATTATTTTCCTCTGCCATATGCTAATTCACAGATCGGCCTGTTGGTGTGTCTGAGTGCCCACCAAGGTGCAATAAGAAGGCGATATTTGTCAGATCACACTTGGCCACATAAAGCTCAAACAATATGACACTAAGCACCTTGACACTTGCTCGTATATTGTTCGATTTGAATGAATAAAAATAGAAGGCATGGAAGTTCGTCCGGGTAAGCTCTTTCAAGGTCGGCCGTGTCGTTAAACAAATCATAATAAACCATAACCATAGTAACTGAGTAACCATCCTTGAAGTTTCTTTTTTAACGTCAAATTTGGCACTCGATTGCGTTGACAGCAAGCGTAAATGTTGGTAGCTCCGACATTTACGCATGTCTGTCGTGGGGGTTTGGGATATATAGTTTTAAAGACATGACTATGCCCATAAATGTTGTACCTGGATATCGTCCTCCACTTTCTAGGAGTAGCTCGTTGACAAATCTGCGTGAATGGCTATCCAGTTGTTTTTCAATCATTTTTACAAGCGAAAGAATATCTAGCTGAAACCATCTGCTGCTAAGTTAGTTTCGTTAAGGTTTTTCTCTCAATTGGCAAATCGGTTTTGTTCTTTCTAAGTCTGACAGAATTGTGATTCTGAATGGACAAAGAAACGAAAATTTATATTGGATAAGACTTATAGGCAGTTTTGTAAGGTCACATATGCAAACTTGTCATCATTGTTATTGTAAAACCACAGAACACCAGCGTTTAAAAATAAATATTTATTTTGAAATAGATTTGAATTAGCAGCAAACCATTGCATTTTACTGGCAAATTAACGTCTTTATTTTGTGTTAACACAGAAATCGTTTATTGTCATTGTTAAGACGTTGAAACTAGTTGAGTAAGACATGCATGGTCCATCATCGTCAAACATACACATCAGGTCCATAAATTATTAAAAGAGTATGGCTTCCTGTTTCAGCAATGTCCTCCCTAAAAGCGATCCACCCCCCCCCCCCCTCCATTACAAAAGCACCCCCAGCTAAAAGCGTGTCCAGGAAAAAAAGATCAATCAAAGTATCAATCAGGTCAATAAAAATTTTCAACCAATCTGAACTGCAGTTGAGATTAATGACCTAGTGCAATTAATTATTACAACTGTAGTTGAGATCAAGGAACCGGATCAATCAAATTGAATTGCTGTTGCATTATATGTAACAGCAATTGAATGGCATTACTATTGACATCGATTTGAGCAGTGTGACGCATTTTGAGGTATTGGGTCAATAAAGAAGTGGGAATGCATATTTTAGAGGATTTGTCTCTTTTTTAATTGGAGAATTTACCTTTCGAAACCATTTGTTATTTTTTACTCACTAAAAAAAAACAACAAAATTTACAAATATATTAACTAAATGGCATATTATCAGCTTTAAATATGTCACTTTATGAGTTGTTATAACAGTGCAATTTGCAAGTAATTTTCCACGTCTTCAGTTGATCTTTTTTTTTAAACATTTCCTCATTTTTGTTGTAATCTTTCACTTGTTGAACGTGGTTTTAAATCTAGCTGAGTTTTTTCTATGATTCATCAGTTCCTCGTCGCTCCGATCGCGACACAAGATAGGATGATTCAGATTGTATACAAGTAACAAGTGTGTAGTTTAAATTCAGTGTATTTCAAAGCAGAATAAGATATACAATACGTGCGCAAACCACTCACCCCCCCCCCCCCCCGTCCCCACCCTCTACTTGAAAGGACCTGAGCTGTGCGCATAAAGTGTTAGATAGTCTTAATAACGACCCTGACCCAAACCTCGGGCTTCACCCCCGATGTGAGACAGAGTCGCTATATCTCCGCTCACTCCGCGGTCGGGTGTTGTGATACACATGACCATTCCTCACAATTTTACTATTTATTTCATGATTACCAGTGCGCGTGTAAAATGAAACTTTTTTTAAATAAATTTTTTATTGGTTTGTTTTTTTTGTTCTTTTTTTTTTTTGTTTTCATTTTTGTTTTGTTTTGTTTTGCTGTTTTTGCGGTGCGTATGGCAACGACATACACACGGCCATATTCCTGGATCTTCCAGTTACGAAAACGCCGCGCCGTGCGCTACTAAAAGTGTGTCATTAACGGCGCCGTATCAACGTGCAACGGAAAACACGATAGGTTATAATTTTAGAAGAAATCTTGAAATAAAAATAAAATCACTTGCTGATCAAACCAACCCCCTCCTTCTGTGGCTTTGCACACTACTCTGGCCATCGCCTTTTCAGACTCGTGCTACTAAATGCTAGACTCTAGTAGAGACTTGGGGGTTTTTCGGATCGGCCAAGCCGCTTGTGTGGTTTTGTCGTTCTATATACGCCGGTGTAGAAACAAATTTTCACACCAATCGAAACCTCACCCCGGTAAAAATGTAATTTCTAATTCTCGAATCCCCGAATTCTCGAAAAAGAAACGAAAGTAGCGTTGGCTAACTACAGTGGCTTATGGTTGACTACAGTACTTAACTGAAAAAAATACTACCTTGAGCTTATTGATGCGATGTGGCAACAAAAATTATTGTGCTTCAGGTGAAGTAAGACCTGTTGGTGTTTCAACATGAGCTGCGTGCCAGAACCAACGACCGAGACACTGACGTTGTTGCAAGAAGCCTTAACACGCATTGCAGATTTCACAGTAGCAGATACAAGGCAGAACCAGATGGCGTTGGTGTCGATGACAGAGGAAGTTGAAAGACTGTGTGGCAAACTCCTGCCCGTTACTTTTGACGAATTAAAAGAACTGGATGAAAGCAACCTATCAGTGAAAAAAAAGTACGAATCTTACAAAGGAACGATTTTGAGTATTTTACGCCCAGATGCCGGATGTACTCTCTCCACAATAGCGCAGAAACTCCACAGAGCTGTCTTGGATTCAGAGTTGTTGAAGACCTGGGATTCTCTTCACACATATTCGGCCTTGTGCAGTATTCTTTCCGTGTTCAGTTTGTTGACGCGGTTTTGTGTTTTGTTCAATGAAAAGAACGAAAAATTAAAGGCACATTTCTTAGGTGATAGCGAAGTTTTCATCTATATTACGTCAACTTATGTAAAAGATTTTGATGTTCTCTCCTTGGAAAATAAGACCAATCAAGATTTATCCCAATTGCATATCTTTGTTCGAGGTCTGACGTGCGCCATAAGGGCATTAGATAAAGGAATCCCGAGGCCAGATAATAAATTTATTCGTGAGCACTTGGACAGGAGTTTCTTTGACACCATTTCAAAATTGTATGAAATTAGCTCTGATCAACATATACATAGTTGCTGTGTGATATTCTTATATGGAGTTGTTGAAGGGGAATTTGACATAAACTGTGCAGAATATGAGAAATGTATTGAAAGAATATGTTTTTCCTGTAGGAACAGCTTATTGTGTAATGCGTGTGGATACAGTGCGGATATGGTAGAAAACTGGTTTAATTTATTAGAGGCCGTGATAGACAAAGCAGTACTGGATAGGTATCGGCACGTGAATTTTATTCGTGATATTCAACAAAACGCTGTTTGGCCATCACTTGCGAAGTATGTATCATCGAGAACGGCTGATGTAGCGGTCGCAGCAATAAAATGCGCCGGTGGAATCCTGCTTGGATCCCAGAAAGAAATCGAATCACTCGTGCATTCCGGTCTGTTCACGCACCTCACCTTGGCACTGTATTCAAATGATGAATTAGTCACTAAAAATGCCTTGTGGTTGCTGTCTAATCTTGCAACAGAACATGATTTCTTGGATGTCTTTAAGGGCTACGACTGGCTGCGGATAATTTTGCATCACATCCGTGCGAAAAATCCCATTGTTACCATTGAAGGGTTGTGGGTATTACTAAATTTTCTGCTGTCGTCAGACAATCACATTGCAGAGTTTCTAAAAATAGACCAATTCGTCGAGACCATTAAAATGTCTTTGTACGCTCCTCAAGAACAGATGCAACCCCCTACAATTTTCGACTGGCGGTATTTAGAACTTTTACTAGAATGTGTTAGTACCTTGTGGAGAAACTCAGAGGCGAGAGAAATCCTGATAAAGTTTGAAGTGAAGGATGCTGTGAAATACATCCTAGAAGAAAAAAACGCAGAAAACTATGACGCCGATAGAGTAGGGCGCGTTAGAGATTGCTACAGACAGTTGTATGTGCAAATGGTGGAGTCAGAGGACAGCCATGCGTCATCCGTTACGTCTACGTCATTAACTGCCTGATGAAGCGGGAGGGCGTTGAATCAATCGCTGTCACTTAAAACCTTTTTGCCTCAAGAATAAACTGACATTAGTTTTCTGCCAAACTTACCCTCGGAAACTATGTGGATAGAAAACTGCGACTGTCTAAAAAGTAATGGAAATGTGGAATCTGCTGAACTGTGCATTCACCAAAAGAAACCTTTTTGATAACTAAGCCCTCTACAAACCCCGCCCCCCCCCCCCCCCCGCGCCTTCAAAAACGTTTTCCGGTATATCTTCCCAGAGAAGTGAAAGTGTCACCAAGGAAAAAAGAACAAAAAAGGACAAAAATTACGAAATTAAAAAAAAAAAAGATAATTTACATTTCGCTGAAAATTGAGGAAAAATAATGAATATCAAATTTTGGGTAGCTCGGTGCCAAAGTTATACTAAAATCCATGATGACGTAACAATTTAACGCAAACAGGTGGGGGTGGGGGGTCTAAAATTCGTAACTTTGTGCGTACGTGCTCCATGGATTGTCCTTAATGACATGTAATTCGAAATGATAGCAAGAGGCTATTCAATTTCATTGAGGAATAAACTTTCCTAAAATAATGGATATTTCACGGTATTATTTAATGTTATCCGTGTTTACGAAATATATGATTCTATTATATAAATAAATCACCGTTTTCTACAGGATAGATGTATTAATTCTGAATACTGAAAAAAAAAGATAATTAAATAATTAATATGGCCCAATCAAGGGTAATGATTAGAAGAAAAAATGGCGAGCAGATAAAATAACTTATAGCAAATGAGAAAAAAGTAATTTCGAAAAAAATGTTGATATTAAGAAAAAAAAGTATTAAAGAAAAATGTACAAAAAAGTATCAAACAAAAAAAAAGGATGAAAAGCCAAAAAAAAAAATGATAAAAAAGTATTTAAGGACAGAAAAGGACGAAATCGTCCTTTTCTTAAAAAAAGGACAGTCCTTAAAAAAGGACGATGTGGCAACACTGCACTGGCCTTGGGTTCAGTGTCTGTGTTGTTTTGTTTTATGTTGCTTGAATCATTCGATTTTTGATAAAAATGTGCATTTGAAATAACAAGCTGAAGAATTATGTTCTCACTTGATGAATTTTACTTCATTGATATATGCACACTTTTATTATCCTCTGCTATGTGCTAACTCACAGCTCGGCCTGTTGGTGTGTCTGAGTGCCCATCAAGGTGCAATAAGAAGGTGATATTTGTCAGATCACACTTGGCCACATAAAGCTCAAACAATATGACACTAAGCACCTTGACACTTGCTCGTATATTATTCTATTTGAGTGAATAAAAACGGAATGCATGGAAGTTCGTCCGAGTAAGCTCTTCCAAACGATTACACTGACACGATGTAAGCCGCTAAGTATCGGCGGTGTCGTTAAACAAATCAATAACTGTCATAACCATAGTAACTGAGTAACCATCCTTGAAGTTTCTTTTTAACGTCAAATTTGGCACTCGATTGCGTTGACAGCAAGTGTAAATGTTGGTAGCTCCGACATTTACGCATGTCTGTCGTGGGGGTTTGGGATATATAGTTTTAAAGACATGACTATGCCCAAAAATATTGTAACTGAATAGCGTCCTCCACTTTCTAGGAGTAGCTCGTTGACAAATCTGCGTGAATGGCTATCCAGTTGTTTTTCAATCATTTCCACCAGCGAAAGAATATCTAGCTGAAACCATCTACTGCGAAGTTAGTTTCGTTAAGGTTTTTCTCTCAATTGGCAAATCGGTTTTGTTCTTTCTAAGTCTGACAGAATTGTGATTCTGAATGGACAAAGAATCGAAAATTTATATTGGATAAGACTTATAGGCAGTTCTGTAAGGTCACATATGCAAACTTGTCATCATTGTTATTGTAAAACCACAGAACACCAGCGTTTAAAAATAAATATTTATTTTGAAATAGATTTGAATTAGCGGCAAACCATTGCATTTTACTGGCAAATTAACGTCTTTATTTTGTGTTAACACAGAAATCGTTTATTGTCATTGTTAAGACGTTGAAACTAGTTGAGTAAGACATGCATGGTCCATCATCGTCAAACATACTCAGGTAAATTCTCCAATTAAAAAAGAGACAAATCCTCTAAAATATGCATTCCCACTTCTTTATTGACCCAATACCTCAAAATGCGTCACATTGCTCAAATCGATGTCAACAGTAATGCCATGCAATTGCTGTTACATATAATACAACAGCAATTCAATTTGATTGATCCAGTTCCTTGATCTCAACTACAGTTGTAATAATTAATTGCACTAGGTTATTAATCTCAACTGCAGTTCAGATTGGTTGAAAATTTTTATTGACCTGATTGATACTTTTGATTGATCTTTTTTTCCTGGACACGCTTTAAGCGTTTGTTATTTTTTATTCACTAAAAAAAAAAAAAAAAAATTTACATATATATTAACTAAATGGCATATTATCAGCTTTAAATATGTCACTTCATGAGTTGTTATAACAGTGCAATTTGCAGTAATTTTCAACGTCTTCAGTTGATCTTTTTTCGTGAAATATCTCCTCATTTTTGTTTTAATTTTTCACTTGTTAAACGCGGTTTTAAATCTAGCTGAGTTTTTTCTATGATTTATCAGTTCCTCGTCGCTCCCATCGTGACACAAGATAGGATGACTTAGATTGTATACAAGTAACAAGTGTGTAGTTTAAATTCAGTGTATTTCAAAGCAGAATAAGATATACAATACGTGCGCAAACCACTCACCCGCTCCCCACCTTCTACTTGAAAGGGCCTGAGCTGTGCGCATAAAGTATTAGATAGTCTTAATAACGACCCTGACCCAAACCTCGGGCTTCACCCCCATGTGAGACAGAGTCGCTATATATCCGCCCACTCCGCGGTCGGGTGTTGTGATACACATAACCATTCCTCACAATTTTACTATTTATTTCATGATTACCAGTGCGCGTGTAAAATGAAACTTTTTTTAAATAATTTTTTTATTCGTTTGTTTTTTTGTTCTTTTATTTTTTAAGCCAACAGGGCTATACAGATGGGGGCAAGTGTCGTCCGTCCGTCCGTCTGTCCGTCCGTCCGTCCCGCGACCGTTAAAAGTGTAATAACTTTTTTATTTTGTATCCGATTCTTACCAAATTTTAAACACGAGTTCCTAACCCTTTACTGCATTAGGAATTTTTTTTTTTTTTTGGTTTAAACCATTTTTGGCGATTTTGTTTCCAATTTGGGCAAAATACGAAAAAACCTATCTAGTCCCTCATTTTTCATCGGAAGATTGCGAAATTTGTTATGAAGAAACTAGAACTAAGGGGTGAAAAAAGTACTTTTTTCGATTTTTGAATTTCGCCTTATTTTTGAATCTACTGAGCTTCGAAGTTTGCAGCTTTTAGAAAATTGGAAATTTCCATTTTTCTTCTTAAAAAAGCAAAGTTTCAATTTGCAGAGGGGCACAATGTGTTACATGCAAGTACTTCTGGTTGGACTTTTCAGTAATTTTGTTTTCAGTGGGTCATTTCTATGATATTTTCAAGTGGGCGATAATAGGGATTGGGCGATAAAGCAAGAAAGTTGTAATTTTCATTTTAAAAGTGCAGGAATCAATTCTGTGACCCGAAAATATGATAAATGTCATATTTTTTGGGTGGGCGATAACAGGGAATATTGGGCGATAATGCAAGAAAGTTGTAATTTTCGCTTTAAAAGTGCAGGAAACAATTCTACGATCCGAAAATATGATAAATATAATATTTTTGGGTGGGCGATAATAGGGAATATTGGGCGATAATGTAAGAAAGTTGTAATTTTCGCTTTAAAAGTGCAGGAATCAATTCTATGACCCGAAAATATGATAAATGTGATATTTTTTTTTTGGATGGGCGATAATAGGGAATATTGGGCGATAATGCAAAAAAGTTATAATTTTCGCTTTAAAAGTGCAGGAATCAATTCTATGTCCCGAAAGTATGATAAATATAATATTTTTCGGGTGGGCGATAATAGGGAACATTGGGTGATAATGTAAGAAAGTTGTAATTTTCGCTTTAAAAGTGCAGGAATCAATTCTATGACTCGAAAATATGATAAATATGATATTTTTCGGATGGGCGATAATAGGGAATATTGGGCGATTATGCAAGAAAGTTGTAATTTTCGCTTTTAAAGTGCAGGAATGAATTGTATGACCCGAAAATATGCTAAATGTGATATTTTTCGGGTAGGCGATAATAGGGAATGGTGGGCGATAATGTAAGAAAATTGTATTTTTCGCTTTAAAAGTGCAGGAATCAATTCTATGACCCGAAAAAATGATAAATGTGATATTTTTCGGATGGGCGATAATAGGGAATATTGGGCGATACTGCAAGAAAGTTGTAATTTTCGCTTTAAAAGTGCAAGGATCAATTCTATGACCCGAAAATATGATAAATGTTATATTTTTCGGATGGGCGATAATGTAAGAGAATTGTAATTTTCGCTTTAAAAGTACAGGAATCGATTCTGTGACCAGAAAATATGATAAATATGATATTTTTCGGATAGGCGATAATAGGGAACATTGGGCGATACTGCATGAAAGTTCTAATTTTCGCTTTAAAAGTGCAGGAAACAATTCTATGACCCGAAGAAATGATAAAGATAATATTTTTCGGGTGGGCGATAATAGGGAACATTGTGCGATAATGTAAGAAGGTTGTAATTTTCGCTTTAAAAATGCAGGAATCAATTCTATGACTCGAAAATATGATAAATGTGATATTTTTCGTGTGGTGATAATAGGGAACATTGGGCGATAATGTTAGAAAGTTGTAATTTTCGCTTTAAAAGTGCAGGGATAAATTCTATGACCCGAAAATATGATAAATGTGATATTTTTCAGGTAGGCGATAATAGGGAATATTGGGCGATAATGTAAGAAAGTTGTAATTTTCGCTTTAAAAGTGCAGGAATCAATTCTATGTCCCGAAAATATGATAAATATGATATTTTCCGGGTAGGCGATAATAGGGAACATTGGGCGATAATGTAAGAAAGTTGTAATTTTCGCTTTAAAAGTGCAGGAATCAATTCTATGACCCGAAAATATGATAAATATGATATTTTTCGGATGGGCGATAATAGGGAATATTGGGCGATACTGCAAGAAAGTTGTAATTTTCGCTTTAAAAGTGCAAGGATCAATTCTATGACCCGAAAATATGATAAATATGATATTTTTCGGATGGGCGATAATAAGGAACATTGGGCGATAATGCAAGAAAGTTGTAATTTTCGCTCTTAAAGTGCAGGAATCAATTCTATGACCCGAAAATATGATAAATATGATATTTTTCGGATGGGCGATAATATGGAATATTGGGCGATACTGCAAGAAAGTTGTAATTTTCGCTTTAAAAGTGCAGGAAACAATTCTAGGACCCGAAAATATGATAAATGTAATATTTTTGGGTGGGCGATAATAGTGAACATTGGGCGATAATGCAAGAAAGTTGTAATTTTTGCTGTTTAAGTGCAGGAATGAATTCTATGACCCGAAAATATGATAAATATGATATTTTTCGGGTGGGCGATAATAGGGAATATTGGGCGATACTGCAAGAAAGTTGTAATTTTCGCTTTAAAAGTGCAGGAAACAATTCTAGGACCCGAAAATATGATAAATATAATATTTTTCGGGTGGGCGATAATAGTGAACATTGGGCGATAATGTAAGAAGGTAGTAATTTTCGCTTTAAAAATGCAGGGATCAATTGTATGATCCGAAAATATGACAAATATAATATTTTTGGGTGGGCGATAATAGGGAACATTGGGCGATAATGCAAGAAAGTTGTAATTTTCGCTGTTAAAGTGCAGGAATCAATTCTATGACCGGAAAATGTGATAAATATGATATTTTTCGAATGGGCGATAACAGGGAATATTGGGCGATACTGCAAGAAAGTTGTAATTTTCGCTTTAAAAGTGCAGGAAACAATTCTAGGACCCGAAAATATGATAAATATAATATTTTTCGGGTGGGCGATAATAGTGAACATTGGGCGATAATGGAAGAAAGTTGTAATTTTCGCTTTAAAAATGCAGGGATCAATTGTATGACCCGATAATATGACAAATGTGATATTTTTCGGGTAGGCGATAATAGGGAATGTTGGGCGATAATGTAAGAAAGTTGTAATTTTCGCTTTAAAAGTGCAGGAATCAATTCTATGTCCCGAAAATATGATAAATATGATATTTTTCGGATGGGCGATAATAGGGAATATTGGGCGATAATGCAAGAAAGTTGTAATTTTCGCTTTAAAGTGCAGGAATCAATTCTGTGACCCGAAAATATGATAGATGTGATATTTTTCGGGTAGGCGATAATAGGGAATATTGGGCGATAATGTAAGAAAGTTGTATTTTTCGCTTTAAAAGTGCAGGAATCAATTATAGGACCCGAAAATATGATAAATATAATATTTTTTGCGGGGTGGGCGATAATAGGGAACATTGGGGGATAATGTAAGAAAGTTGTAATTTTCGCTTTAAAAGTGCAGGAATCAATTCTATGACCCGAAAATATGATAAATATGATATTTTTCATGTGGGCGATAATAGGGAACATTGGGCCATAATGCAAGAAAGTTGTAATTTTCGCTTTAAAAGTGCAAGGATCAATTCTATGACCGGAAAATATGATAAATATGATATTTTTCGGGTAAGCGATAATAGGGAACATTTTTTGATAATGCAAGAAAGTTGTAATTTTCGCTTTTAAAGTGCAGGAATCAATTCTATGACCCGAAAATATGATAAATGTGATATTTTCGGGTAGGCGATAATAGGGAACATTGGGCGATAATGTAAGAAAGATGTAATTTTCGCTTTTAAAATGCAGGAATGAATTGTATGACCCGAAAATATGCTAAATGTGATATTTTTCGGGTAGGCGATAATAGGGAATGTTGGGCGATAATGTAATAAAATTGTATTTTTCGCTTTAAAAAAGTGCAGGAATCAATTCTATGACCGGAAAATATGATAAATGTGATATTTTTCGGATGGGCGATAATAGGGAACATTGGGCGATAATGCTAGAAAGTTGTAACATTCGCTTTAAAATTGCAGGTATCAAATCTGTGACTCGAAAATATGATAAATATAATATTTTTCCGGTGGGCGATAATAGGGAACAATTGGGCGATAATGTAAGAAAGTTGTAATTTTCGCTTTAAAAGTGCAGGAATCATTTGTATTCCCCCGAAGATATGATAAATATGATATATTTCGGGTGGTCGATAGCCTCTTTTTCATTTTTCCCACGCAAATTAGAATTAATTAGGGTCCACATATTTTTGACGAACCCCCCGCTTTGAAGTTTACCAGGGCATTTGAAGTACGCCTGTCAGGGTTGACCATCCAGGGTCTGGATATTCCTCACCCGATCATTTATCGATTTTTAATTAAACGCTGGCCTAGTACCACCCTGGATAGGAATCCACGTTTAAGTAATCGCATGCAACAAAAGGCTCGAGATAAGTGCATATAAGAAAGGACGTTATTTAAATTTTGGAGTTCCACTTCTCTTTGATATCAAAAAAAAATTGGAGAAAAATTCCTGTTTTTGCATATATATTTTTATTTGACAAATATCGTACCGTGTTCTGGATAGGATGTTCCAAAACTGTATGCACATTTTTATACTCACTTGAAACAAGGCCCAAGATAAGTAATAAAAGAAAGGACTTTTTTTAAATTTTTACATCTGACTTCTTTTTGAATTTAATAACAAATTGCAGTAAAATTTCTGTGTCTGTATTTTTCCCATTTATTACAAATATTCAGAAATTTTCATAATTTGAGCATAATTTAATATAAAAAAAAACATTCAACCAGATCAGACTGTCTTACCATTTTCCAAGAGGCACAAGACTGAATCGTCAACTGGGCCACTGTCACTTGACAGTCTTGTTTTTTTTTTTGTTTTCATTTTTTTTTTTTTTTTGTTTTGTTTTCTTTTTTTGCGGTGCGTATGGCAACGACATACACACGGCCATATTCCTGGCTCTTCCAGTTACGAAAACGCCGCGCCGTGCGCTACTAAAAGTGTGTCATTAACGGCGCCGTATCAACGTGCAACGGAAAACCTATTATAACACAATAGGTTATAATTTTAGAAGAAATCTTGAAATAAAAATAAAATCACTTGCTGATCAAAGCAACCCCCTCCCTCTGAGGCTTTGCACACTACTCTGACCATCGCCTTTTCAGACTCGTGCTACTAAATGCTAGACTCTAGTAGAGACTTTGGGTTTTTTTTTTACTCACTAAAAAAAAAACAAAATTTACATTCTATATACGCCGGTGTAGAAACATATTTTCACACCAATCGAAACCTCACCCCGGTAAAAATGTAATTTCTAATTCTCGAATTCCCCGAATTCTCGAAAAAAAACGAAAGTAGCATTGGCTAACTACAGTGGCTAATGGTTGACTACAGTACTTAACTGAAAAATACTACCTTGAGCTTATTGATGCGATGTGGCAACAAAAATTATTGTGCTTCAGGTGAAGTGAGACCTGTTGGTGTTTCAACATGAGCTGCGTGCCAGAACCAACGACCGAGACACTGACGTTATTGCAAGAAGCCTTAACACGCATTGCAGATTTCACAGTAGCAGATACAAGGCAGAACCAGATGGCGTTGGTGTCGATGACAGAGGAAGTGGAAAGACTGTGTGGCAAACTCCTGCCCATTACTGTTGACGAATTAAAAGAACTGGATGAAAGCAACCTATCAGTGAAAAAAAAGTACGAAACTTACAAAGGAACGATTTTGAGTATTTTACGCCTAGATGCTGGATGTACTCTCTCCACAATAGCGCTGAAACTCCACAGAGCTGTCTTGGATTCAGAGTTGTTTAAGAACTGGGAATCTCTTCACACATATTCTGCCATGTCTTGTGTACTTTCCGTGTTCAGTTTGATGACGCGGTTTTATATTTTGTTTTCATTAAAAAAATACGAAGATTTAAAAGTAAATTTAATAGGCGATGGCAAAGTTTTTATTTATATTGCGTCAAATTATGTAAAAAAATTTAATGCTCTCGCCTTGGAAAATAAAACTAATAAAGATTTATTCAAATTGCCTATCTTTGTCCTAGCTCTGGCGTGTGCCATAAAAGTATTAGGTAAAGAAGTTCCGATTCCAGATGAATGGACCCGTCGGGCCAAATTTATTCGTAAGCACTTGGACAGAAGTATCTTTAATATAATTTTAGATTTGTATGAAACCAGCTCAGATTTGTACATGCAGTGGTGTTGTGTGACATTTTTATGTGCAGTTGTTGAAAGTGGATTTGATATAAACTGTGTAGAGTATGAGAAATGTATTGAAAGAATGTGTTTTTTCTGTACGAACAGCTTACTGTGTAATGCGGGTGAATGCAATGACGAGCTTGTAAAGAAATGGTTCAAGTTATTGGAGACTGTGATAGATAAAGCAATATGTGGTTCTCGGTACTTGTCTGCTGCTTTCCACAATATTCAACAAAATGGTGTTTGGTCATCACTGTCAAAGTACGTATCGTCGGAAAGACCGACTGTAGCGGTCGCAGCAATAGCATGCGCCGGGGGGATTCTACTCGGCTCAACCGAAAATATCGAGCCACTAGTACATACGGATCTGTGCCTACACCTCACCGTAGCTCTGTATTCGAATGACAGACTCGTCATCAAACAGGCGTTATGGCTGCTGTCTAATCTTGCAGCGGACTGTGCAAAGTTCGTGGATATCTTCGTGGATTACGATTGGCTGCCGATCATTTTGCATCACATTCGCGCGAAAATTTCCACTGTTACCATTGAAGGCGTGTGGGTGTTAAGAAATCTTTTAAAAGAAGCATCCGACGATCACATTGTACGGTTTCTAAATATAGACATGTTCGTGGAGACCATTAGAATGTCTCTGTACGCTCCACAGGAACGGATGCAACCGTCCAAAAATGCCGATTGGCAGTACTTAGAACTTTTAGAGGAATGCCTGTCCGTCTTGTGGGTAAACCCGGAAGCGAGAAAAGTCCTGATGGAGTTGAACGTCCAGCATGCTGTGAAATACGTCATGGAAGAGAAAAGCACAGAAAACTATGACATCGGGAGGGTGGCATCCGTTAGGAACGGCTACAGTGAATTGTATGCAGAAATGGCCGGATCATACAACAGCGACGCCTCATCCGTGACGTCATGAACTCCTCGAATGGCGAGGGATGGACTCAAACCACAACACCAAAGAATGTCAAAACATCCATCCAGATTTAAAAAAAAAAAGAAGTGTTAAAATATATATATATTTTATAGTTGAGTGATATTCAAAATATAAAATTTAAGTGGGAAATATAAGTTTTTTTTTATTCTAGTTCTATTTAATGCTGTTACAAAAGTGTATTTTTCAGACAGATTTTTTAGGTAAAAAATAATGCGTGATAAACTGTTGTTTTAAAAACGGATGGGTCCATTCACTCAAATTGTTATCGTAACTTACTGCCAAAAAAAAATTCTAAAGTTTGAAGACCCAACACTTTATATTTATTTATTTTGTAAGATTTTAATTAAAAAGATTTTTTAAACATTTTAAATAGATATTCATAATTGCATTTGACAAGAATGTCCATAGACATTGTGCCAGGGCTGTCCGTCCGTCCGTGTGTCACACTTTGGATGCTGTTTTGTTTCCCTGCAAGTTCTCTGAAACTATTTACCCTAGGCATATGCAACCTTGCACAGTGAAAATATATATACTGTGCGTCACTAATTATTTATATTTGTGTTGGGCGGGCTGTGGATTTCAAATTTGAGCAAAACAAGTACAGAAAAGAACAGAACATATAAATACAACCTTTTTACTCTCGCCTTACCAAATTTCACACTTGAGTTCCGATTTGTTTTGTGCAAATTACACGTTTAAAGTTGGAAGGGTATCACACCAAAATTCACACAAAGTGGTCTTCTAATAATGTGTATTTCCTCCTGTGGCGTTAACACATTTGGCCGGTCTCGGTAAGTCTTTTTCGTCTCCGGTTTGCCGGAACTTCTTGTGCAAGACACTGATTGCTGGCTGGGAAACGCCCAAGTATAACGCCACTCAATATGGTCAATAAAATGTTTTTAGGGCCCATTTTGGTAAGCCTACAAAGTATTGTTCAATTATCTTTTCAATTAAAAGAAATATTCACACCTTGTTCCATACAACCACCATAGAAAATGAATGGCACACAGAAAATATAAATAATTAGTGACGCGCAGTATATATTGAAGTTGTGCAGCGTCGTGTTATTTTTCAAATTGGTAAAAAAATTGCCAAAATGGCGACTTGTCAAAAATTGCCAATTTTTTTAGATAACTGTGATGTAAGACTTAGGTGGTTTCCACGCAAGTTCTCCGAAACTATTGATCCTAGGCATATGCAACGTTGTACAGTGAAAATATATATATTGAAATTGTGCAATGTCGTGTTATTTTTCAAATCGGCCAAAAATTGCCAAAATTGCGACATGTCAAAAACTGTGATTTTTTGAGATAACTGCAATGTAAGACTTGGGTGCTTTCCACACGAGTTCTCCGAAACTATTTATCCTGGGCATATGCTACCTTGCACAGTGAATATATATATATATATATATATATATATATATATATATATATATATATATATATATATATATATATATATATATATTGAAGTTGTGCAACGTCGTATTATTTTTCAAATTTGTCAAAAATTGCCAAAATGGCGACTTATTGTGTCCGGTTGGGGTCTGCGTCTTCGACGATGGCTTGTTTTTATTCTCCTTTTTTTTTCTTTTTTTGGCGATCCGCTAAAAATTGGCCAAATGGAGGAGGAGGTCATTTATAATTTTTTGGTAGCATGTTTTCGGATAGGATGCCCTTCATTTAGCCAATTTTCTTTAGATCACCATAAAAGTAACTATGAAAAGAGGACCGCCTAGTGAATATTTATGCAAAATTTGAAGGCAATTCGATCGAAATCCTTCAGAAAATGCTCCCCCCCCCCATTCAGCCAATTTTTGGCGGCTCGCCAATAAAGTAACTTAACGTTACTTTGAAATGAGGACCGCCTAGTGCACAATTATGCAAAAGTTGAGGGCAATCCTATCAAAATTGTGGAAGAAAAAACCATTGGAAAATTGTCTGCGAATTAATTATAAATTCCCCCTCACCCCCCCCCCCCCTCCGACCATTTGGTCAATTTGTGGCGGTCCGTAAAAAGGAACTTTTCAAGAGAAACATACAGGGAACAATTGTACAAAATTGGAAAGAAATACGATAAAAATTGTGGGAGAAGCATTTTGAAACTTGCTTGCAGTTTTTTAAACCAATTTTTGGCGAATCGCCAAAAAAATCCAACAGGCCTACCCAGTAAACATTCGTCCAGAATTTGAAAGAATCCAATCCAAATTGTGGAAATAGAAGCATTTTGAAAATCGGCTACTAAAAAATTCTAAATGACCCCATTTGTCAAATTTAGGCGAGCGGTCTGCCTAGAGAACATTTTACAAGATTTGAAGAGAATCCGATCAAAACTGAGGGGCAAGAAGCATTTTTAGTAAAAGCTTACATAGTACATGCAGACGACGGATACCCTCTCTACTGATGCGGTAAGACCAGCCCGATGAAGTCCGCTGGTCTAAAAAAAAAGTTTGGTTCTAGTACCTGCTACCCTCACTTAAAATTTTAAGACAGTAAAGCTATTTTCCTGGCGTCCGTTAATCTATTCCCACCTCTTTTTGTAGAACAGGCTCCAAGGAACAGACTTTTTCTCACCACTTCTTGTAGCAGACGTGCCCAGGAACATCATTATTCCCACCACTTCTTGTGAGAAACGCACCCAGGAACATACTTATTCCCACCACCACTTCTTGTGAGAAACGCACCGAGGAACATACTTATTCCCACCACATCTTGTAGGAGACGCATCCAGGAACATACTTATTCCCACCACTTCTTGTGAGAAACGCACCCAGGAACATACTTATTCCCACCACATCTTATAGGAGACGCACCCAGGAACATACTTCACAATAGTGGAGCGCCTGTTGTACTTGCAGACGTTGAACTCCTCCTGTAAAAATGTGTTCGCAAAAAAAAAAAAAAAAAAAAAAAAAAAAGAAAGAAAGAAAGAAAAAACCTGAAGACAATAATTGACAGCAGATCAAAATAAATTCTTCGTGTTTATTCATTAACTTTTAAACATACAACAAGTACAAATGTAAAAGTGACAAAAAACTGACTTATTTATGTATTTTTGTAATTGAAACGACAAAAGAGTCAAAACTGAAACAAAAATTAAAAAGCTAACATTTCAAACTAACCACCACATCTGACAACTTGGAGTTATCTCAGGGATTAACTGGGCTAGATACAGGGGAGGGAGGTACTGTACCTTTGGGAGACATCGCTGAAAATCCACAACACTTACCTAAAGACGTAAAAATTCACAAATGTAAATCTTGACAAGTCATTCATATTTTATTATTTACAAAACAAGACCACACAAGAACATCTACGGCGCCATATAGAATATCTGAGATCTAATGTAAATGCTATTTTTAGATAAATGCCTTATTTTATTTTATTTTTTTGGGGGACGGGGGTCAAACTGATATAAATGTAACAATGTGCCTGATTTTTATCAAGGCACACTAAAGGCGCACAATTTGTTGACATTTCTCGCGGGAACACATCCGCCATGCACGCAGACCAATCCCTCTTTTTTAAACATAAACCCACTAACACAACAGGACACTCATGAAACGAGAAAATATAGCCAAAATTCACCAATAGCTTTGTTTAAGATTGGAGGTCAGCGAGAAGGCAAATTTAAGCCTAGAACCAGTCTAATAAATCAGCTACGTAACTTCCTGATTATAACAGTGTCGTGTAAAAAAGTGGTCCCACTTCTTTCTGTGCATTGCACCAAGCGATGGTGACACAATTTAAGCAAAAAACACCGCTACCAAGTAACGAAAAGTACACTTGGGGGTCACAAAAAAATACGATTTTGAATTCTTAACCTCTTACATATCGTCTTTTAGGCCCAACGGGTCGAAAATAAGCTAAAAATCGCTCTCTAACCGTTTTCGAGATAGTGGCCCACTTCCGGTTTCCGACTTTGACCATGGCCGCGGAGGTCAAGGTCACCGAGGCACCTCTTACATATGGTCTTTTAGGCCCAAAGGGTAAAAAATAAGCCCAAAATCGTTCTACCTCTAACCATTTTCGAGATAATGGTGCACTTCCAGTTTTTTACTTTGAACATGACCGAGGAGGTCAAGGTCACCGAGGCACCTCTTACATATGGTCTTGAAGGCCCAAAGGGTTGAAAATAAGCCCAAAATCGCTCTATCTCTAACCGTTTTCGAGATAATGGTCAACTTCCGGTTTTGACATTGACCATGGCCGAGGATGTCAATCGTTCTCTAAGGTCATGGTTAAAAAACTGCGGATTTCACGGCGTCTAATCACCCTCTATCAGCGAGCCGAATTTCATCACTTTTTAGCAATTTGGAAAAAAAAACCCAAACGCTGCAGCCAATTTCAACTTATACACGCAAGAAGTTGAGACAAGAAAATGAATTTTCTTTGTCAAGAAAAAAAAGCACCAACGGCTGTAATTTTGACAATTTTTGTTCGATCAAACTGAAACCTTGACGCTGCACATATACATACACTAAAGATTGTATATATGAAAGAATAATAGCTCTTACATGATTCCTTAATAGAGAAGTGGATTCCACAAGGTACCTCGAAAGCGTCAATTTTAGGCAATTTTCAGAGGGCTGTAAATTTTACAATTTTCCGTCAATCAAACTAAAACCTTGACATTGCACATATACATACACCAAAGACTACAAAAATGAAAGAATAATAGCCCTTACATGATTCCTTAATAGAGAAGTGGACTCCACAAGGTACTTACCATCAAGTGGGACAGACGGTCAGACGGATAAGCTCAAACCTATATCCCTCCGTTTCACGGGAGATAAATATTACTTCATGGCATCGGAGCAAATCGTATCTTTCGGCCCTGTGTAGCAGGAGGTGTACGAGGAGCATTAGCGTAGTCCGAGCCAGCCTTTTTAATTACCCAGCCTTGTCTAATATCTGCTGACGATCGGATGATCGGTCAACTAGTTGTTGCATTATCACCTTAGAAATTGGGGATGGAAATCCAAGATGGCAAATGGTGGCCAATTATGAATTTTCCCAATTCATCTCAAAACAGTTCCCGAGCACAGTTTTCAGATGGTTAACATGTGTCTAAAATTTGGTGAAGACGTGTAAAGATACTATGATTGTAATGTTTTCAGGAAACTAAGGGGGGGGGGAATCTAATACGGCGACTGATTTATCCTAAAATCAACCCCACCAGTGGTTTCGAAGTGCTTAAGCCTCGTCTAATATTTGACGGTGCTCAGTCAAGTTGATATTTTTTATCCTTTTAACGACGTTTCGGAGAGAAATCCAAGATGGTCGCTACTGTGGCCTTGAAAATGTGTCAGGTTCAAGATAAACATGTTGTGAACCTGCGCACTATGACAGATCATCTACATACCAAATATAACGGCCGGCGATGGACGAACGGACAACATCCAAACCTACAGCTGCCTCCGGCCCTAAAGCCCCGGTTGGGGCCTATAAAAAAACTTCGGATGAAACTGTTTTCGTGCTCTCCGATAAAGGAGCGAAATCCACAGATCAATTTATATCCAGTTTATAAAACTAAATGCAACGCGCTGAATAGATCCTATTATTGTGAGGGTTCAACACCTAAAAGATGCCCCGGCGAACTTGCCGTTTTTTTGTTTTTTTTGTTTTGTTTACATTCACCTAATTTTACGTTTATGATTAAAATGTCAGGTCACATTGGCAATATTAAACATAGTGTTATAATAACAACATTCTAGGACCAAGCGACGAAGTCGTTATATCCCATATGCCATAATAGCTATATTTATATCAATACTTTCAAACAGTTAACGAAGAACCTACAACTACACTACATAAATGCTATTTGAATCATATCGCAAATAAACTTAATCCTGTGTCATTCAGAATCCATGAAAGCACTATAATGTCAAATAAATCACAAAGAAAACACATATCGCAAATAAACATAAATTCCCTGAAAGCTACAGTTATGATTAAACAACAAACCTAACGCAAATCGTAACACCAACACTTATCATTATTTGGAACAAATTACATTCTGTATCATTCACAGTTACAAAAGGAAGGACAAGAGCAATCAGTAATTGCCATATCCCCCGCCGTGGGTGTGATTAGTAAGGCGGGTGCTGTACATCGCACACAACTATATTGTTGTTATGCATACGAAATGAGAACCGAATCCGGCAAATATTTTAGAGTTATCGTCTAGAAAACAAAATGCACATTGAAATCCGGATTTTGGGATTCTAAGTCCAATTACAGATCCAGATGGGCTTCGATCCGATCAAACCCCCAAAAGCTACATCTAGATTTCTTGGTTGTTGCGCATATCAAATATGAACCGGATCCGGTCACTAGTTTCGGGATATCCTCTGGAAACCAGAGTACACGTTGAGATCCGGATTTTCGGATTTAAGTCCAAATACAAATCCTGATGGGCTTCGATCTGGCCAAAAGCCCCCAAAGGCAAATTTAGATATCTTGGTTGCTACGCATATCAAATATGAACTGGATCCGCTCACTAGTTTCTGAGATATCGTCTGGAAACCAAAGTACACATTGAGATCCGAATTTTGGGATTCTAAGTCCAAATAACGATCCAGATGAACTTCGATCCGATCATAACCAGCAAAAGACACAACTAGATGATGTCTTGGTTGTTACACATATCAAATATGAACCGGATCCGCTAACTAGTTTTGGAGATATCGTCTGGAAACCAAAGTACACGTTGAGATCCGGATTTTGGTATTCCAAGTCCAAATACAGATCCAGATGGGCTTCGATCCAACCAAAACCCCCAAAAGGCACATCTAGATATCTTGGTTATTGGGCATACCAAAAATGAACTAGATCCGCCCGCTAGTTTCGGAGATATCGTCTGGAAACAAAACTGGCGACTGACGGACGGCTCGAGGGGCAAACGGACGGACATGTGGACACAGTGCGTTTCTATATCCCCTGCCTCCGGCTGGACGGATAACAAGAACATTACACTGCAGGTATTCCGAGAACCCCTTGCTAATCCCCATGGTGACTATTCAAAGCACTATGCTGTTTTCTGGCCAACTCAGCAATGACCACAAACAAAGACTAAACCGCTCGACAATCCCAACCCCTGAGTTATCACTTCAACAAATTTATTTCCGACAAAACCTTACCAATTCCGTAAAAATTGATTTTCTCTACTATGGCGTATCTATGAGGTGTCAAAACTTTACTGGAATGTGGAGAAAATTATTCATGACATAAAAAAGAGCGCTATATCTACTTATATGGGATTTCGGTGTATCAAAGTTTCTCTACTTCTATATTTATTCCACCAAAACTGGAGTCCTGTTTTTTTTTTTGCGTTAATCTCATAGACGAAATTGTGAATCCGCTTACTGAAGCTTCATTATCTTACATTTAATTTCTCTTCAGGATTCTTACACCTAAAGTACTAAATTATTATTGCTATAAAGATGGGACTCGTAAAATTAGTACATCAAGGCCAGGTCAGCGGATAATCCCTGGGAGAGCTTGCTGTTAGGAAATCATAACCGATCAAAAACTTCGACTAGAATACCGGTCGCTGAAACTTTGAAAACTGTAAAGCACCAACCAACTAGAACTTCGCTTACAGACCTATCCCGGATGTAAAAATTGACAGATTAATCGTCTTGTCTGTCCAGAAGAGCAAGCTCTATTGCTACAAACGCAAACGGCGGTTTTTGACAATGCATCAACACTGTCTAAGGCTACAAAACGTAAACAGATCAACCAACAACATGAACACATTTATACAAAGACCTGCTTTACAAAAATGAACACACGCTAACTCTATTTTGTCAATATGTCTCAAGCAGATATCTACATTTTGTAGACTTTTTCGAATAACATAAATCGTGCTAAACATACTTTAACTGTACCAGCAAAAGCTCGCATCTAGTGGTATTCAACGTTCAGACACGTGCCTTTAGCTGTTAGAAAAAAGAACGAAAACAATTTCTGTTTCTCAAACGAGCCCTTTTTGTCACGCCTTCTGATGCCAAGGGTCGCGAGAAATTTTAACAGAGGAGATCGTGATAATCAATTCAAAACAGAATGTAAAAAATCAATCCTCGATTTCTGCGATTATTAAACTCAGGTTTATGTGTCAATTTCTTCAATCCAACCAGGACGAGGTGAATCACAGTTCCATGAATGAACTGCCCTCTGCGTTGCTGACGCTGGTAAAGACCTCACTTTCTGCCTCAGTCTCTTGCTTCACTATCTGGCAAACACTTTGCCCCCACTCATCATTCTGTTCCTCTGCACGCGCGTCAACTGTTCCATTTGTTTGGAGGACTCCATCTTGGATGGTTTCCTGTCTGCGGCTATCATGAATACATAAAACCGGAGTGTGGAGGTCTCCGCGCTTCGAAGCCTCAAGCTGACAAGGGTCAATTCCAATCCCGATGTGTGAGGTTTGCCCGGCAGGCGGTTGTATTAGCTCATGCTCCGGGGTGCTCGTTAACAGAGGGCCCTGGCGAGTGGCGCCAGGGCTAGAAATAGGTGGCGGATTAGTCAGCGAGAAAATGGGCGAGATGCGCTCGGCAAAGTGCATGTCACTCACGCTGGGAGCGACGCTTATGGCTTGTGACTGGGACCACTCGCTGGGCGTTTGCAATACAGCCGTTGCTCTTTCACGTTCCGGTCTTTCTAGCTCTTCCTCCTCCTCCTCCTCTTCCTCCTCTTCTTCCTCCTCGTCTTCTTCGCCTTCCTCCTCCTCTTCCTCCTCAGTTTCTGAAATTTCGACTTCAGATAAGCTCTCCTCATTTCTCGTGCCAATGAACGAGTTATAGGTCATTAAGTAGTCGTTATTCGTACTGGCCGCACTCGCGGGCACCTGCGACACTGGCGTTTCCGGTTGATAACACGCTGTTTTCCCGTCCACCATAGCAGAAGCCGAGCCAATCGCAGCAGAGGGCGACACATGCTCGATGTAGCTCGAATAAAAAGCGGGTTGTGTTGTTGTCTGGGGGCCACTTGCATAGCTCGGCGGGGTTTGGGTGTGCACTGAATACTGCTCCTGTAGAAAGGCGTCCGGGTTCGTCCACGGAGTGCCTTCACGGGATGTCACGCGGCTGCCCTGGGACATAAAAGAGCAGAAGCCACTATCCCCCTGACCGTGGCCATCCACTTTATACTGCGACGTCCCGAGTGCCCCGACCGTCGGCACATCGCTGCCTTTTGAATACGCACTTCCGGCCGCGTACGGCGGGCATGACCGCACCTTGGGATACAGCTGCGTAGGTGTATACGCGGCACTCTGGTTAAGCGCATTCTGCGGATAACTAAACGCTTGATACGCCAATGCTGAACTGCGGTTGTTGTTCTGGTCCAATGGTTTTGAAATCGAGTTGGAGGCAGACTGGCCTTCAGCCTTCAGTGCCAGCTGGGGCAGAGCAGACAGGAACGGCGACGTGGCTGAAGTATACGGTAGCCTGGCTGGAGTCTGGAACCCAGCCCCCCGCAGCCCGCCACCAGTGTCTAAATTGAGTGGAAATTCATCTACGTGGACGGCGGCTTTCTGCTTTGAGAGTATGAGCTGCCGGAACTCATTTCCACGCGCCTTGTTTTTGGCAATGGCCTCGGAATGGGTGACGCTTCTCTTTGCCAACTCAGACGCAAGAGCTTCCACCGTACTGCGTTGCATTGTTAAATTTAGAGGCGTTTTGTGGCGTTCAAACTGCTCTTGCAGGTATCGGTATCTTGACAGATTCAGAGGCTGCCTGTCAGTCTCCAGGCTGGAACGAGGCGATGTAGGGTTTTGATCATTTTGATCTGCACCATGTTCTTGCTCTGTATGCTGTTCATTCTTGGACGAACTGTAATCCGGCTGTGCGTAGAGTTCAATACAATCATCCGTGAAATAAGGTACGAGATAGGGCCGCGGGCTTGATAAGGTCGACGCTATATGACCCAGCCCCATTTCCTCGGGCGTGCTTAAGTGCATGCGGTGCCACTGCGGAGCGGTCATCGGCAGGGTTTGGTACGGAAAACGAAAAGCGCTCAGCGATTTTGACAGGTCTGGAATAGCGTTCTGCGAAAAGAAATTTTGTAACTGGTGGGTGGGTGGAGCTGCTACCTGCCGCCCCTGTTGCATAGCACCCGCAGTGAAGTATCCCTGGGACGGGGCTACCTGACTTGGGGGGACGAGACCGGAAGGCTGCGGCACTGGAGTTGAAGCGAAGGCGTTCTGTGGCTGCTGGGGAACGGCCGCATTGGACGAGAAGAAAGTCGGAGCCGCCGGTATTGGTTTTGGAATCATGTAACTGGTGGGTTCCACAAACGGCTTGAAGGCGGGGAAACGGGCCTGTTCTGCTGCGGCAGTGGCTGCCACCAGCGGGTGTGGCATCTGTCCTTGGTAACTCAACGGGCATTGGTTAGTGGCCGATCTTCCTAAACTGGTCTTCAACTCTACAATATTATTGATGTTCGTTTTCAGTCTTTTTGTTGTTTTTTTCACGCTCAGACATTTTTACGCGTAAGTTTACAGCATAATGATGTTTCTAAGATTGCTTGGATGTACCTGTGCATTCCATGCAGCCCAACGACATAAAATTTCCTTGTTTTATTTACTTTTTTTTTTTTGACGCGCTTTTATCAAAAGTCAGTATATACATAGAATTAACGAACAAATGCTCTACAAAATGCCCCATTAAAATACAATGCATTGTGATTAAAATCACAGAGAAATGCCAAACCCAAAACCAGATAATCTCAACGTGCAACGTACTTACCACTGACGGACTGTATCTGGTAAGGCTGGCCTATGGGAAGAGTGTTCGCCATCGGCACGTTTTCCATCCTGCTCCCTCCCAGCGGCGGCGCAGATCTCGTCTGTCTGCCGGCTTGGTCCTCACCAAGCCTCTGCCTCTTGGGTGCCGGCAGTGTGGCAGACAAGTCGCCGTGGAGTAGTTTTTCTTTCTCCAACCGACGCTTTTCTTGACGTCGCATCCGTGAACGGCGATTTTGGAACCAAACCTGCACAATTCATTAACTCAAGTCGTCCAAAGAAAGTATGGACTATTTTTGTACAGAAGCAAGTGCTTGTAAACACAGCAAATTTACTGGTCATCATTCGCCTGCCTGTAAAGAATGTGCTTTTGATCGTAAACAGTCTCCGATGATCGTAAATTCACGAAAGAAGCATACATATTTTTTCCACCACAAGTCCTGGGCGACCTACCCTGACTTTGGGGGCATCCAGGCCAATTCTTTCTGCGATGTTGATGTAATCGTTCTTGCTCGGGTACATCATGTTGAGGAAGGCGCTTTCCAGCTCGTCCACAATGGGCTGCGGATAGCGCGTGCGCTGGTAGCGCGGCCGCATCACTGCCGCCCCCGGTCCCGGCGCTTGTTGCTGCTGCTGTACGCTGCACACACTTACCACTATGTAAAACCAAACACAGATGGTAAAGGGTCACCAAGGTTATTTTATTGTTTATTAGACTCACTAGGGTAAAGGCTTGATCAGGCCCTTTAACATGAAAAACCAAATCGACTTGCGTGAGGGCTCGGCAATTTCTTTCAAGAACGAGAAAAAATACATGCGTACTACATAAATTGAAAAAACTGAAAGCCTTACAGCACCTACCTGGTGGTTGAATGCTGTCCATAACTGTCTCTGGGGGAACACTGCAGGGAAAGCTTTGGGGTCCTGTAGACCACTGGGCGGCCGCAGACATTACAGGGAAGCTAGCCGGCAGACTTACTGACATGGACATAACCGGAATCTGGTCCTAGGTATGAACAAAATTCTCGCTTCAAATCATTTTGTTACACTGTAGACTGCCAATGTTTCAAGATTACCGGGTAAAAAAATACGAATTTTCGCGTATTTCACCCTGGCACGAAGCTTATGCCAATTTCATGTCCAACTGTAATAGATTAATAAGCAATAATGACCAAACTATGAATCAATTGCGAGCTGAGACCGATTTAAATCACTATCTGAGACATTGGTGAAGGCGCTTGCTTTTAGAGGGTTGTACAAGTACAAAATGCTCATTTATTTGTTAAGAATACAAAATATACAAGACAATATTGGCCATAAGACTAGATTTAATATATATCTACACAATGAAACTACAGGAAATTCACTTAAACACCTTTTGAAATGTTGCTCCATCTGGGGCAGCCGTGGCTGGCACCTCCATGTTCTCCTGGTTAAGCGAATGACTACCCAGCGTTGTTGTGTCTGGGGATCGAACGGGAGTGTCCCCCCTGAACTCCATTGTTCTCACACTTTCAGCCTCGGAATCTGGTGTTCTTGGCCCGCCGCCAGGCCCCTCGTCTATGCTCGTCTGTTCACCATTCTCTGCACGTTCGTTGTTTTGATGGTCTTCTGGGTCTTGGACAGGAACAGAAGAAACCGAATCTGGCTTGGCAGTCTCCGAGTCATCCACCTCCATAGTTTCCCCACACTTTAAAGAAAATGTTCAACACATGCTACAGAAGTGGATTCTAGGACCTCCCCCCTAAACCTTGCACAGTCGAAACCTGTTAATTGCATGGCCAATTTTCCAAATTGATTCATACGATTATGCGGTATATTTAATTTGAACTAGAGCCTCACAGATCCCCCGAGTAACGCGGATGACCCATGAAATCGGTGCTGAAGTGGGTTTGCAAAATGCCCTACTTCTGACACTTTCATTTCGTTCTTCATAATTATAACAGCTTTACATTTCTAAACTTCTACAGAGGCTGAGTTTTATATTTAAAAAAAAAGACATTTTGGTAATTATGAAACTGTTTTATGGTATCCGGACATAACGGCGACGGCCAAAACGGCGACAGCCATAACGGAGAAGACCAAAACGGCGACGGCCAAAACGGCGACAAGTGCAACCCGGACAAAACGGCTACGAAGGTTTTTTTTAGTTAATGCTTTACAACGATTATTAAAAAAAAACAAAAAGTAAAAACGTTGCCAACACAGTTTATTTAACCAGCAGAGATAAATAAATTTGAACACAGTGCAGCATTTCTCCCAACGTGCCCTTCCTGCCCTCTCTAACCACCTCCTTCCTGCCACCAGTCACTGTCTCAGTAATCTGCTCAAGGAATGATTTACTCACTTACCTTTTCTCAGGTAAAACTGAAAATTATTTCCTCAGGTAAAATAAAATTCAATCTTATCTTTCATTGGTGTAGATTACAATAACCGATAGCAGTTCACATAACCGATACAGATAAGGATTAGCTCATTAAAACATCGGTCTTTCATTGCTGATAATCCGAAGTCCTTTTAGTGGCATATTTATTTTGCCTTTCATTGATGTGGATTCACGTGCAATAACGGATTAGTGGGCACAGTCGCTAAATACAACTGTCTTTCAAAATGTACTTACTCCCAGGGCTGGTATGATTTAAATCAAGTGATTTAAATCACGATTTAAATCATGATTTTTTTAAACAGTGGTCTGTGTTAAAGGCCTTCATGTGCTGTTATGGCACCTAGCACTTGTTTGCAACCCCTTCTGTTTGAAGAAAGCATTCATACGGTACGCGAGCAGCACTCTGTGAGAAGGTCAATACCGGTGGTGTCTGAGAAGATACCTTACAGTATTAGATGATTATAAGGGAAGCAAGACGTTTCGGCCCAAAACCATTTCGGCCCACTCCCATAGACGATTCGGCCCAAGACTTTTCGGCCCAAGACGTTTCGGCCCACTCATTTTTTAACTAAACTTGCGCCCCAAGACTTTTCGGTCCAAGACGTTTCGGCCCACTTTTCCCAAGACTTTTCGGTCCAAGACGTTTCGGCCCACTAAATTATCCTTATACATATGTTTTGATTTTGTGTTAGACATTTAGTTAATGGATAATTCCAAAGCCATTGCAAGAGCAATTTGTTAAAAATCGAAACTGTAGCTATTCCTATTTGAATTTGAATCGTATGTTATGTATTATCTCAGATTGCTTATACTGCTATTTCTTTAACGATTGAAATTTTCAACTTATGAAAACCTGAAAGATATACATAAGCATACAGCAATTAGATAAATGATATGTAATTGCAATTAACCTGAAACGCAATAGGCAGCCTCGGGAAGATTTGATCAATTGCGTTCTGACTTCGATGAACTATCCGTGTTATTACACATTATAAAATGTTATATATGAATCTGTGTCAACTGTAATTCTGTTTGAACAACTAAGTTGATAAATCGGCAATAATTTGGTGGAATGAGGTATTTACCAGGTTGATAGGGTAGGGATGGCTAATAGGCTGAAAAGATATTGCTTGGGAAAGGAGCAGCATACTTTGTTTCGTATATTCTGGTTCGAATTACGAATAAGTAACAAGTCTTTATCACAAAACCTTTTATTTACAATAACAACTAAATGGTCACATTTCAAGTTCTGTTAAATAGGGCACCATAATTTCACTGCAGCGAAGATAATTGTATGCACTGACTTGTCAAAACAGCAATAAATTAATCGTCAACCAAGGAAATTGCAATTAAAGTAAGAATTCTAGCAAGTCACTTCGCAAAATCGCACAAGAATTCCGTTTCAACGGAAAAACCCATATTTAACCGGCACATCAAGTCGAGAATCATCTAATTGATTGTGTGTGAATTGAATTTACGAAGTGCAATCAACAAAAAAATCATCACACGCCGTATGAAGTCGGTAAATCAGCTCATAATCCTCTGCAGAGCTCATAATCCTCTGCAGATTAAGTGCAGAGGATTATGAGCTGATTTAGCGTCAGTTAATTAACTGTTAACCCATCAAATACCAGAGTAGGTGTATGAAATTCGCTTGGAATTGCAATAGAAAAATAATCCAACACACACCAGAGATGATCAGCAAATAATTGTTGAAAGCCATCAGACGCTGGAGTTGGTTAGAAGAATAAAATTTCACAGCCGTTTTGAAATAACTTATGAATACATGAGCCTCAATCTTCAACCCTTTCTAAGTAATAACTATTTTAGTGGACCGAAATGACTTGGGCCGAAAAGTCTTGGCAAACTGGGCCGATAAGTCTTGGGGGAAAAAAGTGGGCCGAAATGTCTTGGCAGTTCAAATGTGGGCCGAAACGTCTTGGGCCGAAAAGGTCTGCCATTTCAGACTAGGCCGAAACGTCTATGGGCCGAAATGGTTTTGGGCCGAAACGTCTAGAAGCCGATTATAAGCATTACCATTATACAAACATTAACTCGGGAGTAGACATTTGGGCGGCCAGCTTTTATTTGGAAAATCCCGGTAGCATCTCAAACTGTACTTACTCCGGTGTTGGAAAAGCGTGTCTACCCCATGTGCTTGCAAACAAAGTATTATGTGTTACGCATCATGCAAGGTCTATTTAAATCCCCCAAATCGACTACTTCTTTACTTATTCATTGAGAACCTGAGACAACAACAACATTGGAAGCTTTGTTTTGTTACCGGTCTTTAAATAAGCTTTGAACAGTTATCACAGTTTTCACCTATTTTGTGAACTGTGAATGTGTTTAGAAATGTCTTACAAGAGAGTGTAATGAGACTTCAATAAACTGGTAAAAAGGTGGTGCTTTTTTATATTTTGTCGTTTTTTTTTTTTTTTTTTTTTTGTTTTTTTTTGTGGGGGGGGGGGGGGTTGATTTAAATAAAAAAAATAAAAAAAATCCGATTTAAATAAAAAAAATCAAAAATCATAATTTTTTTTAAAAAATCGGATTTTTTTCCAGCCCGGCTTACTCCACCCACCCCCTCTCACACACACACGATGTATTATCGTATAATTGCAGTTAGGAATATATGAGGAAATAGTGTTAAATTATCCATTTTATTTTGCCCTTAAAAATTAAATATTGATTCAAATTATACTTATCTTCAAGTAGAAATGAATTGATTTATCTGGCAACACTATTCTTTGTGTTTTGATTTTCAACATTAAATTATTTATCTTCGTCGCCGTTTTGTCCGGGGTTGCACTTGTCGCCGTTTTGGTCATTGCTGTCTTGGCCGTCGCCGTTTTGGTCTTCTCCGTTTTGGCCGTCGCCGTTGTGACCGTTGCCGTTTTGTCCGGGATTCCTGTTTTATACTTTTGTGAAATTTTAAAGAAATCAGCAAAAAACAATTCCAGTATGCCGACAAAATTATCCGTGCGTTTACGTGGAGCTTAACTAGAACCAGAACCGATGGCATGCGCAGTGGCAGTTCTGGTTCTAGTTATGCCCTCCAGATAAATGGGTGGTTTTGAATCGAGTTATGCTAAAAACTTTAAGTGCAAATCAATTGTAAACAAAGATATCATTTAAAATACGTAAACAATTACTAATACTGAGTTGAAAACACTTTGATATAAAGCATTTCACTCGTTGATTAGTAAAATATATATCTTTGAAGACTTTCAATCAAAACAGCAGTCGAAACACTATTTCATGAATCTATATAAAAATACGACGCTACACACATTTCCGTGTTTTATCCGTGTGTACAATTTCAAAACAATCCTACCTATAGGTACGGAGATATAACTCGGGCACGAAATTGCATTAAAGCAACCAAAAATTACATGAAGGCCAAATTTTACCAAATTTCTAAAAACTTTTATTTTGCCAACTTTTCATGATTCCGAACAAAAATACGACGCTGCACACGTTCAACGTATGCTTTATCCGTATGTGAAATTTAAAAACAACTCAACGAACAGCTTTGGTCATTTAGCTTGCACATGGAGTTGAAAATATGCCAACTTCCAATAATCGAAAAAAAAAACTGTTAATCTGACAATTTTTCATGAATCTGAACAAAAATACGACGTTACACACCTCCAATATGTGCTCTAGCCGTGTGTGAAACTTCAAAACAACCTGATCTATACTTTAATAACATCATAACCATATCCTTCCTTTACACGTTTGATAACAAGATGGTCAAGAAACGGTGCAACTTGATACGAACTGATACTCCGATTCTACTCACAATACGGCGCGCAGTTGGTGAAAATTTTAATTGAGTTTTAAATATTTTATATATCCTGAATATTAATTTCGTTTTGGGCTGCAAATTAAATTTCGAGCTGCTATTCATACCGACAACGACATCATACCTGACTAAGATGCAAAGGTACTTTAGTCCCTGTCTTTTTGGTTAAGTTGACATGAAAGTACACTATTTACAATATGACGTTGTGGAAATGCACACTAAACCGCATGACCGAATGAAGTTTGATTATTGATGCCAACGCGCCGTAGCCAGTCTAGAGTGTATTAACCGTGGCCTCAATGTAACATTGTTCTGGACAATTTACAGATGTAACACACAAGAAGGAACATACAATCGAACTTATTACGGTAATTATTGTCCAAGTGCCACAACCATTTTATTTGGTGTTTATTATGACTTTAACGTGGCAGAATCACTACAAACGACTGTTCCGAAACATCTCCTGATAACTTCTCAAACTTTCAAACTGGGCCTTAATAAGCTCCTGAGAACTTCCATGGGCAAAACTAGCAGGTTCCGAAGCAAAATGTGTAAATTTTTATCAATATTTCGCAAAGCACCGATCTGTCAATTTTTGGACGACTACAAATATAATTCAAGGTTGTGCATCTGCAATACATATGTTTTTCATTGTGCAAAACTACAGAGTACAGGCTTATATCACACTTTCAATCGACACCTATTTAATTTCTTGTTTTTCAAAAGAAAACAAATGTCTCCCCGACTAAACCCATAATACACCAATACTCATTTTCCATTTTTCTTATTACTGAAATAAAATATTCATTTCTGCACACAGAGCCAGAGTTCATTGTCAAAAATTAAAAAATAATCCCAACTGGAGCGCCAAATGCTGACCAACAACAGTGTACCCGAGCTAGTGAAAAAAACTTTTATTAGCCAGCCGTTGGTTTTTTTGTTTTTTTTTTTTTTTTGTTTACGACAAAATTTTTTTTCCCCGATAGCCCTTTTACAAAGTTTTATTTAAACTAGATGCTGTCAGAGAGCAGCAGGATCCCCCGTGAAACTCATTGTCACAATAAATTAATAACTATACGCCATTTTATTAAGTTTCCTTGACAGATTCGAAACCACCATCTATAAAGAAGTTTTATTGCATTAGACAAGGTTTTAAATCAGACACAGTGCGATACTAACACCAATACATTCATCGTTATTGAATATGCTCACTTAAACTGTCTTGCAATTTCTTGAGCCTGCTTGCAATCGATCATGTCAGCATTATAATATTCTTACATACAATCACATGTATGGCTAAAAAGCGCCAATTTAGGCAATATGGACCTGGAGCCACAGTAAAATCTAGCTTTTTCTCTTGGAACTGAATCTTTTAGACATTCAAATATTAAGAGTCACTTTGTCTCCAACGAACACAGGTTGGTCCGCTGTGTTTTTGACCCACTGGAATGCTCTGATGATAGAAAAAAAAAACCTAGCCCGACACGGCACAGCAGATTTAGAATTGCTCTCAATTTGACAAATCATTTTGAGCTACAGCTTAGAAAGTTTGACAAAGATCCTTTTCATGGGTATACTACGTTCAAAATGTTAGGCAGTCGGGCTAAGCTAGTCCCGGGATTTAAATGCCCCGATTTTCATGCTACCACTATTCAACAACGCGCGAACGAATTGCAGAACATTTAAAAAATTTTAGAATGTATCAACCCATATCAACCGCGGTATGTAAGCGAGATTTCTCTGCAGTGAACGTGTTAAAAGCGACTGGCGCGCCGGCTTAGAAACTGAAATGCTGTCGGATTTACTTCTGATGTCAAATGAAGGACCGCCGTTTGAAGATTATCAAGCACACACAACACTATAGCGCTGGATCATGAGAGGCTAGCGCAAGAAAAGACCCAACTTTTTACCAGGTGCCGCCGGTGCTCCCGAAGAACATGCTTAAGATTTAAGACTTTTTTTTAGGACATCGACGTTTTGACATTTACTCAGGGACTGTTATATTTGATACATAGCGCCTATACATTGACGCATGCTATATAAGGGGAATGTTTAAGAGTGTCGCGGAGGGGGAGTGGGGGAAGGGACGGGGAGAGTAGGTGACCAACAGAAAAGACAAAAGGTGGGGCAGGTAAGAGTGCTGGTGGGGCAGGTAGATTTAAAATCTGTTAACGTAAAGCCCTGCTATATCCCTCCGTTTCACCGGGGATAACAAGTTTGTACTATTTTGAAAATAGTATCTTCAGAATAATAAGACTTTTCACCTTAAATAAATTATCTCATGTGCCCAGAAGTCGGGCTGCGTATCATCTTTATCTAATGTTTGAGAGAGGGAGGGGTGCGTAACTCGACTTGTGGGTATCTCAATCAGGGTTCGAAATTAGCGGTGGTGGCGAAATTTTGCCACCAGAAAATCTGACGAAAACGTAGTTCACAAATTTAAGCAATTTTCTTTTCATAAACAACATTATTAGTTGGCAAATAGGCGGTCTGTCAAGTTGGTTAGATTATTACCGGTTTATTGATGATAAACAGTGGAGCGCTTATTTGACTTGTTGTTTTCATGTTGTTGCCATTTGGCCACTTCCGCCACAGATCAACTCAATTTCGCCACCAGAACAAAAAGTTGGTGGCGCACATCGACACCATGTCAAAAGACTTAAGTTCGAACCCTGTCAATCCTCTTTTTTCTACAAGTACAGGTTTAGGTGTTTTATCTGGGTAGACCCAGATGGCCATGGCCATGGACATGGCCACTACACACAGGTTTACGGACGGCCTTTTTATCCCGATCTGGAAGGTAGTCACTAAAGAGGTTTTACTGTGCGTCTTTTTTGTCCGTTTCCGGATGGTGGTCGCTAAAACAAGTTTTAGTGTACGTCCTGTTTATTCAGGTTTCGAAGTTAGTCAATACAGCAGTTTTACTGTAAGAGTCTGAAAAGTGGTCAAGGCGGGCGGGTTTTACCATGCGTCTTTTTATCCAAAATTGGGAGGTTTTACAAACAGGTCTTATCACCCCCACCCCAGCCATCTGATGTAGGTATGACTCTAAACTCAACCTTAACCCTTTTACTGTAACATTGTACCTAAGTATAGTTATAGCTATAATGTATGCCTTGTCTTCCTACATTCCCATCAGCTAAAAAGCACCACAAAGGCATTCTTCATGACATGCAACACAAGCCTCACCGCAGATGGGAGGGAGGACATGTTGGTGTCAACATGGTGAGCTGCTTGCCATAGCATAAGATATTAGATGACCCACTTTAAAATTGAAAACTTCTTCCAGGTGCTGCAAAACATTGCGAACCGTTACATAATTGCTCCCATATATGGAGCAGCTTGGCAACCAAATGAAAACATGTAGATATTTTATAAATATTTTTATCCACGCGCCTTTTATTTTGATGATCCTATGGTCATTTCCCGGTCCATAATCCCTTCTGTTTTTTTTTCATCACACTTGTTGCTTTTCTTCGCATGTATCGGCATTTGAAAGGTGCTCTGCAATGTCTGCAATGCACATTTACTGCCAAAAATATGCGATACAATTAGACCCGCGAATGCGGGCCTTCTGGATATCTAACTGAAATTTAATTTTATCCACACTGAGATCCTGCATATCTTTTGTCTTGTGCGTGCGAAATCGAATCCGTAACTGGTTGACCAGTTTGATACAGGAAGGCCCGCATACGCTTATCAGTGGCCCGGTACTATAATTCTCAAACAAATGGCTCGGGTATTGTATCACTAAGCATTTCTGCACTGTTTTGCATTACTTTCGAAATTTTTAGCTCCCAACCGGGACATTATGCCCAGGAGGGGCTTATGGATTGGGCTCTGTCCGTCTGTCTGTCCATCCGTTACCACCCATTCCTCTTAGATGCGTAATCCGTTTGGTCTGATTTTTTTGCAAAGCTTACCCACATGACCATAGATTGATGCACGTCACATTTTGGCGGTCCGATAAAAATTGGATTTTTGGCGAATTTTTTAAATTTTCATGTCTTGAAAGCAGCTCATCAGCTGCAGGAAGAAAGACCATAGTGCAGATCGCTGCAGGAAGAAAGACCATATTGTGCTGATCTGCACTGAGGAATTATTTTGATTTTTACCAAAAACTGAATTTTTGACGAATGTTGGAAATTTTAACTTAGGTCTTTTTAAACTGTTTTGGACTTTGTTTACGCGGTATCTCTAAAAGAGGTCATCAGAGCTTCATCAAACCTTTCAGAAAGAAAGACCATACAGATCATCATCGAATAGTTATATTTTCTTTTTGTAAAAAATTGAATTTTTGACATATTCATTTGGACTGTTTTTAGCTGTTTTGGACTTCGATTACGCGATATCTCTACAACAGTTCATCGGATCTTCACCAAACCGTGGAATTTGAAAGACCAGATAGTGCACATCATCACGAAGGTTGATTATGATAAAAAATTACATTTTTGACGATTTTTTTTTAATTTTCACTTTGGCGTGTTTTTAATTTTTGACTATGTGCATACGGTATCTCAGAGACTTCAGTTCGATTTTAATCAAGTCTGGCAGGAAGAAAGATCTTATAGTGTAGATGGTCACTTAAGTACTGGGTCTGTTTGAGGTGACTGATTGGGGCGGGGTCACATATCCGTCTTTGTGTTAGCAAAAACATTGGCCTTTTATGGGGCTTATGGATTGGGCTCTGTCCGTCTATCACGTGTTAGGGCGAAAACGAGTTCAGTAAAATCAGGTTGTTCACCGATGGAATTCCTTCAATGACAGAGGTTTTATGATATTCAGAATGTACTATATCGAATTATTTTTAAATCTACTCATCGCCGTCTCCGGTTAGGGGCTGACCTGTCGACGATAGCTTGTTTTCTCTGGACTGCATATGATGATCATACAGCTCTTACACGAAACACGCACTTTCCTGTCTTCCGCTATACTTGTTCATTTTCTTTCCAGACGCATATGTCGTTACTTCAACTGTGGACAATTTGCAGCTGAACCCCCTTTTTGACAAACTTTTTCGCTCAGGCCCCGGATAAGTGTATACATGCATTTACAGCATCTAACGGGTAGTTATGGAAGCTTTGAGTCAAGGTGTTTCTTGAAGTAGTGTGGTTTATCACTGGTGACCGTCAACGATGGAGTAGTATCACGGATATATCAAAGCAGCTTTAGAAGGACACACTACAACAAAGACGAATCCATGCAACCTTACTGTACAAAATCACACATGGTCTCGTGCACGTCTCTACGACCACGTTTTGACCCCCAAACAAATCGACCCGCCTAGGGGGGGGGGGGGGAGGGGGAGACCGCCAGGGGGGAAATCGCCGGGGGGGGGGGGGAAAGCGCCAGGGGGGGGAGACCGCCTGTTTCCGCTGATACCGAGTCATTGTGGGAGGGATCGTCCGTAACATCCTTAAATCATTCGCGAAAACGCGGAAGTCGTCGAGGCGTCGGAAGTCGTTCTTTCCCGGTGTAATGAAACGTTTTGACCCCCAAACAAATCGACCCCCCCGGTCGATTTGTTTTAAAACCAACAGACCCACCGGTCGATTTGTTTTAGGAAAACCCGCCATAACAAACAGACCTCCCCTATAATAAAATGACCCCCACCATAAAATCATGTTTAAATATAAAATGGAAGTAAAAAAGGTGCATATGGTTTTTAAATACTATTTTAAGTATTTTCTACCTCTTGATGTAGAAAATTATTATTTTGAGCCACTGAAATGCCATTATTGAGGTTGGACAGATTTTTTGGTGACTGTATGTTAGCGATGTTGGAAGAGTTTTCGTGTTTGAAAATGTAGATGTGAGTTGCTAAATAAATTGTTATTCAGGGATATACTTTTTATTTCAATTAAAGAAACTAAGGTCATATGTGGAAAGAAATAAATAAATCAACAAAAAAATAAGACGGTTAAAACACAGGGGGGGGGGGGTCTGTTTGTTTTAAAACAAATCGACCGGGGGGTCTGTTTGTTTTAAAACAAATCGACCAGATGGTCGATTTATTTTGGGGGTCAAAACGTTTCCTTACACCGGCACCATCCGCATGTGGAGCTAGCTTTCATCATCAGTGATTAAATGCCCAACCCTCGAGATGTTCGACGGCTGGATTAAGATCATGCCGGGGAGGAGGCGCGAGGGCTCGAAATGCCCAAGGACATTGCGCCAAGTCGTGAAAGCGATGACAGAACCACAAAGTCAAAATATTGTGCGTACATAATGCATTATGAAATAAATATGAACTTATGTTGAAAAGTGAAACGAACACATGCAGGGTTGCCATGGGGAGTTGGACAAAAAAAGTACAAAAAAAAAGTACACTGAAAGCGTAAAAAAAAAGTACAACTTGACTACGTCTCGAGGAGTACGTCTATCCCCCGTGGGGGATATGGTATGTGTAAGACTGTTGCGTGTTGACTACGCAAAAAAAAATTTACAAGTGGAAGGATGTGAGTCGACGTAGTGTCTAACATTTAGACGGATCAATCCATTAACCAGTATTCGCGTGAGACTGTCGTAGGTACGCTAAGTACAGCGCCGATTTTAAAAAATTCGCCATTTTGTCAAGTCCCATCCGGAAAATGCTTGATCACTGACCTGCGAAAGGTGCCAGGGAGCCCGTGTGCAGAATTTGAAACGAATCCATTCATTAATGTGGCCTGTAGACGCGTGAGACTGCCGTATATATAAAGTCCAGTGCCAATTTTCAAATGTCCGCCATTTCGTCAATTTTTGGTCGATCCGGAAAATTCTTGGTCACTGCACTGCGGAAGGTTCCAGAGAAGCCGTGTACAAAATTTGAAACGAATCCGTCTATTAATGTGGCCTGAAGACGCGTGAGACTGCCGTATATACGCTACGTCCAGTGCCGATTTTCAAAAGTCCGCCATTTTGTCAATTTTTGGCCGATCCGGAAAATTCTTGGTCACTGCACTGCGGAACGTTCCAGAGAAGCCGTGTACAAAATCTGAAACGAAACCGTCTATTACTGTGGCCTGTAGACGCGTGAGACTGCCGTATATACGCTAAGTCCAGTGCCGATTTTCAAATGTCCGCCATTTTGTCAATTTTTGGCCGATTCGGAAAATTCTTGGTCACTGCACTGCGGAAGGTTCCAGAGAAGCCGTGTACAAAATTTGAACCGAATCCATGTATTAATGTGGCCTGTAGGCGCGTGAGACTGAAGCGTGACAGACGGACGGACGGACAGACGGACGGACCGAAAAGTTCAAAACTATATCCCTCCGTTAGACGGACAGACGGACAGACCGAAAAGTTCAAAACTATATCCCTCCGTTTCACGGGGGATAAAAAGTACGTTCAGTAAAAAAGCAAAACAAAGTACAAAAAAGTACCAAAAAAGTACCAAAAAAATTACACTGAAAGCGTAAAAAAGTACTTTGTGTAAAAGAGTAAAAAAAAGTACAAAAAAAGTACAAAAAATAGTACAAAGAACATACGCATCGGAGATGCAGAGCCCTCACCCAATAGCGGTTACATCACTGTGGTCCTGTTACTCTTGTGATATACCGCCCGGACAAAAACAATATACAAGGTGCAAAGGATGGAGCGAGGGACGGGTTCTTGCGCATCTACACTATATATATACTTTCTTCATGTAAGACTTGGAGAAGATCCGATGAATAGTTTTTGAGATAGCGCCTGAACAAGAAAAAGTTTATAGAGTGTAATGGACGGACTGATATGGGACAAACTGAACCTCCCCTGCACATCTACACTATATATACTTTCTTCCTGTAAGGTTTTGTGAAGCTCCAATGAATAGTTTTCGAGATATCATCCGGACGAAAAAAGTTTACTGACAGACGGACGGACAAACGAGAGGTATCTTATGTGGTGGTTGCATTATGAGGTAGGATTTGATATGCCTGAAATGAGTTTAAGTGTTCGGTCACGGGCTAAATTATTTGAGAATAAACAAGCATGTCCAAGGACATGACCCAGCCGAGTTACCAAACAAGGAAAAGAGAAAAACTCTGAAACGAATACTGTTAGGTAAAAAAATGAAGTATGTAAAATGCATTTAATTCGAATTTGGAAGCTACCCGAAAAGGGATGTCGGAGAGGTTGGGTTTTGACGATTCACGTATTTACCGACATTTACACAATTTTACAAAATTTTTAAAATTCCACCATTTCGGCTTTTTTTATCATTTGCGAAAAAAAGCAAAGTCTAGGTGGAGAAGCACCTAAGAAACTTTCGATTAAAATTTTATAACTTTCTGAAAAAGACATAGAAATGAATGGTTTGACAATTCAGTTATTTACTACCATTTATTTCAGTTTTTGCCAAACTTAGCCTGATAGGCGAACCCATGGGAAACATCTCTGAGTAACATCTAAACGATTGGGGTTAAACTGTAGGAGGAGAAGCATTTTAAAAATGGGTCAAAACGGGCACAAAAAGTGCCGCCATTTTGTCAGTTTTTCGTCAATCGTCAAAAAAGTAATAGCCCAGGTGGGGGACCACCCAGGGGACATTCCTGCGTAATACCAAAACGATTGGAGCAAAACTGTAGGAGGAGTAGCATTTTAAAGAAAAAGTTTAACATACGCACATACATTCAAGCCCCCTATAGTGATACGACTAGCCCAGTCCGATAAAGTCGGCTAGGTTAAAAATACTTACGTGGTTGTTTATATTTGCCCGTGCCCTTGTGTGGTTCCCAGCAGGCATCATTGTAATGTCAATAGTGTTTTATGCTTTGTGAGTGTGTGTCAACGGAATTCTGCATATGCTACTTCACAACTTATCTTTCACTACTGTTTTGCATAATTCCCTCTTGCAAACCTCACAGGACTGTTATATTTGGCACACTTATAGACAGCCATCAGGTCTCGGTAAAAGCGCAAATATTTTTCATCTTGACATCAAAGATCAAGGTCAAACTGAGGAAAAAATATTTTTCAAAACGTCTATTAATCACGAAAAGTGGCTATAATATGTGTTTAAATCCCAGTTTGAATATATAAAACGTACTTCGTAGGGGGTAACGCTGAGACTTAAATCTTGACCTTGAGGGTCAAGGTCAAAGGTCACGTGACGATAGGCAAACTTTTTTTTCAAAACGGGAGACAGAGCCATTATGACCCTTTCGGCCTAAACAACGTTACATAAGTGGTACCTTGACCTCCTCCGTCATGGTCAAGGTCCAAAACCGGAAGTTGGCCATTATCTCGAAAACGGTTAGAAAACAGAATTTGATTATTTGTACCCAAAAGAGAAAACATTATATTTACTTCGATGTCCTCGTTCAAGATAATAATGTAGGCTTGAGTGTGTTAAAAAAAAGGTGTCAACAGACGAGACAGACAGACCCGAAAACTATAGTCCTCAGGCGGGGGACTAATGACATCGCATCAAAATTGTACGAGCAGATGCATTTTGAAACGAAATTTTACTAAATTATAAACAACTAACTAACGGACGCCGTCTGCAAACCGATGGGGAAACCCCAGCTTACGTGTAATGTAAGCCGGGCTAAAAACCACGCAAGTGACGGATGTACCGAAAATCTATCACATAACATAATCATTGTGGGCACGGACGACAGACAGACCGATAGCAATGGCCTTCAGCCAAATCGGCTGAGGGCTAAAAAGTATCTAAAAACAGCTTGTAAGCCTTGAAATAAATGAAGAAAACATTAAAGGCGAAGAAAGGTGTAAATCTTTTTAAAAGTACGGTCTGGTAACTTTTAACTCGCCAAAGGCGCGAGCAAATTTTGCTTATAACAAAGCTAAAACTGTGCGTTTTGAAAAATGAACAGAAAAATGAAAATGCAAAAAAAAAAAAAAAAAGTATTAAGAAGTACGCTGGTCAAAAAAAAAGTACGTTTTTTAGGAAAAAAAAGTACAAGGCCAAAAAAAAGTACAAATCTTTTTTAAAAGTACGGTGTGGCAACCCGGCAAATGATGAAATACATATTTACTCAAAGAAATTTATTCACATATTTTCAACAAAAATAAAACGTTAAGTGAAAGACATCCTTTTGATATATTATGCAAAACTGATGTTTTTCCTCTGGCAAATGAAAAATAAGGTTTTTTCACCATACTAGATGTCAAGGTCATTCACGTGAGGGTAAGTGACGAGGGTGTCTCTTGACTCATCACGTTCCAACATCACAACCAGAAACATGTGTTTAGCACATGACGTCACCAATTAAACATATGAGTGATGATCATCATTATCATCCACCTAAACGAACCGGCCCAATCTCATTGCGCATTATATGTTCAGGCTAATTCTTTCCCACACACACCAATGTCACAAGCGCAGACCAACCAATCAGCTGCAAGGGATTTCCCCTGGCAACTAAAGCCTCAATAAGGCAGGAACCCCACAGTAATACATAATATCACCGGATGTTAGTAAATTCACTGAAATTGAAAACCTTACACTGCCTACAAATTTTTGATCGATTTAAAATATAAGACGACGTTGCACATCTACAATAGATATTTTTTCACTGCATAAAATTTCAGAACGCTGGAACGAACGTTTCGGACAACTCGTCTGGACAAATCCATCTCCGTGCAAACAAGTTTCCATAAAAATATACATTTCTGACAAGGCGTATTTTTGAGAATTTCTTCTTTAATTTTACTCTGTAAATCTCTTCATCAGAGCTACGAAGTCTTCAATTGTTCAGCTACTAGGGGTCAACTTCATATGTTCTGAGATTTTCAACAGACTACACATCTTTTATTTCTTCGCTAAATGGAGAAAAATTAGCTTCCGCACTCAGCTGCTAAATATTTACGTTCTGGGTTTTAAATGACACGCCATCCAAGTCAAGCGACCAAAGGATGACTGATGATCTGTAAAATATATGCCCAAATAACTGAGATGCAGAATTAGGCATAAATTTATTCTGTACACGCGTAATCTTTAACTTATAACTTCTTCCATGCTTTTTAAAATAACAAATAAAAGTCTTCTGCCTATAATTACAAAATTTATTTTCACTTTCGCATGCATCAAATCATGCTCCCTATATGTAAGCAATGCCAATTAATGCGGGTGATTTGTGGTTACTTTACCCCCTTACGTAATTCTGCTCTTATCGAATTACCCTGCTCCTAAGTAACCGCACAGGCTTCGTATATTTTTAAGCCGTTGGTCACTTTAGCAAACAGTCTCACTACACATAAGCACACATTATTTGACGGATTTGCTGATCTGACCATACAGCTTTTATCATTACCTTGTTCATCAGCAGCCATTGAGCGGGTCTTTTCAAACTTTGGGATAATTCTCACTTCTCAGATGACTTATCATTCCAAGTGGGATCTAATTCGCTGGGCGAATTTCGGTCTAGTTCACACACAAGTTCGGAACCGCCCGGGATACCAAAAGGCATCAAAACTCGTGTTTTGCTACAGAATGCTTTGTGGAGCTTCGGAAATCGATTAGTACATTTTGACTAAAAGTACACAAAGCCAAAATAGAACCCTTTGAAAAGGCAATTTGACTTTTCAAGATAAGTGTAATTAAGTGTGGATTTGTGTATAACCAGTATATATAATTCGTGAATAGAACCAATTTGTGCATATGGATACTTTTTTTGATGGAAAAGTCACAAGTACGCCCTATTAGTAAGTTTCTTCCCTATTTCTTCCAATTCTTACCGGAAACTTCCATTACTTCCCTATTTCTTCCCTAACTTCCCAGTTTCTTCCCTCGGAAGGAAGAACTACCAGTCTTCCCGGAAGATTGCCAACCCTGGTTACTTACATGTTATTTTTAAAGAAACAGTATCACAGAATTTGTGTGTCAATGCCACAGTAGTTTGAGGGCGTTTAACAAAGGTAAAAGGCATAAATTCGCACAAAACTGCCAAAGCAGTGCCTAAAAAGCGAGCCCAGCTGACTTGTGAAATTGTTAGAGAAATATATCAAAATCACTTTAAAATAGATATTGAGCTATTTCTGTGTTAGTAGACCACTTTTACAATATCATTCAGTGCCTAGCAATAAAGAATGTCCATTAAGAAAGTAGTCCCAGCGGACCCTTTCTATCTTCTCAGCACAGAAAGGCTATCATAGGAAGACCGCACAAGCCATCTGGGACTATTAAGAAAGGTGCATTGCTGAAGGTGGTTTTACGTTCATCAAAATCCAATGCAGATAATATAATATGGACAATAGACCCAGTAATTCAGATTTTTACTACCGGATCTATAATAAGCGCATGAGACTCGTGTGTATCTAAATAGTAAATTCCAGGACGTGTCTCAGTAATAATAAGCAAATAAGCCAATTCTTACTTTCGGACATTGCCCATGGTGTTGTCGTTTCGACTGCAACTTATTTGGGATAAATTATACCAATATGATAAAGAAAAACATCAAAATTCAAATTTTCTTTTAACATACACCCTTTCATATTTAAAAAGCCATCATGTAATCTTTTAAAAACTATTTTACATATTATTCAGCCACTTTCATAGTCAACATGTGAATATGTTTCTGGCAAAGTGGAATTTTGTTGATTTTTGCCAGTTTTTTTTTTTCTTTCATTTCTTTATATCCTTATCCCAACTGAATTCAGTCGAAACGGAAAAACTTTTCGGCAACAGTCTAAGTACGAATCTGCTTATTCGTATTCGGATTTTTCCGATAGAGGTGTCGTTTCGACTGCATTTTTTTTTTTGTTTTGGGATAAGTTATAAAGAACCGATAAGGGAGAAACATAAAAATTCTAGTTTTCTTTTAACATGCACTTTCAAATTTAAAAGACCACCATATGATCTTTTAAAAACTATTTCACATATTATTAAACCAATTTACGAGGCAACATGTAAATGTGTTTCCGGCAAAATCGAATTTTGTTGATTTTTGCCGTCTTTTTCTATCACTTCTCTACATCTTTATCCCAACTGAATTCAGTCGAAACACAAAAACTTTTCGGTAAAAGTCCAATTACGAATCCGCTTATGGAAGAGGCACTTCCCTCCATAAGCCAATCACACTATGGGCGTTCCCAATTAAAATGCGCAAAAATTCCGCGTTTCGAATAAAAATAACCTGGTAAAAATGAAAGAAATGATAGAGAGATTTCGCTTAAATGTCAGATTTCTCTTGTACTGTATTTTAAAAACTTACTAAAATTAGTCCCAGCGGACCCTTTCTATCTTCCCAGGACAGAAAGGGTCACAGTTCCTTCAATAGAAATGGCCATTGATCTCAATTTTCGAGGCTCTGGATCTTTCGGCGCACGTTCAAGGACACCGAGGCTCGAACTGGCAGGCTTTTTCTTTAAAAGCACACTGAGAAGTACCCTGGCGCATTATTTTTGACTTCAGCGAAACTTCCAAACTAGAGTAAAGCGTGGTTTTGCAACTGTGGATTCACTGTTGTTGTGGGCGATAATGAGGGATTCGACATTCTGATCTCAAGAAAACACATATTTTTCTCAGTAAAAAATTGTTATATGACCATAAAACTTGTCCGCTATAATTTGTAATTGGGCCTTTTATGTGATGCACCTTTTCTAAAATAACGCTGTTGGCCCCAGTCATGCGCCGAGATTTGAAAATTGACATCAATGGCATTTCCTATTCTAGGAACTATGACTCTTGCTGTCATAAGAAGACCGCAAGGGTCATCTAGGACTAAAGCAATGTATAGTTTCAAGTTTCAATTTCTTTTATGTTCTGAGTATGGGCTGTTTTTATGACATTTCTTCAATATTTTTCAATCATTTCTTTCATTTTTTTACCTGGTCCCTTCGCAGTCGAAATTCAAAATTCTTGCGCAATTTATTCGAAACACCCAAAGTGCGATTTGGCTTACACTCAAATATCGCTCAGCGTTTCTGTATTTTGTATAATATGAAAGATGACTATAACTTTCATTAGCATCTGCTATAAAGCTTTGACAGAAATGTTTTTTGTGTCACGTACATTTAGCAATGACGCAAATGGGTTTGTTAATACAAAGCGTTATTTAACAACAACACATCACATGTTTTCGCAACAGAAGTGACTACATGCACCACGCTTATATACATCCACAACAGTTCTGTGACTGCTATGAGCACTGACAAGCCATGTTTTATTCTAAGGAAGCGTTGTTAAAAAATAGGAGATTTGACATTAGGAGATTTAGCTGTTATAGATAAACACAGAACGGATAGATATTTTAAAAGGCGGTTCTATTCATTTAGGCACTGTTTTCGCGGAATTTCAATGGGTCTATGGTGTAGAAAGATATTATGTTAAACCCAACAGCCTTAGACGTTGGCTGTTGGAAAACATCGATAATAAAATTGTTGTATATATAGATTGTGCAGAGATTTGTTAATAAAAATGGCGGCAAAGCAAACTCTGTAGCTTTCGGCTTTTTATGTTCCACACATACATAGCGCTGCAGTCTTCCAAATTCGATTTCACTACAAAAGCCATAATATTCCAAATCAATTGTATCCGAAAATGTTACATCCTACTAAACAGCGAAATCACACTTTCACAGTGTGTACCAATTGGTCACCTGAATCGGTTATAAAACTCGACCTGTAATCCATATACGTAATAAATCTAGGTAGAAGCATTGATACCTATTTGTGACAGTTGTGAGCTGTATTCATTGACTTTTAAACGATAAGTAAAAATAAAAAAAAAAAATAAAAAAAAATTATGCATTGGTACCCTGGCCAAGCGTTTCAGATAGGCCAAAAGAATCAGTGATTTGTTTGGCATAATGCCCAGATAGAATTTACCAGGCGAAAAATAGAACACTTCTGCCCAGCTATCTAAGTGATTAACAACCATAGCTGTCACAAATAAAATCATTTTAAACGTTCTGCTCTTTTCTATATTTTTCTCAGTCTCAACAGAATTGCACCGAGGCACATTTGTGTCAACATGATCTCCAATGTTTTTGAAGATATGTGCTTTATATGTGTGTCACTAGTGTGATGTGAGTGTATTGTCTTTTATGTCTATGTTGTTAGTTGCAAATCAGTTATATATTGCACTATTCTCATGTTGTTTTACGTAGGCGATGTGCACAAATACCTGAGATATTCAGAGTTTTAACATTAGAGGTGGTCGCAATTTTGTCCAACTGTTGACAATATTTGAGTTTTTGAAAAGGAAAAAAAGCGTTAGTTTACTTGCTGCAAGAAACACACACCAAAGGTGAAAATCTTGACCAGTGGAAAATAAACTGGAGAGGTTGCCGCGGAGGATCTCAACATCTTAGATTACAGAGTATTGATACCAGACAGGGTTCAAATTCTTAAGTTAAAAAAATTGGATAATATTATAACAATAAAAAATATATATATGCCAAATCATGAATTCGACAAGCAAGCTTTTATAGCAGGCCTAGATAAGATTTCAAGTTCTTTTGACCATAGGGTTGAAATTATTTCGGAGAAGATTTTAATATTGTCTCAAATAGCTCATTAGATAAAAAGAAAGGTGTACAGAAATGCCCATAAGGTCAACAGCTTCTTAAAAACACGATAGAAAAATACGATCTTGTGGATATTTGGAGACAAAAAAATAAAGAAGCAAGACGATACACTTGGTCTCAAAAACAACCTCATATTAGGTGTAGCTTGGATTACTTTTTAATAAAAGAACAAGCATAAAATTAGGCTCAAGTATAAAAATATTAGATAACGTTAAAAGTGACCCCTCTATTGCTGAGTTAAAATGCTTTCAAGTAAAAATAAAAGGGGTCCCGGATTTTGGAAACTATACAGAAGTATAATAAATGAACCGAAATATAATAAAGAAATTAGGGACCTGATAGAGACAGTCTAGAATGAACCAAATAACTTTAGTAACATGATTGTTAAATTCGATTGGCTCAAATATAACCTGAGACTTTTTTTCTTTAAGATATTGTAAAGAAAGAGCAAAAGCAAAAAGAAGGGTAGAACAAGACATGGCTCGTAAAATAAAAGTGCAACAATTTGCAACGAAACTGCCAATGACAATGAAATTGATGAATACGAACAGCTAAAGCGACAGATAGATGAGACTGAGGAGGAAAAACCAAGAGGACCTGATTAAGATCCCGAGTTGATCACATAGAGAAAAACGGGAAAAGTAATTCTTATTTCTTGAATAGGTCCAAAATGTCATTCGAGAAAAAAATTGTTTCTAGGTTGTGTACTTATAATGATAATGAAGTAAGTCATCCCTCAAAAATATTCCATCTATTGAAGAATTTTATCAAAATCTTTATCATTCAAAATATACAGATGAAAACAATGTTGAGCTTAGTTATCAAATAAATAATGTTGACATGTGAAGGAGAATGTTGGGATGCTTTAAAGTGCTTTAAGTTAAACAAATCCTCCGGAAGTGATGGACTTGCCTGCCGAGTTTTATAGTGAATTTTGGGATATCATCGATCCTATACTGAATGTTTTAACTTCTCCAGGCAAGTGACATTTCTTTCAAATTCACAACGGAATATTGACATTGCTCGAAAAAGGGCAAAGATCATGCACAAAAAAATTGGACACCAGTAAGTCTGCTCAATACTGATTATAAAATTTTTACAAAAACTTTGGCAAAAAGGTTAGAGAAAGTGATACCAACGATTATACATTTGGATCAGTCAGGTTTTGTTAAGGGAAGGTATATTGGAGAAAGTATAGAATACTGTGACCGTGTTGGAGAACCAGGAGTTCTAGTTCAGCTAGATTTTGAAAAGGCGTTGTGTAGTTGTGCTATTATTAATGGATTCTCATCTTTCCTGTTTGTTATTAAGACTTGACAAGCTGTTAGCTTTCAAGGATTATATGACGTTCGTCCTGTTTTTTCTTCTTGACAGTTTTCCGAGTTTTTGTGTCTTCTCCTTCTCTGACATTATGCAACCTTATGCACCACCATGAAAGGTGGGACTTATGAAGAGCTTGATCTGAACATGTGCATGTCACTTTTTATTTTCGACTTCGATGTCGTTTTCTTTGTTAAAACGCCATGTGAAAAGAATGTATTTTTGCAAGTAAATGCGGAGCATTTAACGCACAGCACAGAACACCACACAGTTGTTCGGCTTTGTGCGAGCTCTCACTGCGTAAATAGATAACAGCGTATGCCTGATCAGTCAATAAAACCTTAAGTCAACAAAAACCAAACACTACTCGGCTTATAATACGTATTCAAGCTATGTTGTTTGCTAATATATTTAGCTGGTATTAATTTATCAACCTATGGAGTTTTTTTACAGTGGTCCGATTTTTAGAATATTATAAGCCGAAATAATCCATTGAAGGAAGTATTTTTGCGTTTTAATGTTTTTCAAGTGTTTAACATTTCGCTAGCGAAATGCTGCTCTAGTTCATAACTTATGCTGATGTTATAGGCGATAAAATTCGTAACAGTACAGATATTGAAGGTATTCAGATTGGTACAAGTGTCAACAAACTAAAACAGTAAACAGACGATTGCACGCGTTTTTAAAATATAATTTCTATCTATACATTAATTGAAACGTTTCGCGGGTTCTCGGAATTGTCAGGTTAAAAATTAAAAACCGATAAGTCTGTTTTGATTTTTAGGCCCCCTGAGAGAAAAAATAAAAATGCTCATAACATGACGGTCGAAAATGACTCATGTAATAAGTTAGGTATTTAAACTGGAATAAATAACAAAGAAAGGCATCGCACTAACTTTAAAACAAGACTGAAAAAATGTCTAAAATATTAAATATGTGGTCTCAAAGGGATCTTAGTGTCATGGGGAAAAGTACAATTTCGGAAACCTTTGGCACCTCAAATGTCCTGTATGCAATTTCAACCACAGAAATCAAAATAAATAACATTATATGGAACGACATAAAAATTATAGTTCAAGGTAAAAGTATATTTTTAAGAGAAAGGTTTTGTAAGGGGGTAATTTTTATTCAAGATCTTATCAAAACAAATGGAACTTTCTTATCTTTTCAGAATTGATAAATTATTTCCATATAAGAACAAACTTTTAAAGATTTGTAGCGGTTATTTCAGCTAATAAACACTCTTGGTTGGTGCAAGAGGTAAAAACAAACCAAGACCATTTATGGATCTCGAAAGTAACGTGTTTAGGTTCGCGAGTGAAAAAATTAGATATTTCATTGGCAAAAAGTCGAATGTATTACAATTAATTTTTATTCCTTGAGTCATCAGCACCAGCCTCGGTGAGAATGTGATTTGATAAAGAAAAAATATCGTAAGAAAAAATTCATCACAGTCTATCCTTATGTAGGGGAAGTATAAAAGAACCAAAGGTCCTATCATTCCAATTCAAATTTATTCACAATAGGGTTAATACAGGGACTAATTTTAAAAGGTTGAAATCAAAGGATAATGATTTATGTAAATTTTGTGAAACGAGTTCGAGAGATACAGTTGTTCATGCATTGATTGAATATCCTGTCACAAAATCGTTCGTCAAAGAGTTATTTACTTTCATTGAACATACGAATATAATATTACAAAATTTAAGTAGAGCAGAATTTCGTTTTGGTTTGGAAAATCCAGCGTTAAATATGATATTATTACTTACAAAAATATATTTGTCATGCAAGGACATACAAGAAAAAACTTTCCTTGAACTTTTTTCTCCACGACGTATTCAAAAGAATAATAGCTGATGAAAAATTAATGTCGATAGATAGATACCACAAAAATATAGCCAATTTAAGAACTTAGTTGCACAAAGTGCACAAGTACTCGCGAATATCAGTTAAATAAGTGATGTGGCAGAAGGAGAACAAATAATCTTCGTGAATATTTATGTGTACTGGCGTTCCGTTTACATTATATGTATGTCTTTTTATGTCCTGTAATTAAGAAATAAACTATTAAAAACGAAAAATGGTTACGTGAATCGGGTAAAAATAAGGGACAACGAGTGACGATCTATTAAACATCCAATCTACCGACACGATAACCCATGTAGTAGATGACGCAACAGATAATCCCGCGACGTCAGATATAGAGTGTTCAGGTGAGGTTTGATAATAAGTGCTTTTGATGATACAATTCTATATTATCGTTTAATCGACTGACGTTTGTTAATGTCCGTGTGGAATTGTAAATATTAGGTTTGAGCTGGTGTGTCATGCAAAAGTAACACTTGTCACCGAGTCCTAATAAAGTGGTTCATAGACTGAACATTTTCTCACATGCTGTTTTTTAAATTATGTTACTTTAAAATATTACATGCCTTATTATATGTGAATCTGCTTCACTGTTTTTTTATGTTACACATGTTGAAAGAAAAGTCTAATCTAGACTGGAATGCTTTCAAGCACTATGATTTGACAGATTTTAAGTCTTGTTTATACAAAAGGGGCTGTCTCTGGCCTGTTAAAATGTTCTGATTACCAGAGCGTTTGCTGCACACGAAGCCAATATTTCTGAAAACATTGAAAGATATCTTATTCGTGAGAGTGACTATAAGAAACTGTCAGATGAAGGATTTCACACTATCAGATCCGGCTGATGATCTTACACATGTGAGGCTAGACGAGGAAAAAGAAAAGGAAAAATGGCCTCCCTGCTTCATTGAAGATTTTTCATTTTTCGCTGGGAAAAGTGTGATAAAACATTCTTAGCAAAAAGGCACAAGTGTAACTCAATTCAACAAAATTCATGAAATTTTATATAAATTTTTTTTATAATAAGGTTTCACAAGAGTCCAAACATTGGGTGACATATTGATGCGTCTTAGAAATGTGCCTGGATTTCAATACACAAAGAGTCCGGTGGAATAAACGAGACATGCTGTACATATTTTGCTGCCGTCACAGAAACTTGCAGCCATGATCTTTGTGATGAAAGTTTTCATCCACACCCAAGTTATGCAAGCGGAGCAGAGCCGTTTAATTTAGAAATTATAAATACTAAACCTGTTTTAACTAGAATACTAATTTCGAAGAAGGTATGAGTTGTGATTATAGGAAGAGCTTCTACAGTAACAAAAAAACAATGGGAATGTCACAAGCAGGGTTTTTGGTACATTTAAGTGAAATGAGTCTGGAGTTGGTTACATAAGGCGAACATTAATCCGAAAGAAATCCGGTAGATGTAGGAAAAACATGCCTATAAATCAGAAACTGTTTGTTTTCCTATAAGTATTGAAAAATTAGTAACATTTTATCTTGATTTTATAGAATAAGTCAAAACAATAAATCAGATGAGCCCTGATGACTTGAAATATATTCAGGCCTGTACAACTGAGCAATGGAGTTACGACGGTGTAATAAGAAGTATGGACGTATAAGAGCATAAAAATTCTATCGTGTTCACAAGCGTATGAAATGTTGTGTAAGGGAACAGAGGTTAACATAGAGCCTGTTATTTGTGAAGGTTTATAATAAATTGCCAGTAACAGGTTTTTCTTTCAATCCGGCTGCTACAATCGTCTTTTGAATAAGAATTACTACAATGCTAAATGTTTGCCCCACAAATATCATGAATATCTCCGTCAGCACCTTCCTACTCTATTGCTAACACTGGAAGCTTTCTTCCGTTCTGTTTGGAACCGGAGAGTGTCTTGGGGGCGATTTCCTTCGGCTTCTCCTTCTCATGGCACGCACCACGTGAAGGATTCGCCTTAATCGGTCTACCGTCGGCAAAATGGATCGTGCACATTTGTTGTTACCCGCTGGCTCCACTTATAATCCTTAATGTACATCTTTGCAACGGTGGAAGCATGTGATCTCTACATACTAATTTTTTAAAACAAATTCTAAACTTGGACATCTCTGTTCACTACCTCAAAGCGATTGATGTCGGAGCCTCTTTCTCTTTAGGCCTCTTGCATGTCTGAAATGGATAGGCTATGAATGGAGGTGTGCATAAACATTTGTTGTATCCTTTTGGGCAACCAGATCCTTTCTGGACTGTTTCGGCCACTTGATCAATCGGTAGGTGCTGTTGCTGCATCTGATACCCGCACAAGTCGTATTTTGCATGCCTCACTTACACCCGAAAATATAGACCCAGCAGTAACATTCCTAGTGCATTGCCTAACATTTCCCATTATAAACATCACAATAACAGAATAAACTTACAAATTTGCCACAGAAAAGTACGAGGTTACATGGAACAATATGTTGCTATGAAAGGCAGTATAACAGTATGGTCATAACTCACCTCTTGGTGGTTGTGGAATTTATGCAAAATCAAGCAAACATTGATATATTTCTTGTGAAAAATATGTGTGTAAAGTAGCAAAGTCATTAACTTGTCATTTCTTTAGTCGCAGATGTCAAGATCAAACGTATTTTTCACGTGTTTTCATCAGACTTTTGCAATACGCTAAGGTGAGACCTCTTCCCTTACTGAATTTTCTTAATCTTATATGTTGAAAATAATTTCTAAAAATTGAATTCCTTTGAATAGACATAAGAATGGTTCAAAGCACGTCTTGGTTACAATTGTATATCTCACAAATGAGACGAATGATTATCATTATCATTTTACATTTTTGTCGCCATAAAGATTACTTTCGATTTATTGTTTGGCATATTTCGAGTTTCACTTTCTTTGCTCAAAAGGCGACTTACATACATTGTACCTTAACATATATTTTATGAAATTAAGCAAACTGAAGAAAAAAAAGAAATCTTCACTTTAATTTTTTTCTTGTCATCTAGTAGGAATAAAAAAATCTGTGGAACCGATAGTGAAAGATTTCGTGTATCTTTCGATATAGGTATGTTGTAAACAAATCTGCATCGTTACCACTGCACAGGATGAATCTCTTCTGTATTCAAAAGTGTAAAAGCAAATTAATATAGGATAAAATTCTTCGAAATTTTTATTATCAAAATTGTATTTGACCATGCACTTCATCCAAAGCGTAAAGTGAAACATGGCAAAGGATTTTCGAGCTATACGGTTTTCTAAGCTCACATAGCAACTCTGCAAGAAACAATCTGTACGCTTGTAGTAAAATTGTTAACATATATTATCGCATGCATTTACATTGACCAGCAATTATTGTACTGGACACCTCATAATGCCCATGAAAAATCAATCTGGCTTTATTTTAGCCAGTTACAAAATACTGGCGCTAGATATTGTGGTACTGTAGAAACGTAGTTGATTTCTTCGTAGTTGTGAGAGCATACAAATTTAACTCCATATAACACGTAAAACAGATAAAAATATTGCAGTGGATTACATCAGAGACGCTGAAATATAAGGAGAGTACAGAATACTTGCACAACGTTAAAATCTGAAAATTACCGTTTTATAAATCACAGGATTAAAGATCACCAGCTTTCAAAAAAGACATGCAAATAACTGAAGTATTTAACGTCTTAACACTCAATATTATGAGTAAAATATTTTGTAAACTCAAAAGCCATAGAATCAGGTGGTTGAACCATTGACTTGACAAACAGAGTCCTGCAAGGCATATATTTCCCCGCGGTGTTTGCTCAACACCAACACTAGGGGGAAAACACACTTCGTCTTGAGTAATTTGTCGGTAATGATAGAGTGATTGAAGAGTGGAGAAGTGACACATAAAGACCAAGGACAAATTCCAAGAAACCAATGTTCTGTCGGCTAGAGGATCTCCAGCTTGAAACACCTGAGCACAAGACTTCGCACGTAGACAAATCATAGCCAGTCGAACGCTTAAGAATGAACGCAAAGGATGACCGATATTTCATGATCGACCTATCTGAGAACTTTCTGACCTCAAAGAAGTCAACGATGGCCATCGATGTAGCCGTCACAGGAACCTTGTCGACACACCACGCCCCAAGATATTGCCAATGCGACGAATATACATAATATATGGCGTCTTTGCGAATTTCTTCATTATCCGAACACCGAGAAAACCTCTTGTTTTTCATGAAGAAAAACTCATGAACCAATGATTCAACTGAAACAACAAGGGTTTGGATGCAATGTTCCCAATAAGGTTGCTGCAGACTTCCATAATCCAGGGATATTCGAAGACTCTTGACACCTCAAGAAAGGAAACCAAGGCAGTTCTGGTAGATTAAGAGCCAAAAGCAAACACTTTTTGAGAACCTTCAACATTACTGACGACGTTTTGACTTTGGAAAAATGAACAATAAATGCCAACCGCCCCACTTCTTTGATACAAGAAAGACAGGACTGAAAACCCCGTGAGTTCCATCAGACATTGTTTTGTAGCGTTTTTGCTTGAAAGCTCTTGAATAATCGTATTTAATGCCAGTTACACATGTTCTTTTGATTTGTATAATTTAGAAAATAATGCTTCGTAAGAATTTAAAGTGTCTGGACGAGATCGCTGTACGATCCCAAAAGGGCACATTGATTGGTTGCTTTCTTTAATTACTACCTTTGCTCTATGACCTCTTTAGTGCCCAACTAGGTTTCTTGGCATGTGGATACCATGAAAGACACATGTCGCTACGTGCCGACTGGCGTAGATGATATGACTGGTTGATGCTGCCTAGCCCTACTGTGCTGCGGCGTCAAGGCTGTACTCATAATACGTAGTGTGATTTCACTCAGGCTGCTTCGATTGCTCTTTATAATAAACGTTGCAGAAAGAGTTCCCATTGACTAGCTATTGGAGTAAAATGCCACTTACGGAAGTCCTCTGTGCTGATATTTGAGTGTATTACGACACAAGACCACCGATGACAACAGCAAGTAAGAGTTAAATTTAAGTAAATCAGACGACGCTGCAACCACAGAGTGGAACACGCGATCGCACAGAGTTAGTGTCTGGTTGAACAAACCTGCAAAACGTCTGTAAGGCCGCATCCTGAAGCGAGGGTGTGTGCAAGGTTTTACCGGTAAGCTCCTGGCGAAATCTGCAATCCCTTTCAACTAGAGGGCACACTCGACTCAAGATTAATACAAGGTAACCGCGAACCCATGTTGCGGGTATATGCTGAGCCTACAACACGCAGTAATTCGACTAATATGTGTTACATGACATGTAGAAGTTTGGAAGGCAGCAGACGCAATCAATGAAGTGATCCAGTAGTTTGCAGCGACTATACCTCTTTCATCCTTGCCTGCATCCACTACACAAGGCGTGCATTCACTACACAATGTGTCATGGATAAAAACACTAAATTCTCTTTTGATTGCGGTTGCAGCGAGCCAGAGGGACAATCTCATCACCTTTGGATTTGACATGGAAATGACCCCCGAAGAATTGTCTGCTATAACTTAACTATATCTCTAAACGAAAAGTCCGTCGACACCAAATCTGTAGCAGACGCATCAGCCCATTCTTCCTGTGCGATGTTGACATCTGGCGTGGGCCTGCGCGCACGACATGGCGAAGCTTGTAAGAAAATTTCACTAGTGCGGCACAAGTGAAGCAGGTGGTGGTTGCAGTGCTGACGTCGTCACCAGTAAGGGCGTTGGCACCGACAGCTGATGCTCAGGACGAAATGACTGAGGGATAACTCGGACTCACTCTCGTTCTTCTGTTCCTCTTCACCAGAGGACCAGAATACGAATGAGCCGTCAAAGGCTAAAAAAGGGCTATAAACGGTAGACGTGGTGGTTATATTGCTGTGGGCAGGTCCGTGGTAATCGGCGCTTTAAGCGCCGTACCAAAGCTACTGACCCAGACTTTGATACCAGACTATTAAGACCCTTGAGTTCGTCAGATGCATGATGCAACGCGTCTTCATGCAGATTCAGACTCATGACAGACCTCTTTAGCGGAGATAAGTCGTGTACAGGACGTGGCTCTGTATCATCAGAGGCTTTCAACTGTTATCCCGGTTGGGCCTCCCTGCTTGAAGGAAGAGTCATATCCCTTGTCAATTCACTATATGAAGCATGAGATGATACGGGCATCGATAATACACACTGAATATGCGCATGCACAGTGGTATTCGATCTCACAATGTGTGTCGCCATCGCCGAGATGACGTCCACCTGATTGGGATCAACGAGGTAAAAACCCGAGTGACTGTCTTTGGGTTGAGTTTGCGCTTTTTCAATTTCACTGTACCATCGTTATCTGACTTGTGAATCCCAATCGTAGCCGCTAATGACACAGTTGTTCAGTTGATACTGATGACTTTTCACTCTTAAAACGCTTACGTTTTTTTTTTGACCTACACTCTCTCTGCTGTAGCAGAAAATAAAAGAATGAGACTTCCAAGTGGGCACACTGATCGCAGCGACTGTCCAGAGTACGAGTTTATGCCCCAAGTATGCCGTACAGCTCGCGTGTAGATCACCGGCGCGCTTCACGTAGCACAGTTGCGCTGATCAACAGAAACCAACTCATACTAAGCACTAAACAATTGAAATAAGTAGTCATTAACACAAGACACTACACTACCTAATCACTTAAAATTGCACTAAAGCTTGAAACGGTGACATAAAGTCAATAAGGTGCGTTTGCATATGGTTAAGACGCTGCGCGACTCCACACTGTGACGATACCCGTTAAGGCAGCAGATGACACGTGATCGAGTAATTGTCTGTACGACTCGAAGCATTGGCGATCCGCTAGAGTCACGTGGCGTGACAGTGACGACCCCATTCGTGCACAACTCGTGACAGCAACAACCCGTCAGTGACGAGTTGTCACAGTCACGACCCGTCACATGCATGACCCGTTGTAGCAGTGACTAGTCACTGCACGGGTCTCGATCACAAATGCCCGTGACAGCTGCAACCTTTCCCGGGACGCTTTTAACCAGATTAATACTATTAAAACATGAAATAGAATTCCACACAACTCTTGACAGGACTGCCATAATGTGGGACTGACTGCCAAGTAAACAGAGACAAGAGATTGTTTTAACACATCTCATTCGGTTCGTTATACCGAAAATTTTATTTGTGGATCACTACACCAATGTCAACTACTTTGGCAACCCATGGTGATGGTTTATTGGTTTAGTGATTTAATTGCTAAATCTTTGCTATACTTCCTTTTCGTAACACTAGAAATATACGCCTTCTCTCAGTTACACATGTTTTTGTTATTTCACGTAATATTTTCTCTGTTTCTGAGTTTAAGGTCTTTTAGCTCAATTGGTTAGAACGTAGATGTGATAATCCCAGGCTTTCTTATTCGATGTCGGCCAGAGTTGATACTGAGGGAATAAACTAGGCAAATGCAATGGCTTAGATCACCTGTCAAAGCATTCATATCTACCTCCCATTGAGTCTTTCGACCATGCCTAGTTTAGTCAAACCGGCTTTCATTGGGTAAATGCTTTCCGCCCATTGAGAACTTTAGTGTGGATCACATACAATTCACAGTGAGATGATTTTTGTGCGATTTCCTTAAAACTCCTATCTCGAGGCCTTGCCTCATGGCCAACAAAGATTTTGCATCGAGTCAACTGGGCAAAAAGAAGAGTTCTAACTTTCTATCGTCCTACTTCCCCTCTGCCTTCAATAGGGTTGTTGAGCATGCAGTTTGAAGCCACCGTAGTGAGCTCGCGTCTATCACATAGTCGATACTGCAGCGACTTTTCCTTGGAACGATTGCAACTACTGTCACTTTCTGTCTGAGTTGTGCAATCGTTGGGGCGTGGCGGCAATTTTTCACAGTGCCGATTTGCTGATTCGCTTGCTACCGGCTCTGGTGCGGCTACCGTTATCATACTGTTTTATTATTATTATTATTATTATTATTATTATTATTATTATTATTACGTATTTATTATATAGCGCAAATACACATTGATCTATGCGCTGTACATGCTAAATAGCACAATAAAATAAAATATAAATTAAAATAAAAGGAAATAAGAACATGCACAATACAAATAATGACTAGTGGCTAATACTGTATGCTTGTTTAAAAATATAAAATTTTAGTTTTGATTTAAAAACAGCTAACTATGTGGATTCTTGTATGTGGCGTGGAAAATTGTTCCAGATTTTTGGTGCTACTGCGTGAAATGATCTATCACCACCGTACTTTAATCGTGTTCGCGGTACTTGAAGTGTTCGCGCCTCACTTGAACGAAGTCTTCGAGGTTGATCTTTTCAAGACAGTAAAGCCTTGAGATATTCCGGCACCATGTCATGGAGGCATTTGTATGTCAACACAGCTATCTTGAAGCGTATGCTTTGGAGTAATATGATCACAGTGACCATTATCGTATATGAGGAGAGTTGCCATGTTTTGAACACGTTGCAAATTATCGATCAAGTACTCTGGTATGCCGAGTATATAACGAGTATATAACACACCCAAATATAACGAGTTTGCGTAGTCGAGGTGAGAGATTACAAAGGCTTGGGCTAAGGTATGAATTGCCGATCTGCTAACATACTTCCGTAGCTTTTTTAGCATTTGGCTGTTTTGTAACAGGTTCTTACAACACTGTTGACTTGTGATTTCATCTTCAGATCTGAATCAATGAACACACCCAAATTTTTCACTGTTGACTTTGTTGTTACCTCAATGCTATCCACGGTCAATGCACTAAATGTTACTTTCTTTACCTGAATCCCAATCAAAATCACCTCTGTTTTGTCACTATTAAGTTTGATTTTGTTGGCGTTTATCCACTTTGAGACTTTGGTTATGCAGTTTTCAATAGCTTGCTGTGCTTGTAGTTGCTAGGCGAGGGAAGATACATCCATAGATTTTTGAATTTGTGTGTCATCTGCAAAAAGATGGTAGAAAATCGACATCATCAATATGATAAATCCTCGTTCTAGTGTGTATGAAGTAGAACTGCAGTGCATTAATTTCTTCTATTCTAGGGCTATTTATGTTAAGCATGTTAAATCCGTTACAGCAACGTAACTAAGTGATTTTTACAAGAAATGTCCGTTATATGTCTGATGCTGTGAATGGGCAAATTTAAGTAACAATATTATAGTCAGGAGCTTATACCCCTTCCCTTCCTTTTGCTAAGAATTAGCAGCGAAGAAATATAAACTAGTCCTAAATCCAGAAGTTCATGCCAACCATTTACTGTGACGTGTCATACAATATACAAAAATGCACAGTGGACTGCAACTACTTTACGATAACGATAGCATGTCGGGTCGACACAGCATCGATCCAGACTTTCACTTTGAATGTCGGCACAGTTACGTTCACTACAATGCCGCAGCACTACAGTCTAGTTTCTCACCTTCTTTCTGCAGGCGTCTTTGCTGCAGATTGCTGCGTAATCCTCCAAGATGTAGGATCCGTATGGATCTACGATACGGCAGCAAAAAATGTACCTAGACTAGGCAATCTCGTATACCCTTGTAAATAATGTTTAAAGGCTATGGAGGCGAAGCCATATTGCCCAAATGTGAAAGACCTAAGTTTGACACACCGACAGATACCCGTCTACATGTCTCATCTGATAGGCCTCAACTTGTACTGTTTTCGTTTCTTCATCGGGTCCTTTCAAAACCATCATGTATTTAAATATACATGCTTTAGAAAGATCTCTTATAATGTCCACATGCATGATATATCAAGTCGCCATTAAATGATCGGCCGTTGCAATTACGTGAGTAACAGATAAGCCGGACATGACGATGATGCCAGCCGGTGATGCCGACTTGACGTCCAGTAAGTTAGGAATGATCTGCTTGAATGTACCCCAGCTTTTACCCACAACAACCCCTCACTTGTCTCTAAACCACATAAGAATTAGACAAATCATAGCCAAAACAGCGTTTATAAATGAAAATTGAGGTTAAATATGTTTATCGACCTGACCAACACTGCCCTCTCTTATAAAGACGAAAAAGTCAGACATTCTCACTTTCGGGGCTACCGCTGGATCAGTACTTCTATACACACACCAGAATAATCGCCAATGAGATAAATAAAACTTGCATGTTGAACCCATGCAGTTCATTTCCATTCAATTCTGGGAAAATTCCATGAATGAAAACTTATGCACCAAAACTACTTGTTGAAACACCATTTGATAGGGGATACCCGAAATGACAAACACACAAGAAGACCTCTTTTATGAAAGGACACAATACAGTTGACCTTGGTCCTCCCTGCTTCAACGAATGAGAAACCGCTGTCTTGTCGCCTCTCAAAAATTGGGCAATGTCACCTCTAGAACAGTTTTCATCTCTAAAACATGAGAATGGTGAATCAACTGTACACTGATTTACCTCCAGTTGTTACTTATCCGAAGTTAAAGGCCGTTAACCGTTTGTAGGCGGCTCGATTTCAGTAGTATGATTGTCTTGGCCAAATGGACCACACAAGACGAGAAGTTGATGACGTCACACTGTTTTATTTATATGTCAAGAATTGGAGTCTTTACGCTGGTCAACTCTTTTTTTTAAATTTGAACAAATGTTTCTTTTACTGCTAATGCTAGAAGACATTAAAGAAAAGATTATTAAAGAAAACAATAAGCTGATTTAGTATTTTCTAGAATTTGAAAACTATAAAGAAACTCAAGTGTTTAAGATAAAGTGTTTACAATCGTGTTATGTACTGCTTATTTATGCTTAAGGTCTACCTGGTGTGGAATTGCTTGAACTTTGTTTAAATTGTTCATAAAGTAGGGATCCTTACTCGTGCTTCCTGTTTTTCCGGCTTATTATCTTATTAAATATCACAAAACTATCAGAATTGAAAAATATACTTAACAATTCTAAAAACACATTGCAGATGTTATGCGTTTTTTTTAACATACTCGGATTCCAATCACTTTCTATATATAAATATGCTCCTAATCAATGTGTTAATTGAATCTGTCATGCTTTTGTGGTTAATACGCGATGAACAGAAATTAAATCGGAGAGTAAGTAGCACCTTTGCCTCGTAGCACTTTATTGCATGCTGAAGTAAAAGCTGAACTTATAATCAGAAATCGTCGTCGGTACACTGTACGAACCTTCAACGTGATCTGGTAAGCCTATGTAATGCCAAGACTGAGAGCAATTCGCGATCAGGATGCTGCAAATTGAAAATTCTGCCTCAATGGTCACTAGAGCTTTTGGAGTGCACAAATCCACAATGACACGCTTTAGAACCCGTTTAGAGGAAAAAGGGTCCAACACAGATCGCTCTCGACAGGAGTGAGTGTGGGTTACTGCCTCCAGGCAGGACCAAAGAATATGTCTGTCACATCTCCGATTCAGTTTTCTTCCGACAACAGTTACTGCAAGACAGATCCCTGGAACACACAGCCGGACTGTGAGAAATCGGCTCCCGATAGGTCTACGCTGTGTGCGCCACTATTGAGGATTCTGAACAATATCGAGAACAAATTTTGGAGCCATAGGCAGTTCCTTTTGCGTCAAAACTGTCTAATTCTACAGCAGGACAACGTAAGTCCTCATTTATCGAGAGCTACGCAGCAAGATCTTCAAGCGCAAAATGTCCGGGTCTTGTCCTGGCCTGCTTTTCGCTGGATCTTTCGCAGATCGAACTCGCGTGAGATATGCTTGGAAAAGGCGTACGCGAGCACAACATCCCGGCTTCGACATTTCCAGAGCTTAATTCAGTGCGGCCCCAAGCAACATGTCACCGTCTGTGCACGGTCTGTGTTCAAAGGGGTAAAGCTGAAGTAAATTGGTTCCTACAACCACTCTAGAGTAGTTTACTGACGATGCTTGCCGGTCTAAAGCTGAAGTTGCCATGGATCAACCGCTGTTAAAACAGCTGATCTTTGATGACAGCTATCTGTTGTGTATAAACACAGAAAGGATGGATATTTTAAAAAGTAGTTCCGCTCCAGTAAGAGTATTATTTTTGCGGAATCCCCAGTAGGCATGCGGAATAAAAAGTTATTATACACAACAGATCGAACCACCTTAGTGGTTGGTTGTTGAACATATTTTTAAAAAAGTAGTTTCTCTCTTTTATGAGTACTACTTTCGCGGAATCTCTAGTGGGTCTGCATAGTAAAAAGATGGTATACACTTGATAGGCCATGGACCACAATTACATTTCCTGGTAGAACATAAACACGCAAGGAGTAAAAACAAAAGCAGTGCCGCGGTAAATGTATTATTATTTAACACATGTGCAGTCAATAAATAAAAGTTATTGTTGTAAAATATTCACAATAGGCTGGATTGTTCTAGGAAAAAATATTGCTGTGAAATATTTATTGGTTTATGCGTAACATTTTTTTAAAAATCAGCAAAAAATAGGTGGAAATCGGCCAAAACTTGGGACTCGCACGGTTGCTATTTTCCAATCAGCATAGCAAAAAATCGAATCGAAAGACCCCCATTTTTCTGGCTATTTCTGTTCTTCTAAAGGTCCAGTACATCTGATTTTGTGGTTGTGTTAGATTTTGCAATGTTGTGGAGAGTGCCAGATTTCAAAATGTTATACAGAAAGTCTATGTAAAATTAATTGTGGTCCAAGGCCACACAATAGAGCGAATCGCCAAAGAGGTTGGCTGTTGAACAACAACGCAAGTTCTACAGGCAATAATTAAGGGAGTATAGACTTCGTTGTTGTTCAAGAGCCAACCTCTTGGACAGATCTCATCAGAGGTCAGCTGTTTTATAACAACGATTAGATATACACGGAAGTTGGTGTGAAGGTGTAAACAACAGATATAAAATGAATTTTCAGAAAGTTATATGTCGTGATTCAAAAACTTCCAGCAGCCTATCCTTTCAATTGGATGAAGACTTTCATGGCTATGAATTACTTCTGCTTCGAAAGTTACAAACTGATCCAAGAACATATATTGAATGGAAGCGAAAACTCAAGAAAAATGCCACCGATGAAAATTACACTTTTGGAGTAAGTGCAACTTTTGACCACTAAAATTGACCAGCTGATGGCAAAATAAAAATAACGAATTGTATAGTTTAATGCTTGGTCACTTGATCTCCTTGTCAAGGATTTACAATTTTCTTTAATTGCGACTACAACTGACAGTCCTCACGAGCCAATTCCTGGAGTGGTATTCTAGAGTGGTATTCTGCTCTGTCCTTATATTTAAGGACGTCCTTATTCTTGAGATTACTCGTAGATGGTTCATCCTTAATTTTTATCCTTACTTTTAAAGACTTTGTTAAGTTTGAGGATAGAGCAGAATAGCTTTTTTATCCTTATTTATAAAAATAAGGACATCCTTAAAAATAAGGACAGAGCAGAATACGGCTCCTGTCCTTATTAGGCCCCAACCCTTCGGATTGGGGCCTATAGGTTTGGGGTGTCTGTCCGTCAGTCTGTCCGTCCGTCTGTCCGTCATCGCTTTATACCCCTATGAATTTGGGGGGCGGTTGGGGCCTACGTGTGTTTCACAAATACTTACTTGTTTTTAAGGATGTCTTTCGGACTTTCCGATTAATGTGATTTTTCGACTGCAAATGTGTCGGAGTAACCCTGAGTTCACTTCTCGCTGTTACTCTGTATATTAGGCCCCAACCCTACAGGGTTGGGGGCCTATAGACTTGGGGTGTCTGTCCGTCCGTCTGTCCGTCATCGCTTTTTTGTACAAGCGATATCTCGAGAACGCAGAGGCCTAGAGACTTGATGTTGGGCTCATTTGAAAGGTCTCGACTTGTAGATGTGCCTTTTGGCCATTTTGGCCAAATTCGATCACGTGATCTTGGCCAAAAACGCCAAAAATCGACTTGTGTTTGTACAGGCGATATCTCGTAAACGCAGCGGCCTAGAGACTTGATGTTGGGCTCATTTGAAAGGTCTCGACTTGTAAATGTGCCTTTTGGCCATTTTGGCCAAATTCGATCACGTGATCTTGGCCAAATTGGCCAAAAACGCAAAAAATCGACTTGTGTTTGTACAGGCGATATCTCGAGAATGCAGAGGCCTAGAGACTTGAGGTTAGGCTCATTTGAAAGATCTCGTGTTGTAGATGTGCCTTTTGGCCATTTTTGCCGAATTTGATCACGTGATCTTGGTCAAATTGGCCAAAAAAACGCAAAAATCGACTTGTGTTTGTACAGGCGATATCTCGAGAACGCAGAGGCCTAGAGACTTGATGTTGGGCTCAATTGAAAAGTCTCGACTTGTAAATGTGCCTTTTGGCCATTTTGGCCGATTTCAATCACGTGATCTTGGCCAAATTGGCCAAAAACGCAAAAAATCGACTTGTGTTTGTACAGACGATATCTCGTAAACGCAGAGGCCTAGAGACTTGATGTTGGGCTCATTTGAAAGGTCTCGACTTGTAGATGTGCCTTTTGGCCATTTTGGCCAAATTCGATCACTTGATTTTGGCCAAATTGGCCAAAAACGCAAAAAATCGACTTGTGTTTGTACAGACGATATCTCGAGAACGCAGAGGCCTAGAGACTTGATGTTGGGCTCATTTGAAAGGTCTCGACTTGTAGATGTACCTTTTGGCCATTTTGGCCAAATTCGATCACGTGATCTTGGCCAAATTGGCCAAAAACGCAAAAAGTCGACTTGTGTTTGTACAGGCGATATCTCGAGAACGCAGAGGCCCAGAGACTTGATGTTGGGCTCAGTTGAAAAGTCTCGACTTGTAGATGTGCCTTTAGGCCATTTTGGCCAAATTCGGTCGCGTGATCTGCTAAATTTTGGGGGTAAAAAAAGATTTTCCGCCAGCCAGTATCATTGTTTTTCAGAGTTTTGAGCAGAAGTAGGACATTTATTTTTCTTGGCCTAAAGTGGTAAGCGATTTTGATCATTCATATATAGCTAATAATGAGGGGATGTAGGTGTGCAACGTCAAGGTTTCAGTTTGATCGGTCAAAAATTGTCAAAATTACAGCTCTCAGAATATGGGCTAAATGGACGCTTTGGAGGGTACCTTGTGGAGTCCACTTCTCTATTAAGAAATCATGTAAGGGCTATTATTCTTTCATTTTTGCAGTCTTTGGTGTATGTATATGTTCATTGTCAAGGTTTCAGTTTGACTGACGGAAAATTGTCAAATTTACAGCCCTCTGAAAATTGCCTAAATTGACGCTTTCGAGGTACCTTGTGGAATCCACTTCTCTATTAAGGGATCACGCAAGAGCTATTATTCTTTCATATATACAATCTTTCGTGTATGTTTATGTGCAACGTCAAGGTTTCAGTTTAATCGATCAAAAATTGTCAAAATAACAGCAATAAAATTTCTTTATATATGGTGGTTTCGAATCTGTCAAGGAAATTTAATAAAATGGCGTATAGTTATTAATTTATTGTGACAATGAGTTTCGCAGGGTATCCTGCTGCCTTGTGACGGCATCTAGTTACCTTTGTTCTGAGGCTCGGTGGCGAGTAATGGCGATCGCTTAAAGTTACCGGTTGTCGGAGGGTACTTTGTATATGGGGTGGGATTGATACAAGCCCTGAAATAAAATAATAATTTAATGATTTTTTTTGTACCACAGAAATACTCAGAACTCAGAAATTGATTATTCCCAGTTACTGTAGTTGCCAAATTTGACTCAATATATTTTTATATCTTTTTACTGAAAAGGTAGATTTGAATAAAACCTTCAGATAATATATATAATATTATATAACCAGAAGTTGCATGTTATCTTTTTTTTTTTTTTTCGAATATCCAACCTTTGCCCATACAACGAAACCCCCATCCGCTTATAACAGCGGAAGTCACTGCAATGAAAACAGTTTCGATAACATTCGTCTGCTTGTGCTCTGCCCAGCTGTAAAAGTGACAAAAATATATATGTATATATATATATATGAGAAATCATTATATTATATATACAGTCCATATTTGATAAGTCGAAGTGCGCGGAAGCAAGCAAAATACTTCGAGTTATCGGATTTTCGAGTTATCGAATTTTCTAAATGGCGGATCGACCACAATGCCAAGATTTATATTTTTAAGTAATCTTGTAAAAAAAATACTATCATACCTTTTTGATATCTTTATTTTGTGATCATTCTTATCCAAAATGGCCGTGTATTTCAACGTAAACAATTAAAATAGATACATAGATAACCAACACAATGCATTTAAAATATTTGAAACATGAGTTTTCACTAAAGTGTGAGTCAGTATATTCAAACTGAAACAAAAGTAAACAGTAACACACAACAATACAATGAGAAAGTGACCAGTATGTACATTATCCAGATAAGGGGGTCATTAAAACGGAGTATGAAGGCCTGATAGCGGTTATTTGAGTTGCTGCTTATGTAAACTACAACGCTTGTATTTACTGAGGTTTCCCCCGATGAAGCTACTTCGAGTTATCAATAGTTCGAGTTATCGAATGACTATAAAGACTTATATATAAAAAAAACTCGCGGAACCAGAAAATATCTTCGAGTTATGTGGGCTGTAATATACAGGCCAATGTCTTTTAAACTAATCCACAGACCTTTCTTTGCATTTCGCACTGTGTGCCCCTAATCGCCACTGAGACACAAACAAGCAATTAAATAAAAGGGGCACAGTAAAAGTACTATAGATTTGTAATATACCAATTTCACAAACGAGGCTTTCTAAGGTATTACACAATTCGACTGAAAAAAATGTTCCGTCAAAATTTAAAAAAAGGTCCCATTTTGTCGGAATAACGCACGTAGCGAGACGAAAATCGTATTTCGATGATACAAATTCAGATTATCCGAATACGGTCGATAAGCGGGATACGACTTAGACCAGCCGACTTAGACCAGCCGACATACAAGAGTAGGAAGTTAGCAGGCAAATTTTTCGGAGCTGCTTTCAAATGCAGTGACTTCCGGAAAAGCAAGAGCAGGGGAAAGAAAGATCAGAGATGATTCGATTAGTCGCCTTGTACGACATGCACGAAACAGACGGCAGTGGGCTTACTCTAAAGCTTCGACCCACAGGGGCATTGGTGATACATGTATGGCGCATACATGCGTGTAAACTGGTTCCGAAAGTAACATTGACAGTATATGCAGTATTTATTCAACTAAATTAATCAATAATTACTCGCGAGTACTAAAATTGCTCGAGTAATGGTAAGACTCGGCTCGCGGCCGAGTACTCGCATACTCGTTACAGCCCTATATAAGTTTATAGAAAATAGATCAGTCGTACCCCACTCAGACCCCATGTAGCTAGATGAATTGTCGCCAGAGCAATTGTCGCTAGATCAGTTGTCGTTAGATCAATTGTTGACTACGCCCTGCGGCGTTTAGTCCAAAATTATAATTAAAGGTAAATTATTCTGTTTGATTTGTCTAAAAAGGAAAAAGTTTTTTCCTCGGCTCGTTGTTGAAATTTCCGTTGCAATATAGTATCGTTGTTAAAAAAAGAGACCAATTTTGTAGACGTTGAATTTGTTCGGATGGTCGGATCTTACTTATCAGAGGGTCTCATGCTCCTAATCGTTGGATCTCACATATCAGACGGACCTTCTTTTCTATGGCAATTATTTGGCTTATTAATAAGTATCTCCCGCAGTTGGTGATTTTACCTTTTAACAGACCGACTACTATTTCATCTTTGAAACCAGAGAATTGGTTAAGGTCTGGCTAACAATGCACAAAATTATAATTTTGACTAAATATCGTGGCTAGATGTCGCTCTGCTGAATGGCAGAATACTGTCTTTTACCGATACCGACAAAATCCGTAGCAAAATGTACCGTGCCGCGGTGCTAGTACCCTACCCCCACGGAACAGGGAACTTTAGTGTACGCCTTTCTGTCTGTGTCTGTCGACACTTTGTACGCGCACTCAGAAACCGTTCTGGGTAATCAGTTCTTCTCTTGCATATAGAAAGACTGCATAGTGGAGCTGTGCTACGGTGGGTCATTTAGAGACTTCTTAGAAAACTATTAAAACTTTCATAACCTCCCAGTTTTGGAGTTTGTACCCGCGATATCTGAGTAACCGGTCAAGACAGTAAGTTCTTTTCATGGAAGATGCCAGTTCCCCATATGAACTTAAACATATGGAGCCAACGAAATGTGTGTGTGTGTGTGGGGGGGGGGGGGGGTTGGGGTGGGGGGGGGAGGTAGGGGGGGTACAGGTTTTGGTTTTCTTTTTTATCTTTTGTAGAATTGCTCAAACTTTGAAATTCTTCAGGATTTCTACATATAAACTTAAGAATTCCGAAGTAAATAAGAAACTGATTATTTTTGGTAGGTTATTCCGGAATAGACTACCGATAAATCGAATGTCACGGAAATCGAAACTTGTTTCATATTTCGTCATTTTAGGTTGTACATGGTATCAACAACTTATTTTCTTGCCTTAGAAATAGAAAAACCGGAAAAAAATGCAAATACAAATAAATATTTGAAAATTCAAAATTTCAAAAGTTATTCAATACTGAACTACCGACTTATTAATAAACGACCAAATATAAATTCAATTTCCCAATATTTTTATTTTATATAATCAGGGTTCATACATGTCAGGGAAAACCTTGAAAAATGTTTTTGTTAGGGAAATGTCAGGGAATTTTATCTTGCTGGAAAAGTCAGGGAAATGTCAGGGAATTTTGTAAAAATGTCAGGGAAAATGGGATTATTTGGTGAGTAATTTTTTATATTATTAATAATATATTTTCTGATATCTTACTGAGGCCGATAAAAGTACAAAAAATACATGTAAGTTTATAAAGAAAAGGAAAATGACGGTTGCTGGGTTTTCTTACTTACTGATCAATAGCAATGGCAGTATATCTTAAAATGGGTTATCTGGTGGATATTTAATTTTACTCATGGAAAATGTCAGGGAACATTGTCATGGAAAAATTGTATGAACCCTGTTAGGTAAGATACAAAAGATAAGAATTCACACTGTTGAACTTATTTTCACCCTTTTGGTGTAAGAAAAATTAAGCATTATTGATTTATTTAACATTCGATTTTTAGGTAGTCTATTCCGGAATAGCCTACCAAAAATACCAGATTTTTTATTTGCTTCAGAATTCTAATTTTAAATAATAGGGTGGTTTTTTCAGTAAAACATCCCACAGAGAACACTTCCATTTAAAGAGCAACGGCCAATGCAGGAACATTAGTGCTTTTTTTGCTTGCTATTGCTTCCTTGACATTTCACCTGTTGAGGAAACTTCTTTCTATAATAGGCATTTTCCATGTTTCAAAGGCGCTTCTAAGATGGACGTTTTGTTATACTTTTGTACGAGCCATATCTCGGAAACCATTATTGTCATAAATTTTTTCATTCTTTCCGACAAAATATTCTTAAATGCCCTTAAAATTACTCAAGGCTTTTGGCCGATTTGAATAACGAAAAGTCCAATGGTTTGGTAACTGGCTGTTTGTTGTGCTTTGTTTTCAGGCAATTCCTCACAGTCTGTGGTACTTAGCTGTAACTCTGGATCGGAAAAAGGACAGGTTTATCAGGTTCCTGACACAAGAAGTAGATAAAAATCAACAACACGAGCATTTTTTCAGTAAAGGTTAGTCAAGTAGTCAAAATGGGAGGCACGTTTGAAGACTGTGAGAAAAAATTTTTTCCTCAACAGGCAATTAAAAAATCAAAAATGATTATAGAAAACAAAGGTGGAATTTGTAGATAGTTGTAACAACGGCAGGTCGCTACATCTTTTATTGTAAATTTGTTGTATGTTTTGTTGTTGTTTTGTTTCAGATACGCTTTTACTGAAGTACTTGAACTGCCACATGTTCACAGAACTCCACCTCGATGGCATTTTTAAATATGGTGACGACAACACGCTTCCAAAAGAGGTGAGACACGCTGAACTAACAACACACCGTAAACAAATATTTAAAACTGAAAACTTTCCAGTATACAAAAGTGTTGTGTTGATATTTTAATGTGAGTTTTGTTTGTCTTCTTTGAAGATCTTCCGCTGTCCAAGCGTTCGCTTGCTGTCCCTGAAGTACAACTATTTGGACAAGTTGCCACCGGACATAGGGCGAATGGGTAACCTTGAATATCTAGCCCTGACAAACAATAAGTTGCAGAACAAATCGCTGCCCTATACGCTGACATTTTGCACACGGTTAAAGACTCTCTTTCTGGATAATAATCTGTTGGATGCTCTGCCAGGTTTCTTACTTAAAATGACGTCGCTAGAAACAGTCCATCGCCATGGCAACCACAATTACTTTAAATCAACATTTATGTGGTATCACACTGATGTCAACGAAAGAATTCTGCCGATTTTTGGCACACGCGACTTCCCACCGAGACAGCCCGATAGCTTGCAGTTTTGGGCTGCGCGTGCCGCCATTAGTTCCAAGACCAACTTCTACGCGAACTCTGGTGTGGCTCCTGCACTCAAAGATTACATTTCAAACGTATGTTCGTTATTTTATATCTGTGGATATTGCGGCACTGCGAAGTTATCTAGTCAGCCAGGTGAGTGTTGCGAAGATTTATAATTTTCAAAATATTATAAGGAGATTATAAGGGGGATTAGTTTTAATTGATTATTTTCAAAAATAGGGATCTCAAGGGGTATACCATTGTTTCTGTTCAAATTTGCTTTCAGTCGTTACATAAAGTAAGAAATGTAAAAACTCAATAAGTGAAGCATCCCAATAATATTAACAAATATATTTTAGCTCTTTTTTTTTTGTTTTTTTTTGTTTTGTTTTGTCAGGCTACAAAGTCATCACATTTAAGAACCCGTATTTAGGGAACACATGCGTGCCGTTCCAGCACATGGCATGCTCGGTTTTGTGCGCGAGGGAGATCGAAATCCCATCGCGACGCGAACAGATCAGCGCTGCTAGCCGCCTGGATAAAGAATACGAACACTACGTCATTGAGTGTCAAAAACATTACTGTACGTCCGCCGCGTTTTGTACGAAAAATGCACTGATGAGCAGCTTTAGGCGAACAAAGAGGAGACCGGTTGGTGAACCTGAATGTGATATTGATGGGGAAGAATCCAGTGGGATGTCGTGCGAGGGGAAGTCTCGGCAAAGTGGGCGAGGCTCGCCACGTGATCGGCGTAGGTCACGTGCGCTGTCCAATCATAACGCCTGTAACTTGTTATAAAATGATGAGGTGTTTTCCTGCTTCTGTGTGTTTGATGCGCATTTAAATTTTTAAAACAAATCAGAAGAACGCTGCCTGAGGACATTCTTAGTAAGTGGTTTAAAACACGTGCACAGACACACGTGTGATTGTTGCTTGTTTTCACGTGAAAATGCTAAGCAAGCAGTCATTAACTGCGGACTTCCTTCAAATCTATGGACAAGTCAGTATCCCATTTTTTTATTGCTCATCCGGAGGTGTTTAGTTTCACTTGTAAATTCTGCGATATTGATGATCAGAGCGATGCTTTAGTTTTATATTCAAGTCGTTCTGCGCAACTGCGTCACTTTAAAAATGTTTTATTATTGTGGGGCTACGTCTTAATTATGTGAACGATGTTTTAAGTTTAGTTTTACAATATTGGATCTCATGATCTGAAAGATCTGAGTAAAAATATTCAAACTTCTCTTCAATATTGGTTTATTTTTAATAAAACATGAGTGAAATCTGCAAGTTTGAGTGATGGGACTTGATGGCAGCTTCAAATAAACAAGGCAGAATTCTTCACTTTTCTTTGCTCGTTTATACCAATACTGTGTAAAGAAATGAAAGGTATTACGCAAAACAAATGGGAGGTTATGTTCCAGTCAACGCCGGAATTGTCTACGTATTGACTACGTGAAATAGTCAATTTATACGTTGTCTAAAAACTCAATTCGAGAATTGGCCAGAAATGTTTGATAAATGTATAAACCAGAATTTATAATCTCAGTTTTAAACTGAATCGCGTTGTCAAAGTAGAAATTTAAAATTTGAATGATTTTCTTTTTGTGTATTCAAGGAGGTTTTTAATTCAGTATAATCAATGATGGGCTGGCTGAATCATTTTGTCTTAATTGTCTGCTTGCCATGGTTGCTTGAAGAGATCACCCTAAAAGAAGAGACACTTGCGAATAGCCTTGTCTCTTTATCCTGATAACTGTTAGCAAACTACTCCTCTTCCCATCCCCCCCCACCCCCAACTCACTTTTGTGTGTGTATGTGTTTGTGTGCATAGGTTAGATTTGCAACCGATAAAATCCACAAACACATTGACACTGTAAGCCAAATGTTGTGAGCTAGATTGACACGTGCTTGTTTCTCAAACCGAAATGTGAAAGAATGTCTGGTGGTGAATGTGAATGTAAAACCCGCATCTATTTCTTCCAGATCTTTCTATTCAAACATTATTAGGGCTTCTTAATTGTATGGTAATCTGGTCTCTTACTTCGTTTTAATTTATGTTGCTATTTTTTAATAATGGTAAGGTTATGTACATGCATTTGTGTTACTCAAGCTGGGCACATGGTCCCAGGGCATTTGTCTTTTATCCAAGTCTGTTGCAATGTAATGCGTGAACAGTCATAATACAAGCGAGTGTAAGCCAAGCAAATTGTTGAGTAAAAAAAAATAATAATAATAAAAATCAAAGTGCTGATTTGCTTTAACCCCTCGTTTTATTGTTGTTGTTATTAGCCCCGGTAGCCTGTGAAGGCAGACACAAACGACGTATTTTTTGTTGATTTCTTCTGCATAGTGCATATTACGCATCAACAGCTTAGCGAAGCAACTCATCTCATGAGTTACTGGAACTTGGTGTGTAAAATAGTGATTGGCCGATTCATGAACACCAGTCGTTGTTGTAGAACTAAGTATGACAAACCAGTGATCTTTTTGACATTCTGATCTTTTCTTCAAAGGGATCCAGGTCATGGTCATTTTTCTTGTGTATCAATTTATAATTAAACTAGAGCGGCTAGTGCACACAAAACATAAAAGTGCAGGGTTATATTACACACTTTCAATTTAAACATATTTAATTTCTTGTTTTTGTGAACAAATGTCTCCCAAACTAAACCTATAATTCCCCAATATCCATTTCACTTTTTAGACCAGAAGACTTTGTCGGACTGGTCGTATCAGCAGGGGATTGGGGGGGGGGGCAGGTATCCGTCGTCTGTATATGCGTGTGTAAACTTTTACTTAAAATGCTTCTTCTCCTTCAGTTTTGGTCGGGTTCCTTTCAAATTTTGTGTGAATGTTCTCTATGTAGACCTCTCTTGGAGGGCATTTAAAATTTTTTGGTTGCCAACTTTCAAAATGCTTCTTCTCCCACAATTTTGATCAGATTTTCTTTAAATTTTGTACGAATATTCTGTAGGTAGGCCTGTTTTGAAAAATTTGTTATTTTGGCGATCCGCCAAAAATTGGCCAAATGGGGGGGGGGGGCATTTTTTAATTTTTTGGTGTCCAGTTATAAAAACGCTTCTTCTCCCACAGTTTTGATCAGCTTCCTTCCCGATATTGTACACTTATGCTCTAGGTAGGCCTCTCTAGAAAAGTTGGTTTTTTGGCGATCCGCCAAGAATTGGCTGAATGAAGGGCATTTAAAATTTTTAGCTGCCCATTTTTAAAGTGCTTCTTCGCGAACAATTTTGATCAGAGTTTCTACAATTTTATACGAATGTTCTTAACAGAGACCTCTCTTGAAAATTATATGTCTCCCCCTAAGAGAGACATATATAGTATTTGGTGTGTCCGTCCGTCTGTCTGTCCGCAGTGAATTCTTATGAAATTAATGAGTCGGTTTTTTTTCAAAACATACATACATATTGGGGTACATGTCTAGATGATGCCCGTGGTATTTTTATGTCTCCCCGACCAAGGAGAGACATATAGTGTTTGTACGTTCTGTGTATGTGTGTGTGTGTCTGTGTGTGTGTGTCAGTCTGTTGTGAACAAAGTGTTGTGTGCAAGGTATCTCGAGAACGAAACGTCGGATCAAGTTCAAACTTGATCGATTTATTCCTTGGTAAGGTCGGACGGTTCTGTCAACTTTTGACGCATGTCACGTGATTAGGGCAGCCGTATGACGTCATTACGTAAAAATCTTTCGTGCGAAATTTCTCTGCCGCTGAATATCGGAGAAAATTGAAATTTGGTGGGATTGTTGCTTGGTATGTCCGAAAGACTCTATAGAATTTTTTCGCGAGTAGAACGAACGAATGCGGCGTATGACGTCATCACGTAACATATGTTTATATTTTTAACAAGATCTTGTGTGCAAAATATCTCGATAACGGAAAGCCCTATCGACTTCAAATTTTATATGAACATTCCTTGGGTCAGTCGGACAGTTCTATCAACTTTTCACGCATGTCACGTGATTAGGGCAGGCGTATGACGTCATTACATAAAAATCTTTTGTGCAAAATTTCTCAGCTGCTGAACTTCGGAGAAAGTTGAAACGTGGTGGGATTGTTGCTCGGTAGGTCCGAAAGACTGTAGAATTTTTTCGCGAGTAGAAAGAACGAATGCGGCGTATGGTGTCATCACGTAACATATGTATATATTTTGCAAAAGATCTTGTGTGCAAAATATCTCGATAACGGAAAGCCCTATCGACTTCAAATTTTATCTTTTGTGCGAAATTTCTCAGCCGCTGAACTTCGGAGAAAGTTGAAACGTGGCGGGATTGTTGCTCGGTAGGTCCGAAAGACTGTAGAATTTTTTCGCGAGTAGAAAGAACGAATGCGGCGTATGGTGTCATCACGTAACATATGTATATATTTTGCAAAAGATCTTGTGTGCAAAATATCTCGATAACGGAAAGCCCTATCGACTTCAAATTTTATCTTTTGTGCGAAATTTCTCAGCCGCTGAACTTCGGAGAAAGTTGAAACGTGGCGGGATTGTTGCTCGGTACGTCCGAAAGACTCTGTAGAATTTTTTTGCGAGTAGAACGAACGAATGCGGCGTATGACGTCATCACGTAACATATGTTTATATTTTGCAAAAGATCTTGTGTGCAAAATATCTCGATAACGGAAAGCTCTATCGACTTCAAATTTTATATGAACATTCCTTGGGTCAGTCGGACGGTTCTGTCAACTTTTCACGCATGTCATGTGATTAGGACAGGTGTATGACGTCATCACGTAAAAATCTTGTGTGCGAAATTTCTGAGCTGCTGAACATCGGAGAAAGTTGAAACTTGGTGGGATTGTTGTTTGGTAGGTCCGAAAGATTCCGTAGAATTTTTTCGCGAGTAGAACGAACGAATGCGGCGTATGACGTCATGATCTATGATCTTCTATGCATAATATCTCGATAAGGGAAAGTCTTATCGACTTAGAATTTTATATGGATATTCCTTGGTTTAGTCAGACGACTGTTTCAACTTTTGACGGGTAAAAAATTATCTGTTGTTAAGCAAAATATTTCGACATCAGAAAGTCGGATCGACTTTAAATTTGGTGTAGTTATTCCTCGGATAAGTCGCACGGTTTTGGTTAAACACTGTTAAACTCGTTTAGAAAATCAAGACAGGTGCATAGCATCAACATCCCACCCCCTCCCCCTGCCCATTATTTTGCGCCTTTGTTAACTAAGCTTAGGTGTTAACTACGCTGAGGATTTCAGCGTTTTCCAGAAGATTCTCGAGTGTTCCTGCATTCTTTGGAAAGCTTCAAAACAGTACCAGCATTACTGTCGGTCCATTGCTATTTGTTATTGTCTGAAATTGAGCTTTTTGTGCGTTTCTCATCTACGGCTGTTAAGTAACATACAACCCAGTCAGGGGTCAGTGTCAGTTGCGGTGCATGATGAAGCCGTTATCTACGAGGTCATGGAATGCTATTGTCTTATTTATAGTATTTCCATTTCAGTATAATGTGGCAGGGGGATCCCGATATGACCACAGCAGTTGAAAGGGATCTAAAGAACAATACAAATACTTATTTATAGATCTAGGCAGGTCTAGCTATTAATTTTTTATAACTACTTGATTCGGTTGCCAAGGTGTTCTATATATAAGAGCTATTTTATATCGATTAGCATTGTTTGGAGAAGCATTTTTTCGCTATTTAAGTAGGTCATCTGATATCTTGTTTTATGAGAAACAGCCTACCCCCTTCTCCCACCGAGGTGCGTCATCTGATGCGCAGTTATGAAGAATGCCTTTCTAGTGCTTTTTGGCCGATGGGAATGTACGAAGACAAGGGTGTATATCATGGCTATAACTACACTTAGGGTACAGACCGTCACCGTTGCTTTGGGTAAAAGGGTTAGAGCTGCGTTTAGAGTCGGACCTACATTAAAAGTAGCTGTGGAGGATGATGGTTAGCAAAAAAATCCAGACCACCTTCAAGACCTGAATAAAAAGATGTAAAGTAAGACGTGACCCCTTCCAGATTCTGGTAAAAAGACTTACGGTAAAACCTGCCTGTCTTGACCACCTTCCAGACCCGGATATAAAGGGCCTACAGTAAAATCCGACCGCTCTAGTTTATTTTTGATATGAGGCAACCTTAGGTGGGTTGGGCATACGGCTTGTCTTTTTTGACTCGAACTTTTTGATTTTTGGGAAATTTTTGAAATAAACATGCGCACTTGTCCAAAGCAAGTACCACGCATTAACGCAAATTAAATGAACACGCAAGTTACATAAACATGCGCAGTGGTCCGAATAGCGAACCGCGTATCGATAGAAGTTAAATAAACATGCGCTCTTGTCCAAAATAAGCACCGCGCATCAACACAAGTTAAACAAACATGTGCATTTGTTCGAAAAAGGAACCATGCATCGATGCAAGTTGAATAAACATGCGCACTGTTCTAATATAAGCACTGCGCATCAACGCAAATTAAATAAACTTAGGCACTGGTCCAAAATAAGAGCTCAACACCAACACAAGTAAAATAAACGTGCGCACTGGTCCCAAATGGCAGCCGCGCAATAACGCAAGTTAAATAAACATGCACACTGATCCAAAATAAGAACCCAACATAAACGCAAGTTAAGTAAACATGCTGGTCCGGAATCCGAACCGCATTTCAATGCAAGTTAAAAAACATGCGCACTGATCCGAAATGGGAACCGCACATCAACCCAAGTTAAAAAACAAGTGCTCTGGTCCGAAATGCCAACCATGTATCAACGCAAGTTAAATAAACATGGGTACTGGTTTAAAATAAGAAACGCGCATCAACGCAACTTAAGTAAACACATGTAAACACTCTGATCCAAAATGCGAACCGCGCATCAACTCAACCTAAAGAAACATGCGCACTTGTCCACAATGAGAACTGCACATCAATGCACGTTAACTAAACATGCTCAGTGGTCCAAAATGCCAGCCGCGCATCAGCTCAAGTTAGATAAACATGCGCACTGGTCTAAAGTAAGAATTGCGCATCAACGAAGATTAAATAAGCATTCGCAGTGGTCTGAAATGTGAACCACGCATTAACACAAGCTAAACAAACATGCACACTGTTGAAATAATTGTTTGTGTACACGTGTGTGAATATAATTTCGATAAGTTGTTCGAAGGTATCTCTGGTAGACTACTCAGTATGCCAGAGATACACACGATCTCCCATTTTTCTCGGAAACAAATCTTTGTATGTATTTATCGTCTATGTTCTGGTCCGTTGCTAAATTAAGTATCTAGCTAACTCTTTGCCATCTTCTTTTGAAGCCCAATTTTCAGGGAAATTCCCTTTCTCATGCACGCTGGAATATGTCTTATCGCTTTTCGTAAGTTGGAACTTTATCCTTGGTCACACTTGTTTTCTTCCGAAATTTTGATCGGAATGCCCTGAAATATTGCATAACTGTTCGTTAGCCTTCCATCTCTTGAAAACTTACGTTTCTGGTGATCCACCAAAAATTGGCTAAATGGGGAAAGGTGTGGGCATTGTTCTTTGGCCAACTTTGAAAGCCCTTATTCAACAATTTGACCGGATTCCTTTAGGTCGCCAATCCACTTTTTGGCGACCATGTAAACCTATTGATAGGTGATTTTCTAGATCTCGGCTGGTCACAATATCCCTGGACATTCTTTTTCTTATTACTGAAACAAAAGATTCATTTCTGCAGACGTAATCATAATTTATTGTCAGATGGTGTTCACTGAAAAATTTTACTGTCCGTCTTTTTTCCGGGTCTGTAATTACAACCCTACAACAGTCTTACTGTACGCTACATCTTTTCCGGGTGTGGAAGCAGGTTAATACGAGCAGGTTTTACCGTACGTCTTCATATCCTAATCTGGAAGGGGTCACAGCAAACAGGTTGTTATTTTACTTAACATCATTTTATCCGGGTCTTGAAGGTGGTCGTTCCAAATATCTTTTACCGCCGTCTTTTTACCCAAATTCACCGCTTTGTCCCCAAGGTTACGGTAACATTCTGTACCCTAAGTGTAATTATAGCCGTGATATACTGCCCTGTCTTCGTACATTCAGACCGACCAAAAAGCACCAGAAAAGGCTTTTTTCATAACTACGCAATAGATGACTCACTTCGATTTGAGAAGGGGGCATTTTCATGCCAAAACGGGGAGCTGCTGGTCAAAATCAAGATATCAGATGACTCATTTTAAAGGTGAAATACTTGTAAAATAAATACTCATAGATAACGACTTCATAAAGCATCACAACTGACACAATCACAGCAGTGTAAGAAATAGCCATGGACAGATAGCTACTGCTGTTTTCAAGCAGACTAAAGAACGCAGGAACACTCGAGAATCGTCTGAAAAACGCTAGAATCCCCTGCATAGTTAACAACTAGACTTAGTTAACATAAGAACCGAAAAACGGGGAAGGCGGGGGAAGGGGAAGTTAGTGGTGACGTCATACGCCTTTCTTAATTTTCTGCACGAGTTTAATGTTTAAATTTTCTGTACGAGTTTAATGTTTAATAAAAACCTGTAACTTATCACTACATGCTTCAAAAGTTGAAACAACCGTCCAACTGGCCCAAGTAATGCCCGTATAAAATATGAAGTCGATACAACTTTACGTTAGCGAAATATTTTACACACAAGGTTTTGTTAAAAATATATGTGTATTTTGCGTGATGACATCACACGCCGTTTTCGTTCTTTTTACTGATGAAAAAGTTGACAGAATCTTTCGGGCCTTCCAAGCAAAGAAAAAAAGTACCAGATTTAAAATTTCTCCGATGTTCAGCGGCTGAGAAATCTTGCACACAAGATTATAACGTAATGACGTCATGCATCTTTCTTAATTTCGCTACATTCATCAAAAGCTGCTAGAACCGTCTAACTGACCCAAGGAGTATCCATATAAAGTTTGAAGTCGATACGACTTCACGTTATTGAGATATTTTACACGCCAGAGATTGTTCACAATATATACATGCTTTACGTGATGACGTCATACGCTGTACTCGACTCCACGTTATTGAGATATTTAACACGCCAGAGATTGTTCACAATATATACATGCTTTACGTGATGACGTCATACGCTGTACTCGTTCTTTCTACTTTGCAACAAAATTTGTGACACAGTCCTTCGGACTTATCAAGCAACGAATTCGCCAAAATTAAAGTCGTATTTTAGCTATTACTTAGTTTGGTAATGACCACACACGGAAGGAAGAATTTAATCGTTAGTAAACAACATCGATATTAGCAGCTGCGATGTGAACTGGCCTCACGACTCTCGCGACTCTATTTGAGGGCAATCTCTCACACCTTTTATTTTCGTTAGCACTGTCAAAATCATCCGAACAAGCCCTATAACACCTAAAATTTTTTTCACCAAGCAACGTCAGGATGATCCATGAAATAATATATTTTTTCACATCGCGTTTTTCACAACGTTTTTTACAACCGATTCAGCCTCTTCCAGTCTGCATGTACTATGTCTGTATATCTTGTGAGATAGACTTCAGAAGCAGTATGTTGCATTCTGACCAAACCTATGCCAAAAACATCAACATGGTCAGATTATTAAATTTACATATGTGATAATCTATTCTAGTAAGTAGCAAGAGTTATCAGTCTGCTAGATTTTTTGTGACAGACATAGGAAACTATCAACAAAATTATTGGAATAAAAACCGTTTGCCTTATCTGTCATCCAAGTTTTGTAGTCGAGTTTTGCGTTGCCCATTGTATTTCTTATAATTTTAAAGCAACGACGCTTGCTATATCCTTCAAGGCTATTCAAGCAAGTGCACTGACAACAACTGGATTTCTCCTCGCTTGTCATGTCATGTGACAAGCAGATTCCCAGGAGATAGACAGCCTAGCATCCAGACTTCACTTCACACTTAGCTCCCCAGCTTCACGCTGTATTTTTTGTTTACGCTTGTGTTTTTTTTTTGGTGTGCTCTCCTGCTGCGTGTTCTGTTTTCATTTATATTTCAAGTGGATATTTTTCTTGGTTTTACATTGCAATTTCACTATCTATTTTTTTTTTAAAAGAAAAATATTAGAACATCACATAACGAAAAAATGGCTACGGATAATCTTGCCACCAGCATCGACGGTGACCAGTCTGCAGCGGTTTCTGATCCACATCCGCCGTCATTGCTGGACACAATGCTAGCAATCCAGGCTAGCCTAAAATCGCTCACGGAGCACTCGAAGCGCAAGGCGAATGAAATGTCCGATGCGAACGAGAGTGATGACGAGCAAGGCTCGCAGGTCCGGAAGGCGCCCAAAGTATCTGACGACAGCGATGACGATGACGACGTCAATAAATTATTTACGGCAACCACAACACCACAACAAGCATTGCAAGGTGAGGAAGAGGATAATTTCCTCCACGTCCTCGAGAGAGAGAGTTAGAGGACTCCAACATCGGGCCTCCGGTTGAGAGACTTTGGCTTCGATCGTGAATAAGCGGTTCAAAAATAAACTGGCGTTTGACAGGCTTAAAGAACGAAAAGATACTCATCAAATTCCCGAAAATTGCCCGTGGTTACCGGTTCCGATGTGCAATAAGGAAGTGGCAGTGCAGATGGGCCGCTATCAAAGTCGTGAATCGACGTTACTGCACGTCATGTATGACTAGTCATAAGCCGGGGTCATCTTGACCCAGCTTGCCCAGAATTTCGTGTCGCCGGACAAGTCACTGCCAACGCCGCAATTCGTGCGCCAATTAACGGATGGGATTGCTATCCTAGGAACCGCTTTTGTCGGTCTCGCACAACACAGACGAGAGTTAGCGGTGTGTGCGTTATCGCCGGATCTGCGACAATTATCGGAATTGCAAGTTTCTACCCCTTTGGCGATCAAAACTAAAGAGCTAAGGGAACTGCAGTGCCTGACCAAATCAAGAACTTCAGCTTCCAGATATTACCCCAGACAGTCAAACAACTGGGCAGGGCCGCGCCAGCAACACTTTCAGGGGCGCGGCAAGAACAGGTTTGCGAGAAACCGCAGTCAAAATAAACTTCAAAAGAAGCATTAATTGCTGAGTTAGGTCAGTGTGACGATTTCAGTGACAGTTATACTCCAGAAAATTTTGTGCCACTGGTGTCTGATATTCTTGAAACAGCCAGCCAACGGGCAGCTAATTTTTTGGATGGTTGTATAAGTAAAAACATTTGCGCTTGGCAAGCTATTACTTGTGACAATGACATCTTACAAACTGTGCGTGGGTACAAAATTGAGTTTGAACAAGCTCCCTTTCAGAATAAACTCCCACCTGAAATTCAGTTTTCCGCCGAAGACATGTTGGCTATAGATAACGAAATAAGTCAGTTGCTCGCCAAAAACGTTATTGCACAGTGTGAGAGGGAAGAAAATGACTTTATTTCCAACATATTTCTTAGACCTAAAAAAGACGGTACATACCGGACGATATTAAATCTTTCCCGGTTGAATGGGTGTATAAAATACCGTCACTTTAAACAGGGTTCGTGCGCCTCCTGGAAAACCTGGAAATCTCCTGGAAATTGAAAATGGTCACAAAACCTCCTAGAAAACTCCTGGAATTCCATCAAGACTCCTGGAAAGCTCCTGGAAATCGAAATCATAATTAATTTATTTATATATCCATATGCATTTCCAGATTTTGATGTAATTATATAAAAAAAGGACGATTTTTCCATTTGTTTTACTAATCAGAGTCTGGTAGATCGTAGAAACTATCATATGAACTTCTGGTAACAAAGATAAATATTTCCATGTCCATTATGATTGTGACACATTTAAGCCGTTCACACATTACTCACACAGGGTTGGGAGGGGGGTGAGGCTTTGATTACTGGCCTTGTATATAATTTAAGCTCGCCTACACGATCTACAGAGAATTTTGGCTTAAAATATTTTTCCGACTACTGACTTTTTGTCACAATACAGTTGTATGATAAATTTGTACTGGCAAACGGTGCCACAAACAAGAAATCATATTTGTCTGTTCACGATGTTAACATATATTATTGCCGCGACATATTGCCTCCGAAAAGGTTTAAATAAAATACGCATTTCTCATATTGGTAGGTGGCGTTCTAATGCTATTGATAAATATTTTCGCGTGCCGTATTTCAAAGAGTGATATCCCGTTTGTCTGTGGGGTTCTTTCTGTGGGGATTTTAATTTGTTTACCCCCAGACTGTTGTAATTTGACTGTTCCTATATTTCCTATGATGTCATTATATCCCGTATTTCTTGGAACTGATGTCTTTGTTTCAATGCATTGTATAACTCATTGTAAATCCATATGTAGTTTAGTTGCTTAAGAAATATGAAGCTGAAAGCATGATCTTTTATTTAATCTTAAAGAACCCACATACACAACAATTATTGGCGACGAGGATGGGATTAAATAAAATGCATGAAAATAATTAAGCTGTGAGTTGAAATTTACAGGATGATTTATTGAATTTACTATTAATGGAAAATTAATAATTAACACTGCAAATTAGGTTACTAAACGCTGTGAACACTTTTGTTTTGATCTAAAATGGCCAACGCCACAGAGTTTGGAAAATTGTCCGAATATGAGGAGTCGGAGAAATGGGAAGATTATATTGAAAGACTGGAACAGTACTTTGAAGCTATTGGAATAGAAGATCAAGGAAAAAGACGCGCTATATTACTAACGGTATGTGGATCTACAGTCTATTCTATTATGAAATATTTGCTGGCTCCTGAAAAGCCCAAGAACCAGACGTACCAGGAGTTGGTAAAACTAGTTCAACAACACGTAAGTCCCAAGCCCTCAGAAATCATTGAACGTTACAAGTTACATAAAACTGTGCAGTCAGATAATCAATCTGCTGCTGAGTATATGAAAGCACTGAGAAACGTGGCAGACACTTGTAATTTTGATGAGACCAATTTGTTGTCGGAGTGCGTGATTCCGGAATAAGAAAAAAATTGCTCAATGAAAAAAGCTCTGGAATTATCCCAGTCGATGGAGGTAGCCAACCGACATTCCGCGATGATTCACGAAGCAGTTCCAGTGAAGAAAGTGCAGGGAAAGGATGGCGATGTGGGAGGACATGTCACGACCAAGACAGATGTTTCCACAAGCAGTCGGTATGTCGTAAGTGCAAGAAGACGGGACACATCAGCCGTAAGTGTACTAGTGCGACCGTTGCTAATAAACCCGTGTCTCTCCTGGAACGAGGCCAAAACAAACCTTTTCTAAATTGAAGAAAAAGAGCTCAAAGATTGGTGTAAAAATGTTGTTGAAAATGACTGCAGTGAAACTGAAGAAAGTGACGTAAACTGGCATAACTTAAATGTAAAAAGTGTAAGCAAAAGTGAATTGCCAGAAATAATGGTGGGCGTAAAAATAAATGGTGTATCTGTCAATTTTGAACTAGATACAGGCTGTTCACACACTGTAATGTCAGAGGAGGTGTATCGCAGTAAGTTTAACAACACTAATCTGTCTAAATGCGGTATCAAATTACAGACATATACTTGCGAGAACATTCCTGTGTTTTGGCAGTTTGAGGCAACTGTAGAACATGGCAGTCAGTGCTGTAAATTACCGGTTATTGTGGTAAAGCAAGGTGCAGGTTGTCTGTTTGGGAGAAACTGGTTGAAAGAAATTAAAATAAATTTGAATGCTAATAAGCAGGTGTTTACAAAACCCAGTCTCCTGTCCGTGTTTAAAGACAAATACTCATGTTTTGAAAATAAGTTAGGTACAGTAAAGGGTATTGAAATTCATTGGACGCTTAAAGAGGGGGCAACACCGCGTTTTTATAAACCCAGACCCGTATCTTATGCATTGAAAGAAAGAGTAGAAAATGACATCCGTAGGCTTGAGAAAGAAGGGGTACTTGAGAAAATTAATTATTCGCCCTATGCATCTCCAATAGTACCTGTAGTCAAACCGGATGGGTCAATTAGAATTTGTGGGGATTTCAAGGTCACGATTAATGACCAGCTTGAGGTCAAGCAGTATCCGTTACCCAAGGCTGAAGATTTGTTTGTGAATTTGAATGGGGGTAAAAAAAGTTCACGAAACTGGATTTAAGACAAGCATATCAACAGTGTTTGCTAGACAAAGAATCTAGAAAGTTGGTTGCAATTAACACTTCGCTAGGTCTGTTCTGTTACCGTAGGTTACCGTATGGCGTAGCTAGTTCACCTGGGGAATTTCAAGAGGTCATGGACAAAATTTTGGAGGGTATTCCAAATGTGGGGTGCATTTGGATGATTGCATCATCACGGGTCCCGATGACGCAACACATCTTGCAAATGTGGAAAAGGTGTTGGGAAGGTTCAGCAAGTATGGTATTCAACTGAACCCTGAGAAATGTACTTTCATGCAAGAAAAAGTAGAATATTTTTCGTTTGTTATTGACGCAAAGGGGATACATCCAAGCCCTAGGAAAACGAAAGCAATTCTAGACATGAAAGTGCCTGAAAGCAAGTCTCAATTGAAAACATTTTTGTCGTGCCTAAATTATTACAGAAAGTTCATACCAAATATAGGTACGTTGTCAACGCCACTGAATGAATTGCTAGCTGAAAAGACGGTTTGGAAATGGTCCAAACAGTGTGACGTAGCATTCAAAACGTTAAAACACAAATTAGTGACGTCACCCATACTAGTGCATTATGATCCGAAGAAGGAATTACACCTCAGTGTCGATGCGTCAGAATATGCGGTAGGTGCGTGTATTTCTCACCCTGATTCAACCACAGGCATGGAACGTCCAATTGCGTACGCTTGGAGAACATTGACAAAACAAGAACGTGCGTACTCCATGTAAGAAAAAGAAGGATTAGCAATTATTTTTGGAATCAATCGATTTCATCAATACGTTTACGCTAGGGAATTTACGTTGATTACAGATCACGAACCGTTAACGTATATTTTTAGCCCGAAACGTAACAGTTCTGTTACTACAGCAACCAGAATACAAAGGTGGGCTATTCTTTGGTCTGGTTACATTTTCAAAATCGTGTACAAAAAATCTGCGCTGAATGTGAACTCAGATTTGCTGTCAAGGTTACCAGTCCATAGTACTCAGTTGCCAGAACGCGATATTGATTATGAGACCAGCGAATTCATGTGTAAGCAAGTAAACATCTTACCGATAGATGCGAAAACTGTTACACGTGTTTCCGCTCAGAATCCAGTGATTAGTAAGGTTATGCATTTTGTTCTTAATGGATGGCCAAAACCACAAGAGTTAGACCCAGAGTTCAGTCCGTATGTAAAAGTGCGTGATGAGTTAACCATTGTAGAAGGATGTTTGATGAGAGGTTCCAGAGTAGTAATACCATCCAAGTTGCAAGATATGATTATGAATCAGTTGCATGAGAGTCATTGGGGTATTGTGAAAATGAAGTCGTTAGCTCGTATGCATGTGTAGTTTCCGAATATTGACCACCAAATAGAACAATGTGTTGCAAATTGTTCAATTTGTAGGCAGCATGCAGCAATGCCAAGTGCAGCGCCTAATAATTGGACATGGCCTTCACAGCCATGGGCCAAAGTGCATTTAGATTTTGCAGGTCCGTTTCAAGGAAATATGTTCATGTTAGTCATAGATTCGTATTCAAAATGGCTAAAAGTGGTTAAAATGAACTCTATTTCCTCTGAGAGCGTTATTAATGCTGTGAGATTTTTGTTTTCGTCACATGGGTTACCACTGCAAATAGTGACAGATAATGGCTCTTCACTAGTTTCCGCAGAATTTGAAAACTACTTGAAAGGTTTAGGAATAAAACACATTTTAAGCCCAGTAACACACCCAGCTTCCAACGGTGAGGTAGAGAGAGTGGTTAGAACATTTAAAACACATCTCAAGAAAAATTTAGAAGGTACTCTAGCTCAAAGATTAGCTCGTTTTCCTCTGAGTTATAGATCAACTCCACACACAGTTACAAATGTTACACCCAGTGAGTTATTTTTAGGAAGAAGATTGAGAACACCGCTAGACTTATTAAAACCATATCTTCGTCGTAGCGTAAAAAAAAAACAAGCAAAATATTATAAAGAGGGAAGACAACTAAATGTTGGAGATCCTGTTTATGTTAGGGATTACAGACAAAAAGACAAATGGGTACAGGGAGTGATAGTGAAAAAAACTACGTCCAGTAACTTACACAGTTCAAGTTGAAAACAACATCTGGAAAAGACATAGATCATTTCCTTTGACATAGATCAAATTCGTTTGACTTATCATGTGGACTTACCACAAAAAGATAATTCAATAAATGACATCCCTGTTGAGAATAAGCTTCAGCCAGTGTTATTTCCGCGTGTATCAAAAAACAACCATGAGAGCAATGTGTCCGGAAACAGTGGCAGTACATGTGAACAGAATGATCCCGAGGTAAAAGACCAAGGAAATGAATCAGTCTCTGTAAATTCTGAGAAAACTAGGAGGTATCAATCAAGAGTGCGTAACAAACCATCTAGGCTGATTGAAACTTGAAATATTTTGTGGTTATTTGACATGGTTTGAATTTACTATCGTTAAAAAAGTAACGTAAAACAAAACAGTGCTAAATGTCAAAACAAAATGGTATGAATGTGTTAAACAGCTCATGTCAGTGTGACTTAACATGTTCCAAGCTCATGTATAACATTAATGATTTTATCAGTTAAAGTGCTGTAGGAAATATGTCGAGTTGATTTTTTTTAAAGAAGGAGAAAAATGTTGTAATTTGAGGTTTCTGTGTTTATCACTTGTTTCCTATATTTCCTATGATGTCATTATATCCCGTATTTCTTGGAACTGATATCTTTGTTTTAATGCATTGTATAACTCATTGTAAATCCACATGTAGTTTAGTTGCTTAAGAAATATGAAGCTGAAAACATTTTCTGTCATTTAATCTTAAAGAACCCACATACACAACACATTTTGGATCAGTGAATTATATGTTTTCTTTCTCATAAATATGAGTGATCGCGATAGTAATCGCCGTGCACCTGTTTTCACTGAAACTGAAAAACAAAAGTGTAATTTTACATTAGAGACAACTTGGCTCTTGTGTCCATCATAAATAATCAAACAACAAAATGTAAATTGACCATGCATTTAGTTAGAAAATTAGTGATTAGAGCGTTGATAGATAACATATGTTTATGCGCTGTCCATTTATCTTCATCACAAAATAGATTATCGGACTTGCTATCTCGTTTGAAGGTAAATGCCGCAAAGGAAATGGCACCTCATTTAGACGAGGATCCTCGTATTGTTCCCAAGGAGCTGGATCCATGCTGTTTATTGCGACCACTGTGGTGATCAATAGTCTGTCAGTATCAACACGCGCAGTGTACAAAAGATCTTGGGAACATTTAAAAAAAATATGTAAAATGTTCGCTCAGCAACCTTGTCCTGCATCAATCAATGCTTTGCTTATATATATTGCGTATTGCTCTTGCCAAGGTTTTTCATGCAATACAGTGTTATTCATCGCTTTAAGCAGAAACCAGACCTCACCCAAGAATTCTTAATAAGAAAGGCTTTGGTTGGTTATAAAAATAAACATTATCACTCTGACCATAGAAAGCCCATTTCCATGAGTTTATTACATAGAAGTGTGACGTTCTTCCTCAGATATTTACTGAATATTATAATCTTACTTCATTTAAATCCTTATTTTTATTAGCATTTCATGCCTTTCTTCGTGTTGGTGAATTCACTTCCACATCTGCCAACAATCCAAATTTGTTATTGGCTAATAACATTAAAATTAAAAGGAAGGAAGGAAAACCAGTCGGTTTAAGGCTCCACTTTGAACAATTTAAGCATAGTAAGGGTAGAGAATTTGATTTACATATACGCTCTTCCCCTGGTCCCTTTTGTCCTGTTGAAGCGATGTCAAATTATTTAAAACTTCGTACACAGAAAGTTGATTCTGTCTTTGTTTTAAAGAGCGGAAAGCCTATTTCTCCATCCTTTTTTGATACTGTTCTTAAATCGGCATTAATGCTCTCCCCTGGTACATGTAAGGGTTATACTTCACATTCCTTTCGAATAGGTGCCCCGACATATTGCCCCCAAAAAGGTTTAAATAAAACACGCATTTCTCATATTGGTAGGTGGCGTTCTAATGCTATTGATAAATATTTTCGCGTACCGCCTTTCACAGTGTGATATCCAGTTTGTCTGTGGGGTTCTTTCTGTGGGGATTTCAATTTGTTTGACCCCAAGACAAATTTTGGACAGTGATTATATGTTTTCTTTCTCATAAATATGTATGATGTAATTCTTCTTTATTGTTGTACATCTATCAATTATTGATGTTACGTAATTGTATTGATGTTACGTAATTGTATTGACGTTACGTAATAGTATTGATGTTAAGTAATTGTAAATATATTAACTAAACATTGGCGGTACAAGAAATTTATAAAAATCCCACCTGCGTGTTTATTTTTGTGTTCACAGGACGGCTTGAAATCATAAATTGCCGTTTAGGTTCGCCCACTGACCTAGACTGATTTATGAATGAGCCGTCCCCCTGATTTGATTTGTCTAAAATTATCTGTACTCAATGAGGGTAACTGTTAAGCATTCAGCAACCTCATTTATTTTACTCTCCTCGCGTGTAACACATGTTATATAATTAAGCTAAGGAATAAATTTCCGTAAATCCCTCCTCCGCCCCATCGCCTCCACATGTTGGTTTGTTACGGTGGGGGATTTCAATTTGTTTGACCCTCAGACAAATTTTGGACAGTGAATTATATGTTTTCTTTCTCATAAATATGTGTGATGTAATTCTTCTTTATTGTTTACATCTATCAGTTATTGATGTTACGTAATTGAATTGATGTTACGTAATTGTATTGACGTTACGTAATAGTATTGATTACATGTTAGTTAGGTTAGGTTACATGATATATCGGGGTCTAGTTGGAGAAGTTAAAGGATGAGCCATGGTCCTTTTTCAAGTCATATAATGCTGCACGGATACATCCGCAGTTATATATCAAAGGATCATACATAAATTACATGTCCAGTCTTTTAACTTTTCACCCGCTGCCCCATACGCACATTTGTGACATCATCCAATTTGCGTATGACTTAGGGTACGCCTTGGTTAAAGGACATCCTGCATTCTATGCGCATGTATTTATGGATGCTCATTAATATATCAAACAATTATACTTTATACTAATTTCTTCCCTTCTTAGACCAGCCGACTTCGTCGGGCTGGTCTTGTCACATCAATAGAGGGGCATCTGTCGTCTGTATGTACGTGTGTAAAATGCTTCTTATCCTTCAGTTTTAATCAGACTCCTTTCACATTTTGTACGAATGTTCTCCAGATAGGCCTCTCTTGAAAAATTAGTTATTTTGGCAATCCGATAAAAATTAGTCAAATGGGGGGCATTGGAAATTTTTTGAATGCCAACTTTCAAAATGCTTCTGCCACAATTTTGAATAGATTTTATTTAAATTTTGTGCGAATGTATTCTGTTTTGGCCTCTCTTGAAAAATTACTTTTTTTGGCGATGCGCCCAAAATTGCCTAAATTGGGGGCTTTTAAAAAAATTATTGGTGTCCAATTTTGAAAATGCCTCTCTCGTAATGTTGATCAGATTCCTTTCGAATTTTGTAATAATGTTCTCTAGGTAAGCCTTTCTTGAAAATTACTGTTCTTGGTAATCCGAGGCATTTTTTTTTTCCGAAATCTAAAGCTACAGTTTGATTAGATTTATTCAATCTTTGAGAATATTGCTCTTTATGTAATGTTTTCTGTAACATTTATTTTTAGGCGTAGTCCAACGTTGGGACTGTTTGAATTACTTTGTTTAGATGCACAGGAGACTGAGCAAATGACAGCCTTTGAAAAACTTCGGTAACCGGTTTTTAAACTATGACTACCACTTTTTGGCATCTGCACAAGTCTTGATACTTGATTGACTACATCTCAGCTGGTCACAATGTCCCTGAACAGTCTTGTTGAAATCTGGAAAACTGATGAAATCTCCTGGGGAAACTCCTGGAAAACGGATCCAAAATCTCCTGGAAACTCCTGGAAATTGACCAGGAAAATTCCGCACGAACCCTGTTTAAAATGGAATCCTTGCACGATGTTTTGGACATAGTAACGCCTAAATGCTTGATGGCTTCATGTGACATTAAAGATGCCTATCATTCGTGTAAAATTGCTGCGGAAGACACCAAGTTCTTAAAATTTCAGTGGCGAGGAAAGTACTTTAAGTTCCTTGTTTTTCCGAATGGCTTAGGCCCATGCCCCCCTGTTTTTGTTAAACTGCTAAAACCCTTGCTGGCAACATTGAGGGAAAAAACGTATCAATCTTCAGCATATATTGACGATCTATATCTACAGGGGCGTAGTTTTCAGGAATGGGCCAAAAATGTGGCGACAACTGAACTAATGTCAAACCTTGGCTTTATTATTCATCCGGAAACAGTGTGCTTTTTCCCACACAGGAAATTGTTTTTCTTGGATTCCTCATAAATTCTATTTTCATGACCGTGCATCCAGCCACTGAGAAAGTGCAGATTATAATACATGCATGGCACTTCTCAGCTGTTGTAAGCCATCAATTTGCGAGACTAGTCGCGTGCTTGGCATGTTGATTTCCGCTAGGCCAAGGGTGCGATATGGTTGTTCGCATACCACACACCTAGAAGGTGCACAGATTTCGGCATTAAAAGGTGACTTTGAGGGTAGAATGAGCATTTCTGCATTGGCACGATCTAATCCCCAATGGTGGGTGGACAATTTCCCTGCGGCATATAACGTTCTTACATATCCAAAACCACTCCTCACTGTTAAAACTGATTCCTCTTTAGAGGGTTGGGTGCGTTCTGTGTTGAACACAATACCACTGCAGGGGGCCAGTGGATCATGGAGGAAAAGCATTTTCATATCAAGGCTGCTTTTCTCGAGCTTAAATTAAAACTGAAAACTGCCATATAACTCTTATGATGGATAACACCAGTGCAGCAGCCTATATTAGAGAACAAGGTGGATCAAGGTCTGCGGTTTGTAATGAATTAGCCCTTGATATTTGAGCGTGGGCTATTGAGCGAAAAATACATATAACTGTTTCTTTCATTCAGGGGTCACTTAACACAGAAGCAGATAGGGCCAGTCGGGTATTTAAGGAGGAGATGGAATATAAATTAAAACCCGATGTGTTTCAAAGAGTAATGGCCCATTTTTCCTTCAGCCGGAACGTTGATCTTTTTGCCTCGAGATCAAATTACTAACTGAAGCTGTATGTCAGCTGGAAACCCGATCCAGACAGTTTCTAGGTGGATAGTTTGTCTATGCCGGACTGGGGTCGCTTTCGGTTTTATGCCTTACCCCTTTTAGCATTATAGATAAGGTTCTAAAAAGATTATTGCGGAAAGAGCAACTGGAGTGGTCATTGTACCCAAATGGACCACTCAAAGTTTTTCCCGACGGCAATGAAACTCTGTATTAAACCTGATTATGTTATTCCCAGGGGTCAGCTGCTACTACCATCCAACCTAGCGAAGCGGCACCCCCTCCATCAAAAGCTTCAGTTGATAGCACGAGGGCTGTAGTACGATTCCAAACCGCACATCAGTTTATCCAGAGTAAGCGCTGTGTTGCTTCTTAAATATATAGCACATCTGTGAAAAATGGACAGTTATGTAAGTTATTATTCTGACAAAATGAGTGATAAACTTTATTCATGGATAAGAAAAGTGTTCATCTGAATTTTAATCTGAATTTCACCAATACACATGTGAATTTCTTTTTAATGATAAATCTTAAAGATTGTACTTTCAACTTTTTTCATTGAGACAAACAGCACGGCTGGGGATAACAAATAAAATAATGCTTCCATTAGCAAACTTTTGCAATGGACTTGCATAGGATAATAATAATAATAATAAAAGCCACAGAAATTATTCCTTTTACTTAATAAAATTATTATTGCACTCCCTTTAACAGCCGTCCATTTGCAGATATAACGTTTGTGGAATATCCCCGGAAAGTTGGTCAATGGTTTTAGGCAAAATATTAAGCTGAAAGTATTTCCTGCTTGCCTTCTGAGTAGTATGATAATGGGGTTCTGGCGCAGTCAATCATCGTGACGTCATCAATCACGTGATCAATTAAGCCAATTAAGTCAATAAAGCCAATGAAGTCACGCCCACTTTCACCTGTCAATCATTGTGACATGAGACGCCATAATGACGTCAAAGGCGGCGTAACCATGGTAACCAAGGGGCTATTTACGCAGCTGGCTGTATGCATTTTTGTAACATGTCGCCATTTTAACTTTGCAAAAAGGGCAAAATGAGATAACTTTCGCTATGCTTGGTCGATTTGAATGAAAGTTTCACTGTTTGATTCAGTATTATATAAAGTTTTGCAATAAAGTGGTCCCGTTAAATGTTAAATGTTAAAACTATGTATAAAACTGAATCAAACAGTGAAACATTCATGCAAATCGGTCAACTATAGCGGAAGTTATCACACTTTTTCACTTTTTACAAAGTTAAAATGGCGGCATGTCAAATTATGCATACAGCCACCGGTGCAAATAGCCTGTGATCACTTAATGTTAAACTAGATATAAAACTGGATCAAACGGTAAAATTTTCATGTAAATCAACCAACTATAGCTTAAGTTATCTCACTTTTCCACTTTTTACAAAGTTAAAATGGCGACATGTCATATTATGCATACAGCCGCCTGTGCAAATAGCCTGTGATTACTTTATTACAAAACTTTACATGAAACTGAATCAAACAGTGAAATTTTTATGCAAATCGGTCAACTATAACAAAAGTTATCCGATTTTTCACTTATAACAAAGTTAAAATAGCGGCATGTTACAAATATGCATACAGCCACATGCAAAAATAGCCCGTGACCACTTTACTACAAAACTTTACATAAAACTGAATCAAACAGTGAAATTTTGATGCAAATGGGTCAACTATAACGAAAGTTATCAGACTTTTTCACTTTTTACAAAGTTAAAATGCCGGCATGTTACAAATATGCATACAGCCACATACACAAATAGCCCATGACTACTTTATTACAAAACTTTACGTAATACTGAATCAAACAGTGAAATTTTCCTGCAAATCGACCAAGCATAGCGAAAGTTATCTCATTTTTCCCTTTTTGCAAAGTTAAAATGGCGACATGTTGCAAAAATACATACAGCCAGCTGCGTAAATAGCCCCTTGGTTACCATGGTTACGCCGCCTATGAGGTCATTATGGCGTCTCATGTCACAATGATTGACAGGTGAAAGTGGGCGGGACTTCATTTGCTTAATTGACTTAATTGACTTAATTGGCTTAATTGATAACGTGATTGATGACGTAACGATGATTGACTGCGCCAGAACCCCCATTATCATACTACTCTTCTGAAACAAGAGCACGTGAATATCATATTAAAAGGTACCACAAATAAACACTTTGAGTTCAAGCCTCCTCATCCGCTTTTATTGAAGTATCCAAATATCGATCGGAATTTCGGTTCTTGCGTAAAGACAAGCCACAGCCATCCAGGCTAACTAAAATGCAACAGAGGTCTTATCTAAAACGGAAATACGTTCTCGAAAATTTTCACGATCACTATTTTCGACAACTCACCAAACAGCACTTTTTTCGCTGATTTGGTTGAATTTTGCTCTCCTAGGGTGGGGGGAGGTCGGCACATAGTATGTCCTAGGGGGGAGGGGGGAGGTCCTATCCATGGTTACGCCGCATATTATGACGTCATAATGGGTTTTAAACATAGTATGTCCTAGGGTTAGGCCGTCTGCCTCCCAGGGCCGTCTGCTTCCCAGGGCGGGGGAGTTTCAGTTTTAAAAACTTTTATATGCCACTCGTATATATAAAACTCAAAGATTCACTCAATACCGGTGCCGATTTACTGGTGTAGAAAGTGAAGGCTTCGCACTGAAATGGGACAGCACTTAAAACTTGTTTGAGGCCTGCAATTTTCAACAAATTGCTTAAACTGTTTTTGTACGTAATATATGAGACAAAGAAAAGCCTTGCTGTCTTTTTAAAAGATGTAGAACAGATCGAGGATTATTATTATCAATATTCAATTATAAGTGTAACTATCATAAAAAGTAAATGTTATTAATTCCAAATGCAATTAAAATCTGCATAAAACATTTTTCAGATCTTGCCTAGAAACCAAGGGTAGCTATTCCAAAGCTTTTCGTTCGTTATTGTAACGAGGCCGTAGAAAACAAAGCGGAAAAATTGAGATAACTGTAAAGTATGATGGGGAAAGCATAACTGAACTTAAACAAAAGTTGGCTGCTATCAGAGAAAGTGTGAAATGTATCGAAGAATAATGTCGTATGCTCCATGTCGTAACTTCAATAGTCTGCGTCTAAAACATGCACTGGGTAGACTTCAAGACGGCATTGTTTTGCACTTCATAGTAACCATGCGAATTATCACAAAACATCATGCAGTTATTTGCGTGTCTTATTTATTATGAAACGGGAAGCTTATGTGATTTGCAGCAAAAGAGCTTTAAACGTTAATTGTGATTGGTTTTGCTTTACACACCAGAATTCAAATTCTGATAGTTAAGAAGTATTGTGAGTAAATTAATTTATTTTCCTTATTTTAAGAAAAACTGTGAGCAGTAAATTGAATTCAAATATATAGTTATATGATTGGTTTTATCGATTTATAAAAAGAAATTGTCGTTGCGTTTTTATACATCACCATTTCTGAATAGTCCACCGTAAGAAACTGCACTTGGTGAAGGGGTACTGAAGGGGCCTGTGCTGCAATAAATACCGGCCTCTTATTCTAAATTACTGTTCTGTATACAGCGGTATTCACTGGTGTGAGAAATCCATAATTCGGTCAGTCATTATTTTACACATGATAATCCATGAACTTCAAGGAAATCATAATACACAAAATCCTATGTACAAATATTGAGGACAAGTGTTTTTTTTCAGAGAAATAAATCAAGTTAAATTATTCATTTCTTTCTTTTAATAGTCCATTCCGGAGTGGCCTACAGCAAGTAGGCGCAACGATCGAATGGGTCGTCTATTCTGAAACAGCCTACTACACCCTAGTTAAGTTGCCTATTAAAATGAATCAAGGCAATGCTGAAGGCGTGGCCTTCAACAACCACTACTTGAGCAAAAAAAAATATGGCTTGTTTCTGAAATGCTTCATTTATTATTATTTTAAATAATAGCAAAAACTGCAATTATCCTGCTGATGCCAAGAATCCAAACTCTGTGGTCTGAGTAAATTATTCTGGGCTGTGATGTGGCTATTAGAAATTGCAATTGCCCTTATTAGTTTTGTTTAATATGTAATTGCATGTTACATATTCAACGCAGGTTCACTGAAATACTCTGGACTGCGGATGCATTAATTTGGTCTTGCAATTGTCAACAATACTTTTATGTCTACGTTTGGGTATCCCTGAGCAATTGCTCTTCTTAGGGCTACTCTTGGAGGTGATTTGGTTATTTTTTCATCATTCAAGAAATATACTCGAGTAGCCTGTGGGGATGATTGATAATGGGTATACAATTCAGCCAAAATTTTATAGTCAAATCATATTTGAATTTCTATTCAGTTGGATCATGGATACTGAAAATGGCAGGAGATTTACTGCAAAGTAATTTCATGAGGATTCTACAAATTGCGATCAAGCAAAACAGCATCATGAAATTATTGAAATTAAATGAAGCTTACTTTTGCAACTTTCAGAGGCAGAAACCATAACCACTGTATAAAATATCCCATTGTCCCTGAATTGGTTGCAAAGACATAACTGTTACTGTTTCACAAGAGGAGTAACTCAAGTGGACATGGTTTGACTAAAGAAAAAATAACAATTCCAATTTTGCAACAGCTATACTAATCCCACCCGATTAAGGCACAAGCATTTTCAGCTATTACATAAACCAATGCGGAAAGTTGGAATTCCCTATTATATAGAATATCAGATTTGCTATCTCGTTTGAAGGTAAATGCCGCAAAGGAAATGGCACCTCATTTAGACGACGATCCTCTTATTGTTCCCAAGGAGCTGGATCCATGCTGTTTATTGCGACCACTATGGTGATCAATAGTCTGTCAGTATCAACCCGCTCTGTGTACAAAAGATCGTGGGAACATTTTCAAAAAACATGTAAAATGTTCGCTCAGCCAGCTTGTCCTGCATCAATCAATGCGTTGCTTATATATATTGCGTATTGCTCTTGTCAAGGTTTTTTTGTCTGTGGGGTTCTTCTGTGGGGATTTCAATTTGTTTGACCCCCAGACAAATTTTGGATCAGTGAATTATATTTTTTCTTTCTTATAAATATGTGTGATGTAATTCTTCTTTATTGTTTTACATCTATCAATTATTGATGTTACGTAATTGTATTGATGTTACGTAATTGTACTGATGTTGCGTAATTGTATTGATGTTAAATAATTGTAAATATATTAATTAAACATTGGCGGTACAAGAAATTTATAAAAATCCCACCTGCGTGTTTATTTTCGTGTTCACAGGACGGCTTGAAATCATAAATTGCCGTTTAGGTCCGCCCACTGACCTAGACGGATTTATGAATAAGCCGTCCCTCTGATTTGATTGGTCTAAAATTATCTGTACTCAATGAGGGTAGCTGTTAAGCATTCAGCAACCTCATTCATTTTACTCTCCTCGCGTGTAACACATTTTATATAATTAAGCTAAGAAATAAATTTGTTTAAATCCCTCCTCCGCCCCATCGCCTCCATATATTGTTTTGTTACGGTGGGGGATTTCAATTTGTTTGACCCCCAGACAAATTTTGGATCAGTGAATTATATTTTTTCTTTCTTATAAATATGTGTGATGTAATTCTTCTTTATTGTTTTACATCTATCAATTATTGATGTTACGTAATTGTATTGATGTTACGTAATTGTACTGATGTTGCGTAATTGTATTGATGTTAAATAATTGTAAATATATTAATTAAACATTGGCGGTACAAGAAATTTATAAAAATCCCACCTGCGTGTTTATTTTCGTGTTCACAGGACGGCTTGAAATCATAAATAACAATTCCAATTTTGCAACAGCTATACTAATCCCACCCGATTAAGGCACAAGCATTTTCAGCTATTACATAAACCAATGCGGAAAGTTGGAATTCCCTATTAAACCAACAACAAAAACAAATGAGTAATTGCGCAATAAAGAAAATCAAAGAAATATAACCCTGCCCTATTCAAACTGTGAATCTGTCAAATTTTGGAGCAGTTAAATCAGTGACATTAAAAGTCACTAAATTTTTCAGTGATTTTACAATGTCACTGCGAGAACCGGTGATTGTACTGCATATATAGTTCGTTTGAAATTTATAATGATATTGAGACAACACAGATAATGTTATAAGCGATATCAAGGCACGCTTGCATAATCATCACAGAGTAAAAAAAAAAATAGATAGATAAATAAAAAAACAACAACAAAAGAGCAAGTATATAAACTAATAATAAAATTGTGCTTGTTAAATCCCTATTGCCATTAAAAACCAACAGCAATAATAACAATATATGTTTAATGTATAAATAGTCATTCCTTTGAGATATTCAGTGATATAAAGACGACAAAAATAATATATATGTGAAAACTAAATATTTTATATGTATAAATGTTCGCATTGTGACCAGTCAATACACTTTAAACTGGCTTAGGGGCGTTTTCAACAGTAATCAGAGTTAATTCGATTATGCGTTTTAAGTGTGCCTTTTTATGGAATGCCGTTTTAATATTTAAAGCTTATTTTTTAAAATCAAAATATACATAAAGATATCAATTAATCAATGCAGATCTCAATAATTGAATTTTAAATTATATAAAATTATTTTTGAGATCAAAACGTCATTTTTACAGGATACATAAGTTAATATAAAATTTACCAACTCGTCTATTAAATTTTGGAGATTAAAACTTGAATTATTAAAATCAATAAAGCAAAACAATTTTTGAGCTTATGAATTGCTTCTTTTTTGTACAGTAAAAAAATGAAAAGAAAGATTCTGTATACAAGGACCAGTCATTATTTTATTCACAGGCGTGTGCTTCTAAATTGTTATATAAAAAATAAACTGATATTTTGATATCAAAAATTAATTTTTGAGATAAAAAAATCATTTGCAGATTTCAAAATATAATTTAAAAAATCTCGTTCTGAAATAATGATATATGAAATAAATTCTCAATATAAGTAAAAGGAAAAGAAAATATTGGGCTCAAAATTGAGATTTTGCTATCAAATATTCAATTTTTACTATAAAAACTCGAATTTTTGATCTCTAAAAAGCAATTTTAGAGATCATTGAATCCTTTTTGATGTTAGTAAATATTTCTTGATATCTCTAAATATTTATTGATATCAATGTTTACTAATATCTTAGATAAAAAATTAATTCTTGACATAAAAAAATCAATATTTGAGATCAAAAATTTGATTCTTGATATCAATAATTCCTAAATAAATGTGAAAATAGCATTCCATACTTTCCCATGCCTTCTTAGTGTGAACAGTGACGTCATCATCAACAAAATGAAGTGACTAAGGCACCTTCGCATTTTACTCCGCTACAGCTATGATGTTGGAATGAGCACAAGCTAGAATTTGTAGCCTAGAAAGAAATTAATTATTAAGATACACAAATATTTAAAAACAGAATAAAAATTTAAAAAAAAATTTCCAGCTGTCCGCCGTATTTGGGTAGAACCGCACTGCCAGTTGGTGTCTTGTTACACTGACGGCACCTGTGCACCGACACTTGACGTTCTTCCCTGCTAAGCGACAGATTTAAAGCACATCTATTTTTACAAGCGAAAATGATTTCAGCTCTATTGGAAATTCCATAGATGTAATGTCTTACGTTCAGACACCTTGACAACCTATTTTGTCAACATTAACTCAAATTGCCAGGAAATGTAGCAGTAAAGAGTTAGGTTGTGTTCTCATAGGTGTTTGATTCTATAATTGAAAAAAGAGAAAAAAAAATTAAAATAACAATCAAGCCCCAACCCCATATCCTCCAAACAATGAGTAAACAAATTTTAAGTTCATTTCCGAGCAACTTTTTATTTAAAACATGAGTTTCTTGGGTGTTCTTCTGATTCAGTAAAATTCAAAATTGTACTACTGTTCTTTTATTTACAAATGTACTTAACAGTTAAAATTATAATGGATATTTGTGGGCCAGAAACCTAGACCAATGCATTGTTTATAAAAAAAATATTAACAAGATCACACTCTAAAAAAGTATAGTATTTTGGTATCAACGCACATTCTTAAACATAATGTTTTGCAAGTAAAACGTGAAAGTGATTTTTACTAGTACACAAGACTAACATAATTGTGGCTTCTAAACTGTTGAATATATTGTAAAACTTGCCAAAACAAGGCAAATGTACTGTTCACGTTTGATTTATAACTTCTGTTTCGTTAAATTGGTTCCCACAAGCCACTCTAGAGTAGCTTTGGTATCGAGTCATTTTTACGACACCAACAAATTAAATCAGGTGGTGGATTTCAGTTGCAGATAATGGAGTAAAACACAAAGAACTGGAAAGAAAATTTAAACAGATAAAAAGAATGTGTTATGTTTGTTATACGTTGTTTATTAAAAGCACTGACATTTTGGAAATACTGTAATATTGCACAAATACTGTATTATCGCCGACATTTCTGGGAGGTCATCTGTCTATAACAACGGTATTATACCCTGCAACGGTATTTATCGCCTGCATAAAAAACAAAGACCTCGCCTTCTTTAAACGAGTCTTGATATACTTTTTCAATAAACTGTTAAGGTTACAATTAAATTCTTTTTGATTGAAAAATAAAACACTATTTTTATGTTCACTTTTCAACTGTTGACATTCGGCACTGTAGCCGGCAAGTTACGGAACACAAAGCTTTTTGGGAGTATGGTCGAAAGGTGAAGGACGCATGTATTACTCGAAACCGGTCGTTTATTAACGACGCTTGCCGGTCTACTGTTTCGTAAGTCATCAATAAATCAATTCTACAACTGGTGATGTTTTTCCAGTAATGACATACACCACGACGGGTTCTCCGCCTCGTTAAACAAATCACATAACTAACCAACTAGCCTTACAAAGCGTGACCTTTCACTTCCTGACATGACAAAAACGTATATCTTGGTAAAACTGACATGTATTGTACCAAAAACACCACACAAAGGTTCACAATAAAATCAAAATTTTAGACAATCCAGAAGTGATTGAAATCAGGGACGAAACTCCAGGAAACAGACTTTTATCCCTTTTCTATCTTCTGTTTTCTATCCCGCACATCCCCAGGTTCTTGTCCACTGACAACTTGTGCCGTCATCCTTTTGTTCCTTGATCTTTAATCATAATTTTGCTAACATGGCGAAATAGTAATTTCTTTTTATAAATTAAGCACAACTCTTTAATTTGATTAGAAATAAGACATATTGTTTGGATGGACGGTTTTAGTTCTTGGGTAGAAACTGTCCGCTCACTTTGTCTCTGCATATGTTATCGTATGAGTAGACAGATGCGTTCATGGCAATATACACCCCAGGTTTTCCCATGCATTGTGCAGCCCCAAGAGCAAAACCGACATTGAAATCTGCGTCGGAATTTTTGAAAGTCTCTGGTTTTTGGGCACCAGTGATAACAATGAACTTATCTCTGCCGGAGAGATTGGCATTTAGGTATTGTGCTGTTTCTATCATCGTGTCCGTTCCGTGAGTGATGACGATTCTTTTTCGATTTGAGTCATCTATTATTTCAGTTATTTTACTTCTGGAAAACAATACAACATGTTTTTTTTACCATATGGGCAAGGCCAGCAAAGAAAACGAAATTTTGGAGAGGCATAGCTACTAAACTCTAGCTGATCACCTACCAAGCTTCTACCAGAATACCTAAGACGTTAAAATATTGTATGAGATGATCCATACGGCTCCAGTAATTAAAACAAGTAGAAAAATAACCTTGTTTCTCATCCATTCATCAAAGCTGAAAAAGTACTGGAAAGGTCTTTTATATCATAAATTTATTCTAGAATTTCCGTCACTTGCATTTTCACAGAAGAAACACTCTTCAAAGTAGCGATTTATAAATAGACTTTTTAAAAAAAGCAGGAAACGACTTTACCCGACCAGGAGTTTACCGGGGTAGGATATTACCCGTGGATGGAGAAAAATGAAGTCTTGAATAAACTTGTAAAAATGAAATGTATAATAAGATTTAAACTTACTGACTATTTTGAATTGTGTTCTGACGGGTTTATGATGTTTTTTAATCATCTGGGATTATACTGGTGCAATGTGAGGGGCAAGGTAAAGCCCTAGACTCATAAAAACTACTGAACTGTTCTTGGCATAATAGAAACTCATACATTTTCGAAAAATCAAAGCTGGTCACCTTTGCACAAACTGGACTGACTGGGAAGCTCTTATTAGCTTCGGGAATTATTATAACTTTATGAAATGGAGTTTCCATGACTAAAACTTGATCACAACATGCATTTAAAATTGATCTCAAAGCATAACACTTAAACATTTTCAAAGTCGATTGGTAGCTTGAGTTAACTATGAGGTAATTTTATCCAGCTCTAAATAGATGCCTTAGTAAATAAAACTGAAAGTAAGTTTGATCAAATCCCCTTCATGAGTTTCTTTTTGACACTCCATTAAGCTCATATGGACAGTTAAAAAAAGTAACCATGCCAAGACCGTTATATCCCTCAATGACTTTTTTCCAGGATGGGATAGTAACACTGCATCTGTTACATTTATGATAGGGGATAAATTGAGAGTCAGGACTGGGGACTGAAGTGAGAAAGCAGTTTCTCTACCTGTCGTGATCAGTTATGTCTTGACTATCTTTGCAGCATGCATTTTTGTAAATTACTCCAATATTAGGGTTAATCCTGCCAAAAATTCTTCGCACAGCACCCTCGGTCATTTCAAATGCATAACCTCCAACGGTCTTTGGATAATCTTTGTCGATTGTTCCTGCGGGTAGAATTGCAATTACTGATTTATTTAAAACCGGAGTGGGACTTTTAACCTTTTTGTGTTTTTTGTTCATCTAACAAAAGTAGTGTGATTTTTTTAAACAACTCAATCATTTTAAAATAATAGAAGGCCTCCTCTAATTCTTATATTTTTACCTGCTCAAAATTGCCTATTTCCCAAACGATAGTGAACTGACGCGACATAAAACCCGTATAATAGAAACCTCTAAAAATTAGAGTTACAGTGGGCACGCGGCAAATGGCCCAAACAAAATAAAATCAAACCAGTTTGTAGCGAAAACTACGCTTGAGAAGACAGAAACTACGATTTTGCAGACTTTAAAATTTAGAATGCTTTAAATACATTTTAAAAAGTAACGTTATGTTGCCAATTGCATCAAAACTCTACATAATGCAGCTTTTGACATGTTATATCCCAGTAAACATTCCGACGTCGAAATAGCGTCGAATTGAGGTTTGCGACATGGACCCTAGCCAATCGCAACATTAAATCTGGTTTCAATTTTGTCGTAATTGGTCGCAATACCATGAATCATTGTCTCATCAATGTTTTTACACAAAGTTGAAAAACGTTGGGTATGCAGCGTTTTTACGTTCATTTTCGTGGCCCCATCCTCACTTTCGCAACATGAGTTGTACACGGGTTGTAGTTTAGTTGTGATTGCGACCATATTAGGGATGCTACGGTTCCTACCATAACCGAAAACCGACTGCGGTTCTTCGGTTCTGTTCGGTTAAAAAACCGAAAGAGAACAAACAGCGGTATTTTTTTTCAGTTTTTTTCACTGCTTCGCGCTCAACTATAAACCTTCAGCACATTGACATGTTGCTCTTTTTAAAGAAAAATATGTAAATTTTGAGAACTTATCACTGGACATTTTAATGTGAAGTGTTCCTTGAGTGACATTAACGTTATTTTACCTAAGTATAATTCGAGATTTAAAGCTTCCTATAATATGTGTAAGGCCATTCTGTTTATGGCGTTATAATTAAGAAACTCTGTAAATGTTAGAACAAAACTGTAATAAATGCTATGTGATATACCTGAACTTATGTTAGGACAATATTGTAATGGTTGTTACAGGATATATTTTAACTTAATAGTAAGTTCGATGATGTGAAATAATATGTTTATTGGTTGTCATTCGAGATATTATGCTTAATTTGAGTTTCTGCGATTTTTATAATATTTAATGAGAATTCAGGGACATTTGTTGTTAAAATGAGCAACTTGTTAAATAAGTAAAATAAATTTATGATTAATTAAATCATTATTAGATCTCCTCCTTTGAGGAGACCTGTTTTAGGTGCTTCGTCATCGAATAAAGATTAAAGGAGTGATGCTTTATTTAAAAAAATAGTCTCTAATTTATCAATTTGAACGCTATAAATTTTATAAAGTGGTGTTTTTGTTTCAAATCACATGGCTAACAGGCATTATTGGCTGTTGTACGATAAAATATTTAGCTAAATACAAATATTATACCATTTCGGCAAGGAAATAACAATTTTCGCAAAATCGTACCGAAAAAAAACCGAACCAATAACAGGAGTGTAACCGAACTGTTGGCATGGCGTAGCGTCACCTTAGACCATATATCAACGTCTTTGACACAACGTTGAATATACGTTGTATAAGAAACGTTGGATACACGTTGCTTATGGCCGCAAAAAAGCCACTTTCTCTTAATTCTAATTTCTAGCCTAATCAGTGTTTCTGGTGCTACTTGAACTAGACTTCGAAAAATCGACATTTTGTATGGCCTTCGCAGAGACGTCTGGGACGCAGACAAAAGCAACGCCATTATGTTATCGCTCACCAGTGGACCAGCACTGTTGAGTCTTCTCGAAAGTTACGGCGTCAGCATACTCTGACATCGATACCCGTATCCAATAGCCAGGCTCAAATTCAACCTCAGGCTCGTACTCAAAATTTGAGCAAAGTATGAGTGTTACGGCCAACGTCTTGAACATTTCTTTCTCCTTTGCTTCCTTGTGTTACAGATCAAAGCTTATAATTTCCTTTGTTATTATTATTTGTATGTTTATTAAGTCTCAATGTTTATTGTGGACGGAATGTCTCCATTTAAATTGACTGATGCCAACATATAAGTGTCACTTAAACTTCGTAACAAGCAGGCAATTTACAAACAATTATCACATTTAGGGGATAAAGGCGATGCTGGGATTATGCTAACTCGTTAATTGGCGTCTGGCCTTTTTTATACTCGATCCTTTTATTGCAATTAGCCCCCCATTGTGCGATATTATTCTCGTGTAAATATGCTCATCCATATCAGTGAAGTTGCGTTTAAATTGCTAATTACTCCTTGTCAACATGCTATAAGTATAAATAGCACCGTCCAGATGATGTGGTCAGTTATTATTCTGAAGAACTTGTTAGTAGAACGGAACGTAGAATAAAGTAACAAGTTGAAGGGATACTGCGTCGTGTGGAAGGTGTATGGTACAGCTGATAGTTGGGGCGTATTGCATGCATCAGTTGAGCGGCGAAGTACGGGAAAAACGACTTGTTGGAATAAATCAGATTTATAAATAAACCAGATATGTACAGAATAAATAACTCTAGTTCATGTTAAGTCAAAGGGATATGTAGCCTTAAAATTACGGTAAGATTATTAATGTTATTTACTGTCGATATTGAAATTATAAGTACTTGGCGTCAGTTCATATAATATCGAGAAAATGATATCGATATTTCAGACGCACTAATAAGGTGGTGTGTGTCAGGAATAAGGTTAATCGAATGAACGTAATCAAGAGTCTAAACGTGCAGAACTTATTGATAAAATTAACTAATGTTAACATTCAGTTCACCGCGTAGCTAAGTTCGTTCATATCATTTATACCGTTTCATTATCATTATTGTTTTCCTTTTATCGTTTATTTATTTCAGTTAATCGTATCTTGTCACGTGTCGCGTATCGGCTTTAACGATTACATCGTTGTGGTCACGTTATCAGTCACGTCGCGGGCGTGTGAATGCACATTATCGTCTTGGCAAATAAACTTGAATATTCCCAGAAGTGACTTTGACTTAACACAAAATTAACGTAATTAGGAGCGTTCCAACTGCACACGCAAAATGACTAGCACCAGTGGCACTCAAGGTGTACGCACCAGATCTGCAACAAGGCCAAATTGTCCCACTGAAGTACCTCGCGCCGAGCAGTCAAATGCGTACATGGGACTGCACGAATTAAGCCAGACAATACGAGATCAGATGAAAACTGGTGACTCAAGTCCTGTTCATCAAACCTATAAGAAATGGCTGAACTTGCTCGATTCCTTTGAAACAAAGAATGACGAAATCAAAGACTTAAAATTCATGAGTATGGACGAACAGGATATTTACAAAATCACTTACGCAGATAGGGCTCGTTTTATCGCCTCATTCAAACAGGAAGTGTGTCAGTTCTTTAACGACAACGGTCCGGCCGAAAATCAGAGAGTGCGGGAGGACGATCGAAATTCCCACGCCGGTAGTACGCATTCACGGCGATCCCGCCCGTCCCGTAACTCATCTAGGAGGGACAAACATCCGGAAGATTTTGACAGGATGTCTCACGCTAACAGTAACCGGTCTCGTTCTTCTCGCCATTCATTCGCATCATCCCGCCATAGCGCATTGCTACTAATGCAGGAGGAGCAGCGGAAGGCTGAATTGATCGTGGCAGCGAAACATCTCGAGGAAAAGCAAGCAATTCTGCAAGCCGAACTCGAGCTACAACAAAGAAAGGCAAGGCAGTCTATTGCGGAGGAACTCGAAAAATCGAATGCACGGACCAAGGTTCTAGAGGAATTCGACGTATTGAACGAAGGTGATGAAGAAGCAAACCACCCGATTGGCGACAATCGTTCAATATCTCGCCGATCACACAGGAGCCACCCGACCTCCAATGCCCCTGCTTCCCCGTATCCGGCGTATTCGCAAGTCCAAGATGCTGCCCGGAACAAGGGTTTTTCTGTAACCCCAGAAAACATACAAGATACCGGAGACAGCAGAAGGGTACTGAAGTCAACCAACCTAGAAGACGGTAAAGAGACCCTCGACTCAATAGTTAAAAACATGAGGAAACCCACCTTCGAAGTACAGCGATATAATGGCGATCCCCTGAAGTTTAATTCTTTCCTCAGACAATTTAAATCTCGGATAATAGCGTGTTGCGAAACAGAAGGTGAGAAAATGGCGTACCTCGAACAGTACACTGCAGGAGAAGCCAACCATATAGTACAGGGGTACTCTCACCTGCGTGAAGACATTGCTTACGCATCAGCCATGCAAGGACTGGAAGATCGCTACGCTGACAAGGAACTGATAGCGCACGCCTTCATCAAACAGGCGTTCGAGTGGCAACCGATAAGATCTAACGAAGGAAAGGGGCTGGACGAATACGCAATCTTTCTTCGCCAAATCAGCAGCGCCATTCACGAAATGGAGCAGGTACGCATTCTAGAGTACTCGGAAAATATGAAAAGGTTAGTTGCGAAGCTCCCGGTGACTCTTCATGATAAGTGGGGTTCAATTGTACAGTCCAAGAAGAGGCAAGGGGGCAGGGTTGCCTTCGAAGACCTCGTGTCTTTCGTCCGCGCAGAGGCCCAAAAGGCTCTGGATCCTACATATGGAAGAGAAGCTCTCAGCGAGGCGCGCGCACAGATGACGACAAAGAGGAATGAGAAGGGCAAATCAGATTTTGCCGCAAATGAACTAACAGAGCAAACCACCCCGGAACCGTGCGTTTATTGCAAGGACAAATCGCATAATCTCGAAAAGTGCTTCGCGTTTTCGAATATGCCCTTCGGAGAAAGGAGCGGATTCTTGAAAGCAAGAGGGCTCTGCTACGGCTGCCTAAATCCAGGACACAGAAAGCGGGATTGTACCAACAGAAGTACATGCCAGATATGTAAAGACAGTCATCCAACCTCTATCCATAAGGAGTCTGTTCAGTTCAAGACAAGGGAGAACTCAAATTCATCGACGAAGGGGCAAATCCATACATGTAGCTACATGGGAGCCGGAACAAACGAGTTCTGCACTATGGCTATAATCCCAGTTCAAGTTCGACTGAGGGGTCATGCAAAAACCGTACAGGCTTACGCCTTCTTGGATCCGGGTAGCAGCATAACGTTTTGTACAACTCGGCTGATGAAAGAGCTCGGCGCGACTGGAAAATCCAAAAGAACGACTATCAACACAATCGATTCAACCTTCACAATGCAATGCAAGGCGATAAATGGACTCGAAATATCCGATTTGAGCGGTCGCAACACGATTAGCTTACCTGAGACCCTCACAAAGGATCGAATACCCGTTTCACACGATCATATTCCGATTACGGACGACATATCCCACTGGGCACATCTCCGCGACATCGAACTACCAGAGATTAATTCCGAAATAGGCTTACTCATTGGAAATAACGTCCCGGGTGCGTTCACTCCCCTTGAAACAAGAACAGGACCCATTGGAAGCCCACATGCCACCCGCTCGCCACTTGGATGGATAGCATGGAACCTTATCAGGAGATCAGAGACGGATAAACCGACCCACACAGTAAACAGATTGAAACTAATAGCAATGCAAGATGTTACGGAATCTAGCAGGCTCGAAAGGTTGTACCGCGACTCTCTGACCATCGACTTTCCCGAGCGGATCATCGACGACAAGGCAGAACTTTCACGAGACGATAAGAAATTCCTGAAAATGATTGGCGAATCCATTACACTAAAAGAAGGTCATTACGAAATTGCCCTACCATTCCGTGGTGACGTTCAGCTTCCTGATAATCAGCCAATAGTACTACAGCGATTAAATAGTCTCAAACGCAAGCTGCTTCGGAACCCACAGTTCCATCATGACTACCAGACCTTCATGCAAGACCTCATCCAAAGGGAACATGCTGAAGAGGTACCACAGGCAGATTTGATAAGGAACGACGGCCGAGTATGGTATATTCCACATCATGGTGTCTATCATCCACGGAAGCCGGATAAAATTCGCGTAGTTATCGATTGTGCCGCCAAGTTTCAGGGAACCTCGCTCAACAACAACCTTCTCCAAGGTCCAAACCTAACCAATAACCTTCACGGCGTACTCCTGAGATTTAGACAAGGTCCGGTGGCGATCATGGCCGACATAGAAGTCATGTTTCACCAAGTTCGTGTGCCGAAGCGCGACCGGGATTTCTTGAGGTTCCTCTGGTGGCCAGATGGCGACATCACGAAGGATCCAAGAACGTATCGAATGTGCGTACATCTTTTCGGTGCGACGTTGTCTCCAAGTTGTTCGGCATCGGCATTAAGGGCCACCGCGAATGCTAGTGAAGATACTACTTCTAAGGACACAATACTAAGAAACTTCTATGTAGACGACTGCCTTCGATCGGTAAATACAGAACTTGAGGCCGTGAAGCTAATCGAGGGGCTCACAGAAATCTGCGCTTCCGGCAGGTTTCGACTCACAAAATGGATCAGCAACAGCAGAAAGGTGCTGGGAGCTGTTTCACAAGAGGAAAGGGCGAAAACAGTCAAAATTTTAGATATTAAATCAGACAGTCTACCAACCGAGAGAGCATTAGGCGTCACTTGGATGGTCGATAACGACTGCTTCTGCTTCGACATTCAGCTCCAAAACAAACCAGTCACGAGAAGGGGCATTCTTTCTGTCACGAGTTCTATATACGACCCTCTTGGCTTAGCGTCGCCGTTTGTTCTTCCAGCGAAAATATTGCTTCAAGACTTATGCAGAAAGGGAACAGGATGGGACGACCCATTATGCGACAGGGATAAACAACGATGGCAAAAATGGCTCACAGACTTGCCAAGGCTCCAGGAACTGAAGATCCCGCGCTGCTTCTCCTCTGGAAAATCAAAGAATGCAGCTCACGAACTTCATACCTTCTGCGATGCGAGTGATCTCGGGTATGGTGTTGTGTCGTACATACGCGTTCTGGGAAGCAAGGAACCTCAGGTTCACCTGGTCATGTCAAAGTCTCGCGTGGCCCCGCTAAAGAAGATAACGATCCCGCGTCTAGAACTGACAGCAGCCCACGATTGCAGTTAAACTCGCCAAGGTGATCCGAGATGAAACAGAATTAGAACTTAAACAAAACTTCTGGACTGATAGTGTCGCAGTGCTCAAGTATATAGCCAACGAAAGCTCACGATACCAAACATTTGTGGCAAACCGGCTTGCTGTAATTCACGACGCAACAAATGCAGACCAATGGAGATACGTACCTACCGACCTGAACCCCGCAGACTATGCGTCTCGCGTCATCTCCAGGAGACGAGAAAACCCAGAAGTTTCTTCGTAAGCCAGAATACGAATGGCCAAAACAAAATCCAAATATTTTGCCGTCGTCCGTGGAAGATGCGGAGCTGAAACAGACAGTAAACTCCATCGCACAAAGCAATGATTCGAGCTTCGAACAAACGTTCACGCGTGTTTCTAGCTGGAGCAAACTGAAGCGTGTATTCGCCAGGGTAGCGAAGTTCACTCAACATGTAAGGTATTGGATATCAATCCGCAAGGATCTCACCGCGACCAATAAGCACATCGAGGAGCAAAGCAGAAAGACAGTTATCGAACTAAAAATGAAGTCGCTTAAATCGAACTATCTCAAGCAAATGACTGTACTAAGCTGTGAGGACGTAAAGCTCGCAGAAGCTCAGATTATACGGAGCGTACAGCAGGAATATTTTGCAGGCGAGATCGACCTACTTAGACGCCAGAAACCACTTAATAACAATAGTTTAATCCTGAAACTAGACCCGTTTATTGCAGATGGGGTGCTCCGAGTTGGAGGACGACTAAGTAACGTTCAGGCACCACACGAAACAAAACATCCCGTCCTGCTACCCAAGGCCTCTCATGTTTCAGAATTGATAATACTTCATTACCACAGACGTCTTGGTCACATTGGTAGAGAAGCTACAATTGCGCACGTTAGGCAGAAATACTGGATAACTACCGTAAATGCATTGTCACGAAGGGTTCTGGTAAGCTGTGTCACCTGCCGAAGGTACAACGCTCGGCCCAACGACCAGAAGATGGCTGATCTACCATCGGATCGGGTGAATGCCGGTGAAGCACCTTTCACAAATGTTGGAATGGACTACTTTGGTCCATTCGAAGTCAAAAGAGCTCGCTCAGTTGTGAAACGTTACGGAGTAATTTTTACCTGTCTTACTACTCGGGCTATCCACCTCGAAATCGCTACGTCACTGAACACAGACTCCTGTGTTAACGCAATACGGCGCTTTTTGGCAAGACGAGGACCAGCGAAGAAAATATGGTCGGATAACGGAACAAACTTCGTTAGAGCCGAGCGAGAACTTCGAGAGGAAATTGATAAATGGAACAAGGAACATATCGGCAACGAATGCCTGCATAGAGGTATAGAGTGGGTCTTTAACCCTCCATCCGCGTCGCACTTCGGCGGTGTATGGGAACGCCTCATACGCTCTGTTCGAAAGATTATGTTCGGCCTCGTGAAAGAACAGGTTATACGAACAGATGACGAAGGATTATATACGCTCTTCTGTGAAATTGAGAACATCGTAAATAGCCGACCCTTAACAAAATCTTCGGACGACCCAAATGATATGGCCACCTTGACACCTAACGATCTCCTTCTCTTAAAGGGTTGTCCAAACCTGCCCCCAGGTGAATTTACGCGACGCGACACGTACGCCCGCAAAAGATGGCGGCAGGTTCAGTACCTGGCCGATCTTTTCTGGACAAGGTGGACAAAGGAGTATCTCGCAACTTTGCAACGCCGTCAAAAATGGGAAAAACAGCGTTGTAACATAAAGAAAAACGATATCGTCCTGATAGCCGATAATAATCCACGTAATTCCTGGGCAATGGGACGCATCATCGCGACTCGACAGGACGCGAAGGGCTTCGTCAGAACTGCAAAAATTAAAACCAAAACGAGCGTATTAGAAAGGCCTATACACAAGCTTTGTGTCCTACTTGAAGCTGAAAACTGAGGAACTGTATAGACTCGTCAGCTTAGCATGTATTCAACGCAGGAGTAGGCATTTGACTCTTCATGAAAACTTTAACTTCATATCAAATAGTGTACTAGCAACGTTTGAGTAAAGGACATTGACCTTGCTTGAATGAGTAAATTGCCCAAGTGCAATTAAGGGAGCCGGTGTTACGGCCAACGTCTTGAACATTTCTTTCTCCTTTGCTTCCTTGTGTTACAGATCAAAGCTTATAATTTCCTTTGTTATTATTATTTGTATGTTTATTAAGTCTCAATGTTTATTGTGGACGGAATGTCTCCATTTAAATTGACTGATGCCAACATATAAGTGTCACTTAAACTTCGTAATAAGCAGGCAATGTACAAACAATTATCACATTTAGGGGATAAAGGCGATGCTGGGATTATGCTAACTCGTTAATTGGCGTCTGGCCTTTTTTATACTCGATCCTTTTATTGCAATTAGCCCCCCATTGTGCGATATTATTCTCGTGTAAATATGCTCATCCATATCAGTGAAGTTGCGTTTAAATTGCCAATTACTCCTTGTCAACATGCTATAAGTATAAATAGCACCGTCCAGATGATGTGGTCAGTTATTATTCTGAAGAACTTGTTAGTAGAACGGAACGTAGAATAAAGTAACAAGTTGAAGGGATACTGCGTCGTGTGGAAGGTGTATGGTACAGCTGATAGTTGGGGCGTATTGCATGCATCAGTTGAGCGGCGAAGTACGGGAAAAACGACTTGTTGGAATAAATCAGATTTATAAATAAACCAGATATGTACAGAATAAATAACTCTAGTTCATGTTAAGTCAAAGGGATATGTAGCCTTAAAATTACGGTAAGATTATTAATGTTATTTACTGTCGATATTGAAATTATAAGTACTTGGCGTCAGTTCATATAATATCGGGAAAATGATATCGATATTTCAGACGCACTAATAAGGTGGTGTGTGTCAGGAATAAGGTTAATCGAATGAACGTAATCAAGAGTCTAAACGTGCAGAACTTATTGATAAAATTAACTAATGTTAACATTCAGTTCACCGCGTAGCTAAGTTCGTTCATATCATTTATACCGTTTCATTATCATTATTGTTTTCCTTTTATCGTTTATTTATTTCAGTTAATCTTTTCTTGTCACGTGTCGCGTATCGGCTTTAACGATTACATCGTTGTGGTCACGTTATCGGTCACGTCGCCGGCGTGTGAATACGCATTATCGTCTTGGCAAATAAACTTGAATATTCCCAGAAGTGACTTTGACTTAACAATGAGCTTTTTTCATTCAGTGAGTAAAACCTAAAATTAGTGTGGCTTAAAAAATATTCTCATAAAAACCTTTTAAAGTACTTATTTTACAGCAATGAAGCAAAGATTTACGTACAGAAAGAAACTCCACCTTCTTATCACAGTCAACAGCAAAATCATTCTCCCTTTTTTTCTCAAGAGTTGTTATTTCCCTATCCCTTCATAAATTGGACTATCGGTCGAGCAGTCGATTTTTTCCGCATCAGTGTTGGTAAGGGCACAACTCCAAAAAAAGGGAAAACCGTTTTTTCCCTTCCCTGTGGTGATGAAGGGGAGGGGGGGGGGGGAGGAGGAGTTGACCAATAGTTTCCATAGCCATTCAAGGATTATTGATCAAACTCTTTATACGCAGATATAGCGACATTCTTTTGAAATCAAAAACGACAAGTGTTAGCTACCCATCGTTTTCCACCACAAATTAAAAACAAAAACGAAATTTGAAAACTTTGTAGGGGTGGGTATCAACAATCCTTGTTTTTATCCTTGTTTTTTTTTTTACTTATTTGTCACATATGTACTTAGACTGCTTTATTAATTCGAAAGAGGGATTAAAGTGGACTTTTATACTTCCTTGTTTTATAGCTATGAACCGAAGGAAGAAAACAATGAAAAATTCATATATAATTTGTTTTAAAAAATCTACAAAAATAGATCAACCAAGATAAAATAAACAATACCGTTCTATCTATAGAAATATTCTTCGAGTTTCGTGAGCTTAAAATGTTTTCTCAAACTCAGTTTGCGATGTTGAATGGCTTTAACTCACATTTTGAGCTACTGCTCAACTGAATTGAAAATCAAGTTTCAAAATTATTTTGAGCTAAGTTAATGACTACGGGTGCAGGTGTCACAATGTTATAACCAAATTGAACTAAAATTATGAACAAAGCAAACCGTAATTTAACTGAAATCGCTCATCGATGACGTTTATATATAAAAACCAAGAACGTTATCGTCAGTGCAAGTGAATTAATGTTAAGACTCTTGCTATACTTTCAAGAAAATACTTTATAAACAAAGTATCATCACTCTCATAGAAATGAATTTTATAACAGGTTACCGGTTACCTAGGTACGTGAGAAATTTCCTCATTTTTTTTGCCCATTATCCAATTTGGAGGGAAAGAACATGGGAAAAAAATATCATTACCTCCTGTTTGAATGATAAGGACTGTCTCAGACATATTTATGATCCTGGAGACAAGTCTTTCCAAATGAGTTCTGCATCAAAATGGATGACGTAAATACTTCACAACATCTGCAGAAATAATACAAAATACTTTAAATGTTATTATAATGTTAATGAAACTCAATATCATAATAAATACCTGGTAGTACATTTAAGCAGTAGTTTCTAAATGAATATCTCAGACATAATCTGTCAGTATAGATATATGACTTAGTCCATGCGAAGATCAACATATTGAATTACTGAAGTTACGATCCTCTCTTCGTGGGCCAGCTTGAACGCAAGTAACTGTATAATGTCGTTGCAAAGGAAAGTTTTATTTTTTCTGTAAATCACTTTATCTGCAAGAAACTTTAGGCGTATTTTGAATTCACAATTTACAACTGCCCCTGAAAATAATTTTGTCTCGCTCCGTCGTAGCAATCACAAAAGTGAAGCAGAATTTCTCAAACTCTTCTTCGCACCCATAGTACTGACATGGTAGACAATTAAAATTCATCTTGCATTCTTTATACATCTTAAAAATAACAATTTTTCTGCTAATTAGGGTTTTAAAAAGAACCTCACGAGTTCGTTGCGTAATTTTGTAAAAACGTGAACTCCATCCCCAAATGAATAAATTTTACTTTAGAGCCATCACCATTTCTTTACTTTTAAAGAATTTTAGTTGAAGAATTTCCTCTCCAATTTTAAACTCAGTTTAGAAAACTAGACCGATTTCGCAACCGAGTTGCGAAACAAACATTTGGGATACTGCAAAAATACTTATTGGCTGAGCGTAACATTTCTTATCTTATTTCAGTTTTAAACTCGTATTTTGATTCTTGATTTTGTTTCAGTTTAGGTCTGCAGGGAGAAGGAAAATTTTCCGACATAATTAACATTCCGTTTATGATTTAAAATTAGATCCTAAAATAAAAGCTAGGTATTGCAAATCATTAAAGAACGCAGTAATACTTTAAAGAAGATCAACGATGCAGCACATGCTAAACGTTTTCGAGATAATAGTCAACTTCCAGTTTTTTACCTTGACTGTGATCCAGAAGGTCAAGGTCACCAAGGTACCTCCTATGTAACGTTACTTAGGCCCAAAGGGTCAAAAATGAGCTCAAAATCGCTCCATCTCTAACCGTTTTCGAGATAATAGTCAACTTTCGGTTTTTGACCTTGACCGTGACCCAGAACGTCAAGGTCAACAAGGTACCTCCTATGTAACGTTACTTAGGCCAAAAGAGTCGAAAATGAGCTCAAAATCGCTCTGTCTCTAACCGTTTTCGAGATAGTAGTCAACTTCCGGTTTTTGACCTTGATCGTGACCCAGAAGGTCAATATCACCGAGGTACCGCTTATGTAACGTTGCTTAAGCCAAAAGGATCGAAAATGAGCTCAAAATCGCTCTATCTTTAACCGTTTTCGAGATAATGGTCAACTACCGGTTTTGACCTAGACAGTAATCCAGAAGGTCAATATCACCAAAGTACCTCTTATGTAACGTTGTTTAGGGCCAAAGGGCCGAAAATGAGTTTAAAATCGCTCTATCTTTAACTGTTTTCGAGATAATAGTCAACTTCTGGTTTTTTTTTGCCTTGACCGTGACCGAGGTACCGCCTATGTAACGTCGTTTAGGCCCAGAGGGTCCACAATGAGCTCAAAATCTCGCTTTCTCTAACCGTTTTTGAGAAAGTAGTCAACTTCCGGTTTTTGACCTTGACCGTGATCCAAAAGGTCAAGGTCATCCAGGTACCTCTTATGCAACGTTGTGTAGGCCCAAAGGGTCGAAAATGAGCTTAAAATCGCTCTATCTCTAACCGCTTACGAGATAACAGTCAACTTCCGGGTTTTAACCTTGACCGTAGCCCAGAGCGCAAGGTCACCGAGGTACATCCTATGTAATGTTGTTTAAAGTCAAAGGTCTAATCCGCTCAATATCTTGACCATGCACCTGTCTGGGCCATGGTGAGTAAATTACCAAATTTGGTGATGCTACCATTAGTGGTTACTGAGTAGTGGCCTGGACAAAATTTCAAAGGTTAAGGTCACATTGATGAGGTGAAAGGTCAAATCCACCCATAAACCTTGACAATGCACATGTTTGGGTCATAGTGATTTACTGGGTTAAATTTGGTGCTGCTTACTTTAATAGTTACCGAATGGTGATCCGGACAAAATTTTTAAAGGCCACGCTCACACTGCTAAGGTCAAAGGTGAAATCCATCCCAATCTTGACGATGCACATGTCTGAGTCATAGTAAGATACTGTACAAAATGTGGCGATACTGCTGTCAGTAGTTGCTAAGTACTAGCCCGGACGTCAAGGTCACAAATTCAAGGTATGCACCTATCGAGGTTTTCGAAATAATATATCGTCTCAAATTAGTTGGAGTGATCAATTATGAACACTGCAAAGTTATCACTACCACAATTCCGTAGCATTGAATATATTCACAAACTATAACGCAGCTACTTGTAGAACAAAAGTTTCATAGAAATACAGCATTTGCTCTCCGTGATCAACTTTTCACTGATTACAGCATTCAAACATAGGCATCGGAGATGCAGAGCCCTCAGCCAATAGCGGTTACATCCTGTGGTCCAATTACTCTTTTAAAATACTGCCCGGACAAAAAATGTACAAGGTGCAACGGATGGAGCCACGGACGGGTCCTTGCACATGTACACTATATATACTTTCTTCCTGTTTGGTTTGATTAAGATCCAATGAATAGTTTTTGAGATATCGCCCGAAAAAGAAAAAGTTTTTAATGCGCTACGGACGGACAGACGGACGTACAAGGGACAAATTATAAGTATATCTGCACTAGATATACTTCCTTCCTGTAAGGTACGGTGAAGTTCCATGAATAGTTTTTGACATATCGCCCGGACAAGAAAAAAGTTAAAAGTGCGGCGAACGGACAGACGGATAGACACGGGCCAAATTAAACACTCCGTTGCACATTTATGCTATATATACTTCCTTCCCGTAAGGTTTGGTGAAAATCCAATGAATACTTTTTGAGATAGGAGAAGTTTAAAGTAGTGCGAAGGATGGAGAGACGGACGGACAAGGGCCGAATTAAACCCTCGTCGCACACCCAAACTTTATATACTTTCTTCCTGTAAGGTTTGGCGAAGCTGAGATAAATAGTTTTTGAGATATCGCCCGGAAAAAAGACCGAAAGCAATAGCCTTGATCCAATATTGGATGAGGGCTAAAAAGGCCCAGTTCAGCATAGGCAACTGCTTATAAAACAACAGTACTTCATCGTCACGTGGCCACAGAGTAGTTTTCATTGCGGGAGAGGCCACAAGCCACATACAGCAGTATTGATCTGCATTATACATAATCGCGTGTGCACAATATGCACCTGAACCGTGAGATGTGCGTGTTTTAACACTTTTATGCATTTGTGGGGGGAGGGGGCCTTTTACAGGGCGTTGGGGAGTTTAAAGTAACTTTTATCAGTCAACTGGTATTCAATTAAGCGTTCGGTATACTGTGTACAAAAATTCCGCTTTAAAACCGACCATGACGTCATTATGACGTCATACGCTAAAATTAAGATTAGAACGATGTCCACTGTCAAAAAAAGTCTCACAACGTATATGACGCCCAATCTCTAGCTCCAGCCGTTTTTAAGATATTAAGCTCTAAAATATTCATGACGTCATAAAATGCAGAAGATGACGTCATACGTCGAAATATTTTCGCTTGGATCGAGTTTACCACATATCCTATACATGTGCCAAGTTTCATTTTCCTAGCGCTAGCAAAGAAGTGAGAAAAAAAGAGAAACTTCCATAATTCGTAGTAATTCAGCCAAATACGTAGGACAAGTCCCAGGATTTTAATGAGCTCTCATTGTGCTGTGTGTAGTTAATGCAATTGTAGTTAACTAAGCCGGATAAGCTGGCCCGTCGGAACAAAAAAAAAACAAGTTATTAGTAAAACTGATGAATGTCCCCCGCCACGAACTATGGTCGAATCGAAAAATAATGCGACGTCGCACAACCTCAATATATACATTTTCACTGTAGTAAAAATCAAAAGCTAGGGTTGAATAGCGGCTGAGATATCGCGTGCACAAATCTGTGCTTCCAAGTGTCGCCAGACGGAGGGACGGACGGACAGTCGGCCGGACGGACTGACCCGGATATATATATACTACTACTACTACTACTACTACTACTACTACTACTACTGCTGCTATTGCTACTAAATGCCTTTTTATGAAATACTACTTTTACTCTTCATAACGTGAAAACTTTTATTTTGTATCAACCAGTCTGTTCAGCAGCTACTTTTTTTTACCAAGCTCATGTTTAAAGACATTTTGTATTTTAGATATCTTGTTTGGCAAACTTCTAACAAATATACCCTATTGTCACACATTGTCTATTTAGTTAAATTTGTGCACTCACATGACGCAACCTTATTCTCATTTCTTGTTTAAACTTTGCTCATAAAATGGTAACTATCCAAACTTTATTGATAAACATCATTGATCAAATGATATTTTCTCTTGAAAAATATCAAGTAGTGCTACAAATACAACACGTTCACGGTCAAACGATATGATGTAAATGATCTTCTTTCATAAGTATATCGCACTGATAATGATATAGTGATATTACCTGCCAAAATAAAGCACACTTTGTGTAAACAAACACATTTTTGCTGCTGCATTTTCATTAAGGAATGCGGACATTTAAGCTACACCTCCTTTCTTTGTATTTTCAAATAGACAAGAAAATCAAACTATACAATCTTTTCTAAACACGCACCGGAAACATACACTGAAAGCTATAACCCTTTGAAAACTCGTCCAAAAGAATAATTACTAAAGATTCTGTTTATTACAGTGAATAAAATAAAAAATAAGATATTAAAACTTTATTTATCTGTCATTGTATGCTGGATAAGCGAACATTCGCAGGAACCAATAAAAATAAAATAAAGTGATGTATAAAAACTTAGCCTTCTATTTTTTTTTCAAAAATTAACAAAATATACTGAGGGAATTACAACAGATGTAATTACATAACATATATTTAATATTTATGGTGCTAAAGAACTTTTTCATTGCTTAGCTTGATTATACGGTATTAGCACTTAAGTTTACAAAAATACAAATAGAAATGAAACAACCTCCAAAGCCAAAAACAAAAAGGCAAAAACAAAATAAGTAACTGGCATACTAAGTGAGGAAATATGAACAAGACAGTTCATCAGATGGCCTAAATGTGCCTGTCGTCTGGAACTGCATTATATAGTGAATGGAAGTACTTCAGACAAAGCAAATTTAGCGTCAGGATGGTCTAGCATGCTTATAAAACTTGTAAGAAAGTTTGTGTACCACTGTAATGGCAACTAGTGACAGTCTATACATTCATAATTCACGCTTCTCCAATAAAACAGGAACTAACAATACATACCGGCCAACACCATGCCGTAAAAACCCGATTAATAAACCAATAAACACGTTTGACAATACACTGACATTCAAGTAAGTGTCCAACGCAAGCGCAAAATTCAGCAAAACCGTGTCCGGCGCCTACGGAGTAGCAGAATTCAGAGCTCATATACTGTATTTAAAGACTGGGACATTAAGAAGGTTTATCTATTTTCAGCTAAAACAAAAGGTAATTTTCTAAGTGCCTGAAATTACGGTTGCTCACATATCAGTCAATTGCTTTCGGATAAAAGTAGCGAGTGTTTTTTACCTGAAAGAGGTAAAAGCTGCTTTAATTCGCAGAACTTACCATGCTTTGATTTCAATCACGAAATTGCACCAACCACTGTTTCAAAAGACTGAAGACACCTTTACAACATTCTCTTTACCATCTTGAAAGAGAATGAATTTTAGATTAGATCGCGCCAATACAGTCTTATAATACTCGATAATATGTTGTGCATACTATAAGCTAAAACATCTGTTGGCGACAGTACAATATTTTGCTCAACAACACGGTGACAACACGACCCGTGAGTACATCGAGTCGGTAGAAACACGATCCGTCAGCACAGCGAGTCGATGGCAACTCGACCCGTGAGCGCAGCGAGTCGGTGGCGACACGACCCACGAGCACAGCAAGTGGGTGGCAACACGACCCGTGAGTACATCGAGTCGGTGGAAACACGATCCGTCAGCAGAGCGAGTCGGTGGCAACACGACCCGTGAGCACAGCGAGTCGGTGGCAACATGACCCGTGAGTAGGGCGAGTAGGTGGCAACACTACTGGCAAATCAATACGATATTGCCACAAACACCCTACTGCGTTGTAACCGTCACATCCACGGATTAACACACGGTGTCAAAAACGCGCACCGGAAAAACATCCCCATGCTAACCCCGTACCACGACCTATTACGGAAGATAACACTACAAAGGTGTTGCTCCAACAGCCGTAGTTTGGAGTTGTCGTACCTGCTACAGATACGACGTGGCTGTTCCGGCCACATGATCGATTCTACACCGAATCAAATTGTACAGAAGCGGCTACACTTTCCCCACCACGAAAAAAAAACAACGCCGCAGCAGGCAGCCTAGCCGTGTTAAAAACACGAAAGAGGAAAGTGTATGCAACTCTCTCCAGAAAGTTGCCGCAGTATCCAGGTAATAGAAGTCAAAACTTCCCGAACCCGTGATAACCGCGTGTCTAACTGCCTACAATGTCCTATCGCTGGCAAAAGGAAGAAAGACAGAGAAAGGAAGAAACAAACCTTCCTGTTTGCAGAGCCTACTCAATGCAAACTGTTTGCTGACAATGAGGGCAACCTTCGAAATGGAAACTGAGAAAATCGCTCAGAAACCATCTCACTGTCTATTACTCATAACCTACACTACATTCTGATGACAGAGAAGCATTTACCGAACGAAAGCCGGCCTGACAAAACCCAGAACAATGACGTGTACGAATCAGCAAAGTCAGAAAAAAACATAGAAAACGTACCCGTAGCCAACAAAAAATACAGTATACTTAGATATAATATCCAAGATGAGTAATATCCAAAAAGGTATGCATTTACCTTGATTTTGATCCGTCATTTTAACAAAATTGTACCGGAGAAAAAGCTCCAGTTATTCGGATCGCGGTTAGTTGGAAATGATTCGATCACATGATAGGAACTGCATCATGCGCTGATTGGTCGGTTGGTTGACAGACATAGTAAACATAGCAACAGGGTACCTGGTAAGGTTACCCATGTGGTACTATGTGTTCCAAAGAATTTTTTATTTATTATGGATCGCGATAACCAATGAAAATACATTGGAAAATATTGATATTTTGAAATTAAAAACAAGATTAATTTTTATATGAATCATTCATTACTGGTTTCCTAGCAAAAAATACGAGTTCGATGTGGAGAATCCTTGGTCTGGGTTGTATGGTGCACACAACGGAGTTAGATAGAGTCTGGATATTGTCTCCAGCTCTATTTAATTATATATTCAAACATGTGCTCATCAAATATTTTTAAAAGTTTGCATTCCATCTATGCACTTATTGGTAAATTTCTCAATAATGGTAAATCGTTTGAATATCTTGGACATATGATTATTGAACCGCTAAGTGATAATAATAGTACCATAAGACAAACTAGAGGTACACGTGTAAGAGGAAGCATGATTGTTAATACGTGAAATTGTCCTTAGAATTGAAAGATTTAAAGATATGTGTAAGAATGCAAAAATGGGTTGCAATACGTATTTATCGTCAGTGGATCACCAGTCTGATCTAAATGATAAAGCAATAAATAAACATAATCTGAAGTATCTTCTCAGAGAAGTATTTGTTTTTCATGAAGAAAACTTAAGCAATAAAGATGGAAATGAAACAGCTTTGCTTGAGGGTGACAAATCTTGTAGTGAAGCTACAACTGCCAGGTTCCAGGGTATATGTATGGAAACACGAAGTCGTGTTTGGTATATGGCTTGATGCTACATCACAAAAACGAGCAGTTGATTGCGATTGCCATCGATTGTCCTAATAGAACACATCCTACTAAAGGTCAAGGCTGGATTGTGCACTGGGTGGAGATTGAGAACGACCTACAAGAGTTTTGGGTACTGTAGAGGTATTTATTCAATGTATCACGAATTATATTTAACACTGTTATTGAAGCCAATCTTAACAGTTTATTAACAATATTTTAAAGCGTCGTAGGACACGATTCTGTGGAATCCTGAGTTAACCTGTAATTATCGCTCAGGTCACATAAGGCCATAGATCACAATGAGCGGATTCACAATACCGTCAACGGGATTTATGAAAAACCAGGAATCCATTTTTGCCATAGGCCACAGTTACATTTTCTGGTAGAACGTAAACACGCAAGGAGTAAAACAAAAGCACTGCCGCAGTAAATGTATTACTGTAAAACACATGTGCAGGCAATACGAATACGAAAAGTTTATAGGCCCCAACCCTTCGGATCGATTGGGCCCCAACCGCCCCCTATAAATTTGGGGGGCGGTTGAGGCCTGGTTGTGTTTCACAAATACTTACTTGTTTCTAATGTCATGCTAGTCCCAGTGGACCCTTTCTGTCTTCCTAGGTCAGAAAGGGTCACAGTTCCTGTAATAGAAATGGCCGTTAATCTCAATTTTCGAGGCCCTGGATCTTTGGGCGCACGCTCCAGGACACCGAGGTTCGGACTAGCAGGCGTTTTCTTAAAAAGCACACTGAGAAGTATCCTGGCGCATTATTTTCGACCTCGGCTAAACTACGAAGCTTGAGTAAAGAGTGGTGTTGCAACTGTAGATGCATTGTTGTTGTGGGCGATAATGGGATGTTCTATATTCTGATCTAAAGAAAACATCTATTTTTCTCATTACAAAATTGTTATTTGACCATAAAAATTGTGCGCCATAATTTATAACTGGGCCATTGATTAGTCCTAGATGACTCTTGCGGTCCTCCTATGACAGCGAGAGTAATAGTTCCAATGATAGGAAATGTCATTGACGTCAATTTTCAAATCTCGGCGCACGACTGGGGCCAACGGCGTTATTTTAGAAAGGGTGCATCACATAAATGGCCAAATTATAAATTATGGCGCACATATTTTATGGTCAGGTAACAATTTTTTACTGAGAAAAATATGTGTTTTCTTGAGATCGGGATATCGAACCCCTCATTATCGCCCACAGCACTAGTGAATCCGCAGTTGCAAAATCACGCTTTACTCTAGTTTGGGAGTTTCGCTGAGGACGAAAATTAATGCGCAAGGGTACTTCTCAGTGTGCTTTTAAAGAAAAAGCCTGCCAGTTCGAGCCTCAGTGTCCTTGAACGTGGGCCGAAACATCCAGAGCCTCGAAAACTGAGATCAATGGCCATTTCTATTGCAGGAACTGTGACTCATTCTGTCCTAGGAAGATAGAAAGGGTCCGCTGGGACTAGGCCATTATGTGATGTGCCCTTTCTAAAATAATGCCACTGGCTCCAGTCGTGCGCCGAGATTGGCAAAATTGAGATAAATGACATGTTGTATTATAGGAACTATGCCTGTTGTTGGGAAGGAAGCAAGAGTCATCTAGGACTAATGTCATGCAAAATTTTCATAATTTCTAGTATATAGACTACAAGTGTATTTAAGACATAACACAAGAAAAGGCTAAATGAGAAGTGAAACACTTGTCTAGGATTTAGCCTACTCCCAACTTGTTGACATCCGTAGAAATATACCAACCATAATACTATGTTTAATTGAGAACTTTGAAAAAAAAAGCTATAAATTATTATTCCCTCGCCCAGCTTTGTTGGCGAAGGGGATATAAGATTTGGTTCGTCCGTCTGTCCGTTATCACTTTTGTCCAGGCCATATCTCCGTAACCGTTGATCGCAGGCTAGCTCAAAGAAGCCATCCGCTACCGAGGTTCGGCGGAGGGCTTCAAATCCTCGCAATATAACTATATGCAGGTCAACTACGCTCGGTTTGAGGCACCTCTGTGGCGACATCGCAGTATATTAAGATACATACCCAGATTTATGGAATGCCCTCAAAGAAAATGTTTTGTTAAAAACTACATATCTTGATATTTTCATAAAAGAACAAGTTCTAGCAATAACTACAAATTCCCACAGGCAGACATCTTTTGTTTTCCCCTCATGTGCATGCGTAAATTTATGCGGCAACAATAAGGCGTTGTTATAAAACAGATGACCTCTGAGAAGATCTACGTGTTATGTATAAACACAGCGGATATATATTACAAAAAGTAGTTCCGCCTTAATGAGTATTATTTTCGCGGAATCTCCAATGGGCCTGCAGTGTAAACGGATATGTACAGAATCGACAGATCCCTACAGAGGTCAGTTATTTTATAACTACGGTCGAATGGCATGCTGGTTAGAACAAACCCGGAAGATAAAACATTTGACAGCTGGCCGATGCCTGTTTTTTTTTTTTTTACCTTTTATGTATAATTTTAAGAAGTACAAGGCATGAAAAATGTGGTCTTTGGTGCACAAAGGGTACCGTAATTTCCGGTGTATAAACCGCACCGGTGTATAAGCCGCACCCCCTGAAAATGGCACTAAATGTTTTTGAAATCGGTGTATAAGCCGCACCGGTGTATAAGCCGCACCCATGATTAATCTTATTATACGTATATATCTACATCCTTATATTACAGTACCATGTATATGTGTATATTATTACATTATTCACTTTTTCAATTAAAAATGAACATAAAAACATACATTTTCCACATATAAAAAAATAATAAAAAATATATAAAATATTAAAATCATTTTAAAGTTTAAAAATCATTTATCAGTTTAAACTGCAAGTGATTGAAACCGCTTTGAGAGTTGAGAACAGGGTGGCTGCTGTTAAACATAGTGTTGATGAATCTGTTATTAGACGTTGGAGAAAAAGTCAAACTAAACTCAAAACTTAAATTTAGCCATACTCATTTATATAACACTGAATACTTATTATAAAAAAATGAAAAACGTCCCAATTTTGTAAATGAAATCGGTGTATAAGCCGCACCGGTGTGTAAGCCGCACCAAGGGGTTTTGTATGTATAATCGGTGTATAAGCCGCGGCTTATACACCGGGAATTACGGTACATACTGCATGAACTATATATATGCCAACATAATATGGATTACTGGGCCGACAAAGTACCTCAGAGCAACTAAAGTTGGCGCCTATGAGCAATGCAATATAACGCGTTGTAGCTCTGATAAAGAAATATACCAACTGTAAATAAATAAGAGCGGACTTGGAGCTAATCGCAGGCATACCTTACCTCGGTAATGAAGGAATATATAATGTAGTTTTGCAGTGTCAGGTTAATTTTTGATTTCATTGAAAAATGATGAAGTTATGGAATTTTGAAATGTTTTTATACTAAGTCGTTCACTTATTGTACCTTGTTCTTCTCTGTGACCATATGGCGCGGCGGGGGATGTACAATCTACGATTGTCTTGTTATCATTGTTGCAGGAAGTTTACCAAAGACTTGGAGAAGTCCAGCCGACAATATGGGGTAAGAATGTCAGAACAGCTTTTTTTAAGTTCATAATTGTGTTTACTGGCTTTAAACAAAGTTTGAAAGTATTTTCTTAATCTTTTATTTAACACGGAAAGACTGTTATAGTACATTTTTTAATTTAATTGAACCACCTTTGAAAGAGACGGTTTCAGTTTAATCATTTTGTAGAGAAGTGGTTGATGTGTCACTTGCATTTATACAAAGAACAGTGTTGCCACATCATCCTTTTTTAAGGATTATGTTTTTTTTTTTGAAAATCCCAAAATCATCCTTATTTTATCCTTAAATCGTTTTTTTTATCCTTTTTTTTTCTCTACCAAAATAAAAAATCCTTTTTTGGTCCTTTTTTCCACTTATTTGTTTTTATCTATTTGATTCTTCGATTTTAATTTTTGCAGTGCGAGCGCCGAAGGCGCGAGCCGAAAAATTTTGACTTCAAATTAACAATTTTATCCTTTTTTTCCCCTTGGTATGTAATCGTTATGAATCAAATGAATATATTGAGCTGATACGCCGATGATTTGTGGATTTTTAAATCCACCACCCCCCCCCCCCTCCTCCCACCATAAAAAACTGGCTTGGGATTGCTGAAGCTCGATCCTAAATTTGTGTGTGTCTGCCATGCGGTTATTTTTGCTCGGATATGCCTGACCGTAATCAACAGCTGTTTGGTTCATTTCCAAATTTTAGCCACAGAATATGCCCGTAAAAGCGCCACGACAGGTTGATTTTCGGTTCCAAAGCCAAACATAGTGGACAGGATGCCACGTTGCCTTTTCCAAGTTGTCCTCCATCGCTGGAGAACAACATGCTGCGTGGTCTTCTGTATTTACAAACTAGATGTACATATCAGATGTCACTTTAGATGAATATTTAGCCAGCTAACAACTTCTCACACATATGTGAAAGCTGAAGGCATCGCTTGCGGTTATGTTGTCATGTTCCCTCAATTTTTCGCGATCAAAGAATTTAAAATTAAGACACATTCATTGCACGCCTAATTATTTCTGTTGAAACTGTTTTGCTCAGTACAACAGCTTAAAATGGTCGCCAGTGGGGCACGTATGCCAGTAGTAAAACCTCTGATTACAGGCGAGATTACTCGGCGAACATCTTCCGCATGCGGCATCCGTATAATCGGTCCTCAAGACTGTACCAGACGCCCTACAAGAAAATGCTCCTGTCGTCAAGATTGCTGCAAGTGTTGGTGCTATTTGGTCTGCCGATATTTGGCATAAGCTTCGTGGGAACATTTTTGCACAAAAAGCTTTGTAAGTGAGCTTCTGTGTAATTTCCTGTAATTTTGTTTTCCCGCCCATCATGTTCAAAATACATGTCTCTTACGTTTTTTCAAGGTGCGTTGTGATTCGTGTATCGAGAGAGCTTCCAGGCAATGAGGTTCCACCGTTATTCACATTTCCTTGCCTTCTCTACCTTCAAGTGCCTTAACTTAATATAACTGAAGTTCACAAAAAAGTAAAGAAAAGATACGCTATTTCGATCGTTTTTTCTCTTCGGTGATGAAAACAAAGCCACAACAAATCTGCGGGAAACGGCTTTCAACATCCAACATCTTCAGTATTTTCGAAAAGTTTTTCAACCTAGCAGGAATCATAACCTTGGCCCTCTTTTACTCAATCAGTGTCAAGGTCATTACCATCAGGTTATTTGTCAGTTGGACTTTTCATCTTTTTCTGAAAAATCAATTTCTTCATTGTTTTCATTGTTATTATTTTTTATTTTGTCGAGAATTGCCACCTAACTTTGCATTAATATGCACTAGTTATTATCCCCTGTGAAACGGAGGGATATAGTTTTGAACTTTTCGATCTTTCCGTCTGTCACGCTTCAGTCTCACGCGCCCACAGGCCACATTAACACATGGATTCGTTTCAAATTTTGTACACGGCTTCTCTGGACCCTTCCGCAGTGCAGTGACCAAGAATTTTCCGAATCGGGCAAAAATTGACAAAATGGTGGACTTTTGAAAATTGGCACTGGGCTTAGCGTATATACGGCAGTCTCACGCGTCTACAGGCCACATTAATAGACAGATTCGTTTCAAATTTTGTACACTGCTTCTCTGGAACCTTCTGCAGTGCAGTGATCAAGAATTTTCCGGATTGGGCAAAAATTGACAAAATTGCGGACTTTTGAAAATCGGCACTGGACTTAGCGTATATACGGCAGTCTCACGCGTCTACAGGCCATAAAAATGGATGGATTCGTTTCAAATTCTGCACACGGGTTCCCTAGGTCCTTCCGCAGTGTAGTGATCAAGAATTTTCCGGATGGGACTTGACAAAATGGCGGATTTTCAAAATCGGCGCTGTACTTAGCGTACCTACGACAGTCTCACGCGCCTACTGGTAAATGGATTGATTCGTGTAAATGTTAGACACTACGTCTACCTATCCTTCCATTTTTAAATTTTGCGTAGTCAACACGCAACAGCCTTACACAAACCACATCCCCCACGGGGGATAGACGTACTCTCGAGACGGAGTCAAGTGTTTTCAAAAATGCCTTCTTTCCGCAAATTTACTGAACCGAATACACTTTGGAGAAAAAATTCTTTTAAAATTACTTGATACAGTATATGGTATAAGGGTACTAAATATCGGGATTTAAAACGAAACTAAAGTGGCTCCCCGTGAGGGGAAACAAGTTGATTTTGTACGTTCTCTGTGTGTGCTAGTATGTGTATGTGTTTACGTTTTGGACACTTAACTTTGTTAGCCGATGGTTCTTTATTAAAATTCAGTTTCAAATTGTGGCGGGTCCGCCGGGTGGTATTGTATTTGTCTTATTATATGCCTAGAGGTCCGCGTACAAAGAAATGATAGTAAAAAACTAACAAGCAGATTTCATAGGCCAGATTGAATGGCGGCCCCCTTATAAGCATATTCATAATGCGATCAGATGCAAACAGTAAACCAAAAAAAAAAAAAAAAAAACAACAACAACAAAAAGAACACGTGTTTTCGGGCTTGAAAGTGAAGAGAAAGTGGGTCACAATCGGCTGCAACCGTCCTGTAAATCGATAGATGAGTCATTACTGTGACGATATTTACAGCACAGTCTGAAAACGAAACGTTATTTAAATATCCCCCGTGAAACGGAGGGATATAGTTATGAGCTCGTCCGTCCGTCTGTCTGTCCACAAAAAGTACTAAGTTTTGTCCGGCCGACTTCTCATAGAAGCAATGGTCGTAGGAACCTGAAACCTTACATGGTGAATATATATATATTGAAGATGTGCAACGTGGCATTATTGTTAGGAACCTGAATGTTAAAATGGTGAATTTTTGGCTTGAACTTAGCTGTGAGACGATGTTTTGTCCGGCCGACTTCTCATGGAAGGGATTGTGGTAGGAACCTGAAACCTTGCATGGTGAAAATATACAGGGTTCGTACAAGTGCTTAGAAGTGCTTAGGAGTGCTTATTTTGGGAAATAAAAAATAAAACTGCTTAGAAGTGCTTATTTTTCACGACAAAGTGCTTAGAAGTGCTTGTTTTTTTACGTCAAGTATCTGTACGAACCCTGAATATATATATCGAAGATGTGCAATGTGGCATTATTGTCAAAATCGGCCAAAAATTGACGTCGTGGGAAATTGTTAAAAATGGTGATTTTTTGGCTTGAACTTAGCCCTGAGGCGATGTTTTATCCGGCGGACTTCTCATATAAGGGATTGTCATAGGAACCTGAAACCTTGCATGGTGACAATACATATCTTGAAGATGTCTAACGTGCCATTATTGTCAAAATCGCCCAAATTGCTTCAGTACAATCTTTATGATCAGTGTATGAATTTGTTCTCATAGATATAATTGCATCTTATCTTCACGCAGGTCTAACCGATCAACTACTACTTTAACGGTAAATCAGGGAATATTATTAACAGTGCTGCTAGAGTATACTTTTTTAAAAGTATTATAATTTTTTTTAGATTACTTTTTTATACTTTTTGTAGTTTTTTTTCGTCTTCCATACTTTTTTTTTTTTGGCTCGATGTCATAAATGTCATTTTAATTTTTTTGTGAGCTTCAAAAAAGTTTTTTATTTTAGTTTTTTCTATTGATAACTTTTCTTTTGTTATTTTTCCTTCAATTCTGTTTTTTTTTTTTTTTAATTTTGAGCCCTCATACAATACTGGCAGAAGGCTATTGCTATTGTTCTTTACGTCCGTCCGTCGAACCGTCGGTGTGCAATTATTTTGTCGGCGGGAAATCTTAAAAAAAGAAGCTTCACCAAACTTCACAGGAAGAAAGTTCATGTCTAGGTGTGCACTTCGAGTTCAGTTTCTTACATGTCAGTCCGTTTGTCTGTCTGTCGCACTTTAAACTTTTTTGTCAGGGTGAAATCTCAGAATCTTTTCATCAGAGCATCCGTCGCAGTGCTGCTAGAATATACTTTTTAAAAGCATTATATTTCTTTTTTAGCCCAGCTTACGTTATACGTAAGCTGGGTTTCCCTATCAGTTTGCAGACGGCGTCCCTTAGTTAGTTGGTTCGTTCGTTAGGTAGTTGTTTATTTACTAAACTTTTGTTCAAAATGTATCTCCTCCTACAGTTCTTATCCGATGTCATTTATTTTTTATGTGAGCCATCCCTAGGAGGTCATGCCAACGGCTTGTGCTTTTCTAGTCGATGGGATTATTTCTTAATTTTTGGTAAATTTTTAAAGAAAAAAAATTAAAATGTATCTCCTCCTACATTTTTGATCCGATGTCGTGTATTTTTGGCATGAGGCACCCTTAAGAGATCATGCATACGGCTTGTGCTTTTTTAATCGGTCGGACATTTTTTGTATTTTTGGTGAATTTTTGAAGAAAAATTTTCAGAAATAATCCCAAATGCATCTCTTCTTATATTTTCGAACCGATATCATTTCTTTTCGGTATGTGGTTTCCCTAAGGAATCGTGCTTTTTAGATTTCTAGTCGATCGGATAATTTTTAATTTTTGGGGAAATGTGAAGAAAAAAAATTAAAATGTATCTCCACCTGCTGTTTTGATCCAATTTCGTTCATTTTTGGTACGAAGCACCCCTACGGGGTCCTGCATACGATTCATGCCTTTTCAGTCGATCGGAAAATTTTTGTATTTTTGGAGAATTTTTGAAGAAAAAACTTCAAAATGCATTTCGCCCTACAGTTTTTATCCGATTTCATTTATTTTTGGTGTGAGGCATCTCTAGATGGGTCACCCATACAGCTAGTGCTTTTTGACTCAATTTGGGAATTTTTAATTTTTGGTCGAATTTTGAAGAAAATACCTCAAAATGCATCTTCTCCTACAGTTTTGATCCGATATCATTTATTTTAGGTGTGAGGTATGCCTTAGGCGTTCGTGAATACGACTTGTGCTTTTTGGTTCGATCAGAAACTGTTTGAAGAAAAAGACTCAAGGTGCATTTCGTCCTACAGTTTCTATAAGATGTCATTTATTTTTGGTATGAGCCGTCTCTAGGGGGTCATGCATACGTCTTGTGCCCCTGAGTGAAATGGAAAATTTTTGAATTTTGTCGGAATTATAAAAAAAAAATAAAATGAAACTCCTCCTACAGCGCATCGACGCAGGTAAAATGATCTTGCGCACTAGTTCGAAATAACAACTGCGCATGGACGCAAGGTGCATAAACATGCGCAGCGGTCCGAAATGCGAACCGCGTAGCAACGCAAGTTAAATGAACATGCGCACTGGTCCGAAATAAGAGCCGCGCACCGACGCAAGTTGAATAAACATGCCCACTAGTCCGAAATAAGAACCGGACATCGACGGAACTCAAGTAAATATTGGCACTGGTCCAAAATAAGCACCGCGCATCAACGCAAATTAAATAAACATGCGCACTGGCCCGAATTGCGAACCGCACATCAACGCAAGTTAAATAAACATGTGCACTGGTCCGAAATGCGAACCTCTAATCAACGCAACCGTAACCAACATACGCACTGGTCCAAAATAAGAACTGCGCATCATCGCAAGTTAAATAGACATACGCATTGGTCTGAAATAAGAACTGCGCATCAACGCAATTTGAATAGACATGCCCACTGGTCCGAAATGCGAACTGGTCCGAAATGCGAACCGGGCATCGACGCAAGTTAAATAAACATGTGCACTGGTCCGAAATGCAAATCGTGCATCAACGTACGCTGAATAAACATGCCCACTGGTCCATAGAAGAACCGCACATCAACAAGTTAAATAAACATGCGCACTGGGTGAGCTCACCTGCTTGGGGACAAAACCACAGACTGGACCAACCAGATGTTGTTGCTTCAGATAAATTTGACTCGGACAAAACAAGATTGTGCCGAATGAAGAAGTATTTTTACTCAATAAGTTAAACTTAAAGTACTTTCATAAAGCTAGTAATGCGTTTTATCGCATACTTTTTTAATACTTTTTCTCAACTTTTGAATACTTTTTTCGGTGAAAAAATACTTTTTTTTAAAAAAACGTACTAGCAGCACTGTATTAAGCACTCGATTGTGAAAAATGTATAAATTCAAGTTGTTATTTTCAAAATCTCCCAAAAATTCAGGTGAGAAAAGCTGTCAAAAAGCTTTTTCATGCATTTTACTTTTACTGCTTCACGGGGGGGTCCTGCCTTACTGAGGCTGTAGTTACAAATGTCATATAATTATGCCATTTGTGTATTTGCTGCGTTGTTATTTCGCGATTTGAGTTGAAAAAAGGTACATTTACGTTGAACTGTCCAAAATAGAAGGAACGTTCGAAAGGGAGAAAATACTTGTTTACGAGGGGGACCTGTGAGACTTGTTCTTAAACCATACGAGTTTAATACATATAAATTAAAGTGTGTTATCATGGATGACAGAAAGGAAGGGATTTTTGAAGTTAAATATTTATTTTAAAGGTTAAATTTTTGGTGTTTTTACACACGTCCTTCGGGGTGATTTTGTGTGCACTGATTTGAAATTAATAAAGATATAACTGATAGAATGCCGTGGCTGGAGTGTAGGGAAATTACGTCAGAAATAATCATTGCACGTTTCAAATAAATACTTAATATTTATTAAATATTCATTTTCTTAAGTGCAAATACAAAGAAACCGAGTCAAATATCAATACTCGCTGACCGCAGTACCGATTACGCGTCACCCCATCTGAGCACACTGAGTGCAAAAATGGTGCGTGGTAAAATTTTGAAGAACGACATAAAAATAGCAAACAGCATATGACGCCACGCGCTTTCCAATATAATAGTAATACTTCATTCTGAGTGCGCACGATATTGTTATGCAAATAGCATATGACGCCAAGGGCTGTCCAATATAATAGTAATACTTCATTCTGAGTGCGTACGATATTGTTTTTTTGCCTTCAGCCTACGGGCGTGTACGGACCTCCCCCGTCGGGGTCGGTCCATACGCTGATACAATATCGTACGCACTCAGAATGAAGTATTACTATTATATTGGCGTCATAATATAAATGTAAAAAAGTGAAAGTAATGTAAAAAGTGAAAATTTTGGCACCCCTTTCGAAATTAAACAGGACTCATATCCGCTTCCAGCTTAGTAAGGGGATACCCTGGGTAGCATAGACTAGTCGAAGGAAAGAATGGTTTATCTTGGCCGTATATACACCTTTGGTTGTGAGATTTAGCGTATATTAAAAGGCCTGGCAAGGTACACTTTATGTGATGGGGTTTTGGTACATGCAGGTCAATACCCTGACTTAGTTAAAGGGCTTGGGGTTGCATTCAGAGTCTTACCCAGAATTGTGGGAGGGACAGTTTGCTCCCACCCCCCCCCCCCAAAAAAAAAAAGAAGAAAGAAAGGAAAGTCACATATCAAGGAATGGAGTTGGGATTCAGCTGCATCCAGAGCTGTGTCTAGATTTGCAGGGAATTGGGGGGGGGGGGGGGGGGTTAAGTAAACTAGGCATTTATATGATGATAATAATAATAATAATGTGTTCGGGATGAAACGCGTCGGTTTTCAGAAACTTCTTTTGGCAAACACACACAATTAAGTGTTTCCTTCATTTTGATTTTTTGTCAGAATTTTGTTGAAATATCGTGACATTGCAAACTTTATCTTCTGCCGCTGTGGAGTATGGGCGTTGCATCGTCATATTGAGGCCATAGTAAACACCAGCCAGAATGAACAGGGCACATTTACATTTATTATCACGTAGATACGGCATAAGAATTTATAGTTTCACCAGCTGAACGGCCTTGAATGTGTCTATTAGAAAATTCGAGAAAAAATACTACCCCACAAAGGGTTTTGGTCGGATCATTTAGAGTATGGTGTCTAGGTGTGTATTCATCCAGATTTGTGAAATGTTAGGATTTCTAAATTTTCAGCATGATATTTTAAGCTCTGAGAACAGCTTTGTCGTGATAACGAGGATGTACTGCAACTAATTTGGCATTTCCTTCGGCGCTGTGTTGTCTTGTAACAGTCTTTTTGTTATTTACAGATAGTACTCCTAAATCTCGGATTGAGTTCGCTGATGGAGACAGACGTTGGAGTAAGTATGAACTAACCTGGAGGTGGAGTATATTGCGTTTTAATTGATATGTTATTTAGCCATATCGTCAGTCCCTGTGTGGCGTGATTTAGATTATTCAGCCATTCGGCAAAAAAAAAATCGCCGTTTTGGACCAGAGAAAAAGAAAAACAACCTCGTTTCACATCCCTCAGCCGGGTCAGTAAACTCCAAAGGTAAAAAAAAAAAAAAAAAAAAATAGAAAGAAAGCGGTTCTAAAATTATTGAATATAAAAAAAGAAATGGATGAATGATTCGACCGGCCGGCTGTGTAAACTCTTGAAGTGAAAATGATTTACGTTAAAGGCCGAGAAAAGTATTGGAAATGGCCAAGCGTAGACACTTGACTTTTGTAACACGATAACTCTCGAAGAACAAGTAAGATGATGCCTTATGTAAGTCCACCGGGTTGTATTGTATTTTACATACAGAGGACAACGTATGACGTCATGTGACGCCCAAACGTAAGAACTTGTAATCGCTGTCGAAACTCAGCTGAAACTCGCACCCGCCCCCAACTTGATAGGATAATAATACTCTGGGGAGCTTGAACTAATCGGTGAAACTTTTAAGCTTGTGCGTATACTAGTTACGTCACAAGACGTCATAACTTCAAACTGTATTGCTCTTGATTTTACACTCCACAAGCTTGTCTACTGCGTTGTTGTAAGGGATCCCTTTGCAGTGCTTATGGTCAATATCGAACACAACGCCCCCCGTCACTCGTCAGAGGCGTGTTCAGGATCTGGGGACGAGGAATGAGAGATACGAATCCCCTCTCCATAATTCAGAAATAAAATGACTGACCTCAGGATATTGTGGTCGTATTTACAGGCCTTCTGCAGGTCTAGTACTGTTGTCTTTGTAGTATATCAAAAGCGATGAATTCTGGTAATGCTATGGTTGCACATATGTATGTATATTTTATTGAAGTTTCTGCATTGGAATTCAATGAAATTTGTTTATTCTTTATTCAGTGAGGCTAAATCCCTACCGCATACCGGATGTGGATACGAAGTCTGTAGAGTTCTCCAAAAAGTAGGCCAGTGAAAGCGTAGTGCGCATTAAAAGGATGCTGGAAGCGATGAGACATCTTCAATTAAACTGTTGCTTGAAGCGAAATAACATCTTCAACTAAAATGTACTCAGACATATATTCGATGTTTCTGCAGCAGCGTTATTCTTTTTCATGCGAGCGTATTGTTAACCTTCAAATCTTTTAACCTTGAAATCCTTAATCTTGAAATATTCATTACATCATAACAATACATCAGGTGTGATATTTTTTATCTGTGACTCTGTTACGAATTTGAACTCCAACGTCAGCAGATTGATGTGTTTCCTTTGTTAAAATTGTGAAGTGGTTGAGTTAAATAGCAAATGCCTTACCATCAAGTCCGCTGCATGAGTAGCTAAAATAACGTCTCTGAAAGATGTTAGAACATAAATAAAAGATGTGACAAGAATAGATTCTTTGCATTGTTGCGAGCTAACCTCGCTGCTGCGTCTGTCCGTCTGTCCGTCCGTCTGTCTGTGTGTATGTTACGCTTTAGTTACCAAGTTTTATGGATCGCACTGCAGCGTAGCTATTTGGCCCGCAACTTTTTTTTTTTTTTTTTTTTTTTGGGATATTGTTCCTAATATATTGAAGTTGTGCAGAACGTCGTCCTTTTGTCCTACGAGGCGTTTATTCGGTCGGAATTGGGGTTTGAACTTAGGTACTGTAGTTAGATGTTTTATGTACTAGATTTTGTGGATCGCACCTCACTGTGCATATTTGTTTGGTGATATATTATCCCCCGCCGTCCGTCCGTCCGTTAGTCGCCAGTTTTGTTTCCAGACGATATCTCCGAAACTAGTGGGCGGATCTAGTTCATATTTGGTATGCGTAACAACCAAGATATCTAGATGTGCCTTTTAGGGGTTTCGGTCGGATCGAAGCCCATCTGGACTTGGAATCCCAAAATCCGGATCTCAACGTTTACTTTGGTTTCCAGACGATATCTCCGAAACTAGTTAGCGGATACGGTTCATATTTGGTGTGTGAGTAACAACCAAGATATCTAGATGTGCCTTTTACGGTTTTGATGGGATCAAAGCCCATCTGGATCTGTATTTGGACTTAGAATCCCAAAATCCGGATGTCAACGTGTACTTTGGTTTCTGGACGATATCTCCGAAACTAGTGACCTGATCCGGTTCATATTTGATATGCGCAACAACCAAGAAATCTAGATGTGGCTTTTGGAGGTACAGCACCCGCCTTACTTATTACACCCACGGCGGGGGATATGGCAATTACTGATTGCTCTTGTTTGTTTATAGATTACTGTTTCTCATATATTAAAGTTGTGCAGGACGTCGTCCGTTTGTCCGACGAGGCGTTTATTCGGTCGAAATTGGCCTTTGAAATTTTACTGCAGTTAGGTGCTCGTTACTAAGTCTGTGCTTATTCATTCTTTCTTCAAGAAGAATCACATCCCTCAAACTAAGATTATGTTGCTGACTATCCGCCAGGCGGGGCATTCGTGCTCCGATCGGACACCCCTCTATTTTTGTTGTTGACAATTTGGCTAACCGCGTTCAGTCCCAAAATTACCCCCTTTCTCCGACTTTTTTATATCACCCGCAGAGTCACTTAGATAATACCAAATGCTGTCTACAGCCCAACCCCCTTCCCCCACCCCCCTCCCCCCGGATCGAAGAGATCTGATCCGAAGAATTTTTCTGGGAGGTATCTTTGGCCATGTCCCACGTTAGACAGGAGTGCCAATAACAGGTAAGCTGAGCACCCTAACCTCCCCCCCCCCCCCCCCCCAGTTATTTATTGTCAGATTCTGGGTTTAATCGGCACGCGTCAGGTCATGAGTTAGTCGAAAAGTTAAAATTTCACGGAATAGCCTTTTTCACTGGAGAGCACGAAAATACAGTGGTTGTCCGTCGCCTTTTCCTTTGTTCTAGTGGTGAAAATATGTATCCGGTATTTCTATATTGACTCTTTCGGCGCTGTGTAGGATTTATTTCACCGTGTTTTCTCCAAGACAATATGGGCATGCATCAAGTGTAAATTGTGTAAAACATTCTCAAATTAGAACCAGTCAACACACTCTAGACTGGCACCAAGAATCACTTACTTCGGCTATTCGTTTCGGTCTTTGGACAACTCGGCCCATCACAAAAGACGCCTCGGCCCAACTTTTGGACAACTCGGCACATTCGTGAAAGACTACTCGGCCCAAATTAGCAACTAGGCCAAACACATTTCATTCGAAAATTTTCTCAAAATATATGAGTTTTTGTTGGTGTCTTTTATGGAAGAAGTGTAAGAACTTTGTCCATTGTCGATTATGCTTGTGTCATAAGAACAAACCACTTCTTATTCTGAATGACAGTATGAGATTATTATACAGAAAAACAAGCTTTTACCGGGGGTTGGGACAAGTCGGCACCTAACTGAGTCGGCACCAAACATTGTCGGTAGTATTTGGACAAGCCAGCGCCACTATCTATGAGCAAACATTGAGCAAACATTAAATATTTTTACACATCATTTTAATTTGAAAAAAAAATCGTGAGGTTCCCAGCACCAATTTTGAGATCTCAGCACCAAAAATCACCGGTTTTAATGCTATCATGCAACTCTTGCTCTTGACAAAAAAAAATTATTTATGTACTCTGTGTGATTTTAAGATGAAAGATGTTTTGTTCATAACGATGATACAGTTCTTTGGACATCTTTATGTGCTCTGCGATTGTTAGATCACAAGTGCGATCGCACATCAGGGGAGCTCAGGTGCTGCCTTTGATTGAAATGAATAGCAGTTATTGTTGTGAACAATTAATTGCATTTAAAATATAACACTGGGGAGTTAAATCAATTGCAAATCGCTCATTAAATTGGGTTATTTTGATTGAGAGTGATGGGAATTAAATGTAATCTGCACTAGTGTACTCGACCACGTGAACAAAATTATTTTAATTGCAATTACTGCAATTTTTAAGAACCAAGTGTAAAGAGTGTTGAAGTGGAATTTGTGGTGTGTAAAATGTCCCATTATCACCATAACACACGAAGTGCGTGGCGAGTGATATTTGTATCCACATCATAAGCCGTAAAATGGTGTGTTAAATGGGCATTGTAATATCTGATGTTTGTGACATTCAGACTGCTTTCAATCATCTCAATGATTGTAAAAAACAATGCCGATCATAGGAAATGGAATGGAAGGCAGCAGAAAATTGCAATTGGGCTCAATAACACCGGAGTATTCATTAGTCGCAGTCATCCCTGCCATCGTGAAAAACAATGCATATCATAAGAAACATCTCCCGCCTTTCATAATCTCACGTAACAAATGTCTCTTGTCTTTTATTGTTTGATTAAATCGTATTAAAATCATAACTGTCATAAAAAGACTGCTAGTTATAATCAAAATCAATAATAAAAACTCAAATAGTAAATAGTTAAATGGCAAAAAAAGGGCTGAGTCGTCTTTCACAAATGGGTCGAGTCGGGAAAAGAGTCGTCCAACAAAGTGTGGGCCGAGCTGTCCAACAAGGGCCGAGTTCGTAGTGGGCCGGGTTGCCCAAAACTCCTCGTTTCCTTTCACGTCAGCATTAAACAGAATGAAAGTGACTAAGGAACAGTTGAATCTTATTCAGCTATGGTGTCGGTATGAACATATGCCAGAATTTCCAACCTAAAAAGAAATTAACGTTGAGCGTGCATAAAATATTTTATAATCGAAGTGTCCGCCATGACAGAATAACAATGCCAGTTCATGCCTGGTTACTCTGACGGCACCCGAGCAACGACACTTGCCTATCTTGTTCGTTTTGTACCGTTTTTAGTTTTTTCTTACGATATTCATTTTCTTTCTGCAACTGTTCGAAGAAGTTCAGAGGCGATGTTGTGTTTACTGAACTTCTGAAACGTGACATTTTTTTATTGTCAAAAGGCTGATTTTTTTGTTTTCTTTAATACATTACTTTTCGTTTCTAAAAAAAAGGAAGTAGTGACGCAAATTTTTGGAGTTTTTTCTTGACGTTTTATCAACTGCATATCTCAGCCCCTGGTTTATGGAAATGCCCTTTCTTCTGGTATATGTGATACATGCTGACAGCAAAATTACATTTGGTTTTCTTTTTGGACAGGCTAAAAATATTGTTGAAAGAAAAGAAAAAGAAAGTTCGGCATGCTGCGACACTCGCGTCTTTGTGTCCCAATGTCGTGCACTCATGAGGGGCGATTTCTCAAGAAGAGCAACTGAAAACACATGCAATTAAATCTGCCTCTTGAATAATTTATTCAAAAAAATTTTATTTCTAACAGAAACAAGCTGTTGCATGAGATAACATGTATCAAGCATTTGGCAATCAAATATTTTTGACAATTATTAAATTCATCATAAAAGTATACGATTAAAGAAAAGACTGAACCAAACATTATGCAAGAACTCAACGACAAAACAATTTTCTTACATTTAAGCATAAATGCAGTGCCCATTTTTAGAAAATAGCACAAGTTCGCACACGTCCGCACTCTTTCCGAGTGCATATATAGTGTGTAACTTTGGAATAAAATGCATGTTATATTCGTACAGCGTGATGCAGACAACATGCCTTTGGAAGTGCATGCATCGTCTCACATTTTCATATTCATAAAATTTTGCATTCTGTAAATGTGTGCATTCCTGTCCTTTGCTTAGTGCTCAATGTTTTCTAGAACGCCATGTATTTCGACAGAATAATACAAGATCTCAGAAAAGTGCGTACATTCTCAGGACAGTTCAAATAAAGTGCAAATGTGCACCACAAAATGGGCGCTGAAATGGTGTGAAAAGGAATCAATTGGACTTTGGTCGAATGGTCCCTGGTTCAGAGACAACTGATCCATCCTTGGTTATTGTAATGCCATAATATAATTCTTTACTGACACGGATAGATGCGATGGTTAGTATTTTTCATAAGAAATTTCGTCATAAAGACACAGCTAAAAACAAAGTCAAAGCGAGTAAGATTTGAGCTGTTCTCTACATTGTTTTCAAGAAAAGAAACTCCACAGGATCCAGTAATGAATCTTCCTGGTCCTCACCTTACTTTATTCTGGACAAGATTGACACTCAATAAAAATCTGAATTCTGAAGGCATGTCCATACGCATTTCTAATCAATCTCTATTGACCAGTCTTATGCTGTTTCAATTGGTTGCTCAAATCCACACAGGCCCATATCCACCAACCAGATTCAACCGTCCACGCCTCAACAATTATAAAATCCCTTCCTTCTTGAAACAGGTACCACACACTCGGACGGGATCGTCCCACCCGCGGGAGGGCACTTCCCGCTGTTGCTGCGAGCAGGCCTGGCAAACGCCCTCACCGCATGCCCGGCAGTGGTGGATTTTTAATTTATGTCCGAATTCTCGCTGGCACACGATACATTCCTTTATGTCTTCATCCGGCGTCCAGTAAGAAGGCCTTGAAGAATCTTTCAACACCCCTATTAAACAATAACAAAAAAACTTCTCATCCGATTCCGTTATTTGAGTTCAAAGTAAGAGATGCAAAGAGAAAATGAATTTCAGAGTAAACCTTTATTTTCCAAAAAAATATATGTATATTAATGATACTATGTTAATTTTTCCGGAGATTTTCATAAAGTACTCACAGCAATTTTAATTTTGAATTTAAAACTAAATACAGCAAGTTATCAGTGAAACTGATGAATGTTCCCCGCCACGAACTATGGTCGAATCGAAAAATAATGCGACATAGCACAACTTCAATATATATTTTCACTATAGCAACAATCAAAAGCCATTGTTGAATAGCGACTGAGATATCGCGTGCACAAAGCTGCAATGTAGGCAACAGAAATACTAAAACACTGTCAATTTTCAACAAGTCGCCATTTCGTCATTTTTTGGTCGAATCGAAAAATAATGCGACGTCGCAAAACTACGCGGCGGCAGGGGACTAAAAATAAGTGCTTGGCATGTCATTTTATTGAAGTGCCAGTAGTACTCTCTTAACGGATATCAGTTGGAATTAAACAGTTCCAAGGCTGATCCCTTTTCTGTCAACGTAACATTGAAACCTACCAAGTGGATATGTCACTACGGAAGCCACCGCGCCAACGGTCGAGCCAATTACTTCCCCGACTTGCCGCGGACGAACTTGGCTGACTGCCACATTCTCGTCACTATTACTTGAATCTGAAATCAAGGAGAATGCGGTATACCACCGAGCGGACTATCTGCCATCATTTCCCTTTTTTTATCGTATACATATTAACAGGTTTCGCGCTGGGTTCCCAGGAAAGTGAGTCAAAAAAGGAAAGTGTGACTCAGTTGGGTCCAGAAAACTCGGTGGGTTCTGAAAAAGTGTGTCATTTCGTAAAAAAATGCCCAAAAAGTGGACAAAAACCCCGCTAACGGCAACCCTGTCATATTTTATGCCTCGCATTGGAGATTTTAAAGACATTACGCATGGAGTTTCGACTTTCCACGTTAATGGAGTGACTCGTCAAAGGGGGCTTGGCACACAGAACAAAAATGTCCGTGGAAATTGTGATCAATTTTGCTGTCAAAAGCAATCGGACCGGGTCTGTTGGGCGAGGATCATTGGATATATGTCTAAAAGTATCCCACAATACCAATATCTACAAAATGTAAGAAAATTTCGTTTGTTTGATGTTTAACGTCCCGTTTACCAACAATGATGGGTATACTGGGACGCACTAGCCAAAGAAGCAAGTGGGAAACTAAGAAGGCAGAATGAAGAAATAGTAAAAGAAGGGTCAGAAAGAAAGAAATTCCGATTTGTCGCCCCTTACGCCATACAAGGAACAGAAAGCAGTGGGCGTATTCTTAAAATTCTCCCAAACCCACAGGGGGGAAAAAAGAAAAGAAAGAACAGAACATATTTCCGTTCAAGCCGATTTTACGTTGTGCCCAAATACATCGGACATTATTGAACAACGTTATTAAACCCGGGATGATTATCACTTTGCGCACAGACCTTATAATTCTGAGCCACAAAGATAAACTGATATAGAATAGAGCTATACATAAACCTGGAATTCTTACACCTTGTAAATAAGGAATGCAAAACCTATCAAGGAAACATTTTAAAAGTGTGCCTGAGTAGACATCAACTCATGACCCCTTGCTTCAAAGGCGCCGACACAAACCACTAAACCAATCAAGTCTACACAACGTCTGATTGCTCAAGAAGCTTTAACTACTAAGATTTTGTGATTTTATTGCACATTTTGGCGTTTTTTTTTTTTTTTGGGGGGGGGGGGGCCAAATCGACAAATACAATATAAGCATGAAGCAGGAATTTCTCGGGAACGTTCCCTGTAAGCTCTCGCCGAAATCGGACCGGATTTGTGGCAACAGCAGCAGTTTCTGCGTTTGACAATTTTTGGCCAATTTTTGTGAAATCGCCAAATAAAACATACGCTGTGTGGAAGACTACCAGAAATGTAGGAAGAGCAGCATTTTGAAAAATTGTTTAAACACACACAAACACGTAACGGACGACGGATACCCCCACAATGCAACAGTCAAGTAAGGGGCCGGGGGGAAGGGGTGGGGGTGGGGGAGGTAATGGCTAACCAAGAAGAAAGCCGCGTACCGCTGAGATTAGCATCACTGGGTATGTCGTAGCACTTATCACAGACGCGCACCGGCTCGTGGCCCCAGCCTCTCTCCGGCACAGGCCGTTTCTTGGACGAGCAGTCGTCACAGAAACCCTCCCCGCAGCGGCGGCAGTGGTGGATAGCCAATTCCTCCGTGAACCTATCTCCACACTTGGCACAAATCTGTCATCATAAAGCGAATAATTGATTTAGCTTAGCCCATTTAACATGAGATATTACGTACTGGCCATCTGCTTTGCTTTTACAAAAATTTCAAATCAGTTCAAATTACATGTTAGTCGAAAGAATGTCCATTCTCTTTCTCCTTACTGAATTCCCATGCTTTTGAAGAATTCTTCTTAATCTTCAAGAACTGTTGTAGAAAATGAAAAATAATATGGTCGGTTATTCATACAATATTCTTTATATTCTTTATGCTTCGCTATTTACTTCTTATCGCCACAGAATACTTGCTTTAATTTCCGCATTTGGTTTCCAGTACGGAGGTGCAATTTGGTCGGTAATCCAAAGTCGGACGGCTTTAGCAGGTTTGGCACTGACACTTGCCAAAGAGTCGGTCATGTACCCAATGCCATCCACGATGCGCCGAGCGGCATTATGGGTACCCTGGAGAACCTTATTCGCCTGTAATGTATTCCCACGATCAATTTTGAAAGATTCTGCCGAACACTTTACCTATCTACGTCAAAACTCACTTGACCGGTAATCAAGAATACATTTGGAACTTTACAGCTATTTCATTAGGTGTTACCAGTTACCGAAAATTCGGAGCTAATTCGTATTCAACCGTGCTCAAAGATATCCATGCATTAATTTTGGCCATGTTAAATTACATTGCATCAAAAACGGTTTTTTTAAAATGCGTTGGCAGTCACCACTTTAAGAACTGCTACGTGAAATTTTGCAAACGTGACACAGGGTTTCGTTGCCTAAATAATAATAATGGTATAAAGTGTTTCCTGCCAACGACTTCTCATCAGGGCCACAACCGTTCTTCCAAAAAAGTGTACTATCAGCGAGCTCGCATGTCGAGATATTTACTGCGTGCTTCTCCACCCCATATCACACACTTACTCCCGGCCACACGTGGTGCACTTCCGTCCGGACACTGCTTTTGTCTGGATCTTCGTTGCCGTACCAGTACCGCCTGCTTCTGTAGATTACTCCGCAGTTCTTACATTCTAATACATAACTGTCAAATAGCAAAAAAAAAAAGAAAAAAAGAAAAAAAAAAAAGACATTTCCATATACAAATGTAATAAAGAACCTGCTGAAAAACGTATTTAAACATGTGATGGATTTTTTTTTCTTGTTTTATCCTATGCACTCAGCTTAATTTATTTATGGCACAACAGCTTAAAATGACAGTTACACGCAGTTTTGCAGAAAAAGCAAACTGTTTAAACATGTTTTTCATAGTTTAAAAGCACTTTTTTCTAAATTTCAACTGACTTAACATTAATATTTTTTTATTAATTTGCTGATTTAACCCTTACCCAGACCACGCATAGGATGCCAGTCCCGTCCAGGAATTATCTTTCGAAGAAAATGCTTTTGGAACTACAATAACTTGCTCGCCATTGTCACTGCATTTCTGAACGAACAGAAGCGCATATTTACACATAATGATCACAGTATATTACTGAAAAAGCAATCAATTTAAAGCCAGAGTGTGAAAAAAGACCACGACAAAATTTTAATGAATAGCTTCCATACAAAATATTACTAGAGCTTTTAACCATAAAGTATCTTACCGGGCCGGGTTCGGAATTACCTGCTCTCGCGGTACTCTACGTTTAAATGCTTCGACCAGCGACCATTACACTTTTTCCATGGGTCATACCAGCCATAATACCCTTTAAATAGGGTTCGCAATTGTATCGAAATTTTCGGTTCGGTGCTCGCATCTTTTTGTTCGGTTGGGGCCCGCCATTTCCCAGATGAAAAACCCTTTCGGACCCTCCACCGTGGGTGTATCAGTATAACCTACCCCGCTATGCGCCCCCAATCCTTAACCTGGTTATCCCCAGTCATTTTCAGTTTTCCGTCGCAGAACAAGAATTTCTCCTTTTCATTCAGAGTTTTCGTCTTTTAAAGAAAGCCCATCCAGTCTCTTACACAACAAATTGAATGCCACCTCAATGGGTGGCACTGTCTTCAAACCAATAACTGCCCCTTATTAGCAACCCTTTTCGGTGAACTGTCAATCATAACCATAATTGTCAATCATAAACATAATGAAAAAGGAACAAAAAAATAAACAACCAATACAGAACATTTTTTCGAAAAGGTGTCACTCAGTGAGGAAATGCTTGATCCACGCTCGTCAGAGCAGACACAATCAATACCCCAATTTCAGTTTCTATCTCCCCTATTGCACCCTGCTGTGTGCTGTTACTGAACATGTGCCGTGCATTTTTCTTGAGGAAACTACAGTGGGATAAAAAAATAATCGAAATACCCGAAGGTTCGGTTCGGGGCTTGATGTCTTAGTTCGGAACCCGTTTGGTTGGAACTCAGCTGTGAACCCTACCGTTCACCATGGGAATTTAGTTTTTTTGAGAAAGAAAATTAACCAAGCCAACAACGTTTACAAATTGTAACATATTCGCTTGAAAAATACGTGAAGACATTACCTTACACATATACACTTTATTTTCATATTGGTGTTGATATTTACACTTGGATTCGCCATGCGTTGAGTGTTCCACTTCGTCGTGATTGGCCGTGTTAATGCATCTTGAACTGACAACATTATCAAGATGACAACCGACATAAGTGCTAGGGTGTTTCAAAAGTAAAGTCACTTTTATATGTGCATACACTAAACACTAAGCGATAACACACAATCTGAAACATTGTGATTCATCACCTCATATGTTCTTGACTCACGACTACCTTTCAAAATTATCATTAATCTAACGCAATTTTTTTTTTTTGAACACAAACTTACGCAACTTACTTGCAAGACAGGCATTTAACTGTACAAGTGAAATACTGATCGGGAAATGAATCCTTTGAATCTTCTATTTTTCCACTAAATTTCCTGTTTAAAACCTAAAAATAACAAGTATGTCAGTGAAACCGACTAGGTCCCAAGCAGGGGTGCATTTCCAAGATTTCAATAGAAAAGTTTAAAAAATAACACATGTCTGCATAAAACTTCGTAAAAACATGTCTGATTTGTTACCACATTTTATTAAATTCATAAACTTATTCACTTAGACACACGGCTTTATCATATTTTTAGATTTTCGACAAAGTACCTAGAACACATTTTTCGGCGGCCCGCAAAATCTGTACCCAGGTATTCTTTCCCTACGCAAGGTTTAAATGGAATCCCTAGGCTAGTCTTTGAGATCTATGGCACAAAATTCATCCTATCCAGAAGTTGATGGGTCAAGAAATTTCGATTTTCGACACAGTCCCTGGGAAACATTTTTCGGCGGCAGGCAAAACCTATCACCAGGTATTCTTTCCCCACGCAGAGGTAAATGGAATCCCCCCGGTAGTCTTTGAGATCTATCGCACCAAACATCCTATCAAGAAGTTGATGGCCTAAGAAATTTCCATTTAGGACAAAGTCCCAGGGACACGACGGCCGGCAAAACCTATAGCTAGGTGCACAACTAAACCCTATATTCTTTGGGGACTGGACGTTCCGTACCTTTTCCTTTCCGTACCCTGCGTTTCCGTACCCTTTTTGAACCATTCCGTACCCTTTTTTTTGGACGTTTCGCACCCTGCCAAAAGACGTTCCGCACCCTATTTGGCCGGACCGCACCCTTTCTTATTTTCAGCCTTTTCTTCGACTTAAATATTGTTTATTTCATTTTCATTATTATTTTTTGGTAAAAAAAGATTTTGCACCGCGATCAGTTGTAAATTATCTGATAAATTTTCAAATTGAGTTCAGAAGAAAAGAGCAAAGTTTGCGTTTCGACGACTTAACAAGCTGATTACAATTAACAATATTGAGGCGAACGTGTGATCACTTCAATTTCTTCCAAATTGAATGGAGTTTCAATATACTGAAGGATTTCATATTCCCACTTGAGTAAATCAGTCCGGTCCGACCTAATGCTGCAAGCAGTACATTGCACTGAATAAAACTTTGAAAAATTGCAATTTGTTGTGATCACTGTGATCCCTCGGGCTAATCTTAACGGAGATCACTGCATCGCGGCATATCACCTCTGGTGTATAGCCTGTCTTAGTACATGTAATGGCTGCCTCTTGCTAGTAAATCCGTTGTGGGGGAGTAAGCCCTGTCTTTGGACGTTTAGCTATTGTCTCTGGGTATAAATGATGGCTGCCATGGTCTCTGTTAATCGTTTCCGTCATCAGATTAAATAGCGTATACCTAAGTTTTATTCAGTTCATTGTACTGCTGGCAATATTCACTCCGGACGGACTTACTCAGCTCGTAATATCAAGTCCTTCAGTAGATTAAAATTGCAATCAATGCTGAAAAATGAGCCTATCACACGTTCGCCTTAATATTGGTCATCAAAACGCAAACTTTGCTGGTTTCTTCACTACTCAGTTTGAAAATTTATCCGATAATTTACAGCTGATCATGCTGCAAATCTGTTGTCTCGAAAAACAAGGTTGAAAATGAAATATAAAAAAAATACAATTTGAAGAAAAGGCCAAAAATAAGAAAGGGTGCGGTTCGGCCAAACAGGGTGCGGAACGTCTTTTGGCAGGGTGCGGAACGTCCAATAAAAAAGGTGCGGAAAGGCAGGGTACGGAAAGGAAAAGGTACGGAACGTCCAGGAACCTATTCTTTCCCTACGCAAGGTTTAAACGGAATCCCTCCGATAGACTTTGAAATCTACCGCACAAAAGACATCCTATCCAGAAGTTGATGGCAAAAGAAATTCCATTTTTGACGAAGTTCCTATGAGACATTTTTCAGTGGGCGGCAAAATGTATACCCAGGTGCACAACTATATCCTATATTCTTTCCCTACGCAAGGTTTAAATTGAATTCCTCCGGTTATCTTTGAGATCTATCGCATAAAAGAAATCCTATCCAGACGCTGACGGCCTAAGATATTTGAATTTTCGACAAAGTCCCTCGGACACATTTTTCGACGGCATTAAATATTCACCCCCATGAAATGTTCACCGGGGGGTGAGAATTTCATTATGAAATCTTCACCCCCTCTATGAAATATGCACCCCCCATAAAAATTCTGTCTGAAAAAAAAAAAAAACACATTTGTCAACTGAAGAGTATCTAATCATACAACTGCCAATTTTACTACCAACAACGGCTTGTAATCACGTAGCAACATTCACTTTCTTCTGTACTTGCTTCTCTTTATGAACAACTAGCTAAACACTAGATGCTCGAGAAGCATGAATCCGCCGGGTTCGCGCAAATTGTATACCTGATTATGATGTTCCTGTGAACAACTGTTCCAAAGAACACCATACAGCCTTGTGGTCAGTGAAGCAGAGGTTTGTAGAGCCAGTGGTACATGGTTGATTTGGTGTGAAGATAATCAATCCACCCACTAATGCGGCCTGTAGGCGCGTGAGACCGATATGTGTTATGCTCATTCCTAATTCATTTCTTCCATTTTTTAAAGTTTTGTCATTTTGACAATTTTAGTCGGATCCGGTCGAATCCTGGTCACTGCACTGCGGGATGCTTAGGAGCAGCCATGGGTAAAATCTTAAATCAATCGACCCACTAATGCGGGCTGTAGGCGCGTGAGACTGATGTGTGTTATGCAAAGTCCTTATTCAGTTTCTGCAATTTTTTAAAGTTTTGCAATTTTGGCAATTTTGCTCGGATCCCGTCGAATCCTGGTCACTGCACTGCGGGATGCTTAGGAGCAGCCATGGGTAAAATCCGAAATCAATCCACCCACTAATGCGGCCTGTAGGCGCGTGAGACCGATATGTGTTATGCTCATTCCTAATTCATTTCTTCCATTTTTTAAAGTTTTGTCATTTTGACAATTTTAGTCGGATCCGGTCGAATCCTGGTCACTGCACTGCGGGATGCTTAGGAGCAGCCATGGGTAAAATCTTAAATCAATCGACCCACTAATGCGGGCTGTAGGCGCGTGAGACTGATGTGTGTTATGCAAAGTCCTTATTCAGTTTCTGCAATTTTTTAAAGTTTTGCAATTTTGGCAATTTTGCTCGGATCCCGTCGAATCCTGGTCACTGCACTGCGGGATGCTTAGGAGCAGCCATGGGTAAAATCCGAAATCAATCCACCCACTAATGCGGCCTGTAGGCGCGTGAGACCGATATGTGTTATGCTCATTCCTAATTCATTTCTTCCATTTTTTAAAGTTTTGTCATTTTGACAATTTTAGTCGGATCCGGTCGAATCCTGGTCACTGCACTGCGGGATGCTTAGGAGCAGCCACGGGTAAAATCTGAAATCAATCCACCCACTAATGCGGCCTGTAGGCGCGTGAGACCGATATGTGTTATGCTCATTCCTAATTCATTTCTTCCATTTTTTAAAGTTTTGTCATTTTGACAATTTTAGTCGGATCCGGTCGAATCCTGGTCACTGTACTGCGGGATGCTTAGGAGCAGCCCTGGGTAAAATCTTAAATCAATCGACCCACTAATGCGGGCTGTAGGCGCGTGAGACTGATGTGTGTTATGCAAAGTCCTTATTCAGTGTCTGCAATTTTTAAAGTTTTGCCATTTTGGCAATTTTGCTCGGATCCGGTCGAATCATGGTCACTGCACTGCGGGATGCTTAGGAGCAGCCATGGGTAAAATCTTAAATCAATCCACCCACTAATGCTGGCTGTAGGCGCGTGAGACTGATGTGTGTTATGCAAAGTCCTTATTCAGTGTCTGCAATTTTTTAAAGTTTGCCATTTTGGCAATTTTGCTCCGATCCCGTCGAATCCTGGTCACTGCACTGCGGGATGCTTAGGAGCAGCCATGGGTAAAATCTTAAATCAATCCACCCACTAATGCTGGCTGTAGGCGCATGAGACTGATGTGTGTTATGCAAAGTCCTTATTCAGTGTCTGCAATTTTTTAAAGTTTTGCCATTTTGGCAATTTTGCTCCGATCCCGTCGAATCCTGGTCACTGCACTGCGGGATGTTTAGGAGCACCCCTGGGTAAAATCTGAAATCAATCCACCCACTAATGCGGGCTGTAGGCGCGTGAGACTGATGTGTGTTATGCAAAGTCCTTATTCAGTGTCTGCAATTTTTTAAAGTTTTGCCATTTTGGCAATTTTGCTCGGATCCGGTCGAATCCTGGTCACTGCACTGCGGGATGCTTAGGAGCAGCCATGGGTAAAATCTTAAATCAATCCACCCACTAATGCGGGCTGTAGGCGCGTGAGACTGAAATTGCACAGACGGACAGACGGACGGACAGACAAGACATACGATATGTAGCTTATGTGGTACTCGCTATGTGGTAGCCCAAAAATCCTGTAATTAAGTGGTAGTCCGTTTCATTATGTGGTAAAAAAATATTTTTACGTTTAAAAAATACTTATGTGGTACACTACCACATAACGTACTGTGTTATGTGGTACATACCACATAATGTCAGATTTATTTTATAGACTGTCTTATGTGGTAAATACCACATAATGTACTGTGTTATGTGGTACATACCACATAGCTTCAGATTTATTTTAAAGACTGCCTTATGTGGTAAATACCACATAATGTAACGTTTATGTTTCCTAATGCTCATGTTATATATACCACATAGTATCCCATAGTATTTATGTTATAGATTGCTTTATGTGATAAATACCACACAATGTTGTTTTTTCTTATTGCTTGGGTGATCTATACCACAGGGAAATAAAGATAATCAAAGGTTGCTTTATGTCATTAAAATATATTTACGATTATAATACATACGGATCATTATACTATGCATTTGATATAATGGGGATATTTCATATTTCTGAGAGCAAAGTACTCTATCTGTGCACAGTTGGTAGAATTGTGTACGACAAAGGAAGCGAAGCTTGCAGTTCATTGTTCCCAACTGTGCATACTATTTCCAAAGATATATTACAAAATGACTTCTTAGTGAAGAAATACTTTGCATGCTAGCTCCTGCTACCTATATTTGCTCAGTAATATGAGTCTCAAGTGATATTGCTTGATCTACAGTCCTTAACCTTATGTGTTAACAAATGACATAATGCAAAGGACCCTATCCAATCTTTTTTTAATAATTTAGTTATAGCTCTCTAAATCATTTCGATGCAATGAAATGCCTTTAATGCAACGCCTTTAGCGAAGGCACATGAAAAGTTCGAAGTATCCTACTTCAATACTGGCGCCTAAACAAAGTGTAAAATAATTACGTTTGTTTATTGGGTCATTGGTTCTACTTCAAAGAACGGGTATATTTGGATACTACTTTGGCTAGTTTATTTTAAAACATGTATTAAAATACACATAAGATACATCTGCAATATAAACCCTGACACACTGAAGATCTCTGCATTCTATTAACTCCAAACGTATATCACAAAATCACTTCTAAAGGAAGAAACAATTTGAGTGCTGGCTTCTGTTACCAAAAATCGCTCAGTACCAGGATTCTCAAGTGTTTCGATGACTGTGCATCTTTACCAACCTTAAAATACTTGAGTAGAAAACCAGACTTTCGGTGTACTGTCGTCAAAGGCATCATACTTACTCCAATACCTTATAATATCAGTCAGAGTATACACCTAGTCAAACAATTCAACAAAACCAAAAGACTTTTCTAAATAAATCAAGTAATACCTCCAAAAAGATAATCCCTAAATACATTTTAAGTTTCAAAAACCGCAAAAAATGTTTAACATGTAGTTCATGATATTATTTGATCCGCAGTCCTTAACCTTATGTGGTAACAAACCACATAATGCAAAGGATCCTATCAAATCTTTAAAATTCAGTTCGAGCTCTCGAAATAATATCTATTATTTCCAAAGATATATTACAAAATCACTTCCTAGTGAAGAAATACTTTGCATGCTATCTAGTGTTGCCTATATTTGCTCAGTAATAGGAGTTTCAAGTGATACTGCTTGATCTACAGTCCTTGACCTTATGTGGTAACAAACCACATAATGCAAAGGACCCTATCCAGTCTTTTTTCAAATTCAGTTATACCTCTTTAAATAATTTCGATGCAATGAAATACCTTTAATGCAACGTATTTAGCGAAGGAACATCATAAGTTTGAAGTATGCTACTTCAATACTGGCGCCTAAACAAAGTGTAAAATAATGACATTACTGCTTTGTATTTTGTCATAGCTTATGTAATGCTTCCGATACTTCAAAGAAGAAACAATTTGAGTGCTAGATGCTGTTACTTAAAATCGCTCAGTACCAGGAGTCTCAAGTGTTTCGATGACTGTGCATCTTAACTAGCCTTAAAATACTTAAGTAGAAAATCAGACCTTCGGTGTACTGTCGTCAAAGGCATCATACTTATTCCAGTGCCTTATATCATCAGTCAGGGGAACACCTAGTCAAACAATTCAACAAAATCAAAAGGCTTGTCTAAAAAAATCATATAATACCTCCAAAAATACCTCCTTAAACACATCTTAAGTTTCAAAAACCGCAAAAATGTTTACCATTTAGTCTATGATATTACTTGATCCACAGTCCTTAACCTTATGTGGTAACAAACCCATAGCTTTAAAATTCAGTTCGAGCTCTCGAAATAATATCTATTATTTCCAAAGATATATTACAAAATCACTTCTTAGTGACGAAATACTTTGCATGCTAGCTCCTGCTGCTTATATTTGCTCAGTAATATGAGTCTCAAGTGATATTACTTCATCTACAGTCCTTAACCTTATGTGGTAACAAACCACATAATGCACAGGACCCTATCAAATCTTTAAAATTCAGTTCGAGCTCTCGAAATAATATCTATTATTTCCACAGATATATTACAAAATCACTTCTTAGTGACGAAATACTTTGCATGCTAGCTCCTGCTGCCTATATTTGCTCAGTAATAGGAGTCTCAGGTGGTGATATTGCTTGATCAACAGTCCTTAACCTATGTGGTAACAAACCACACAATTCAAAGGACCCTATCCAATCTTTTTAAAATAATTTAGTTATAGCTCTCTAAATAATTTTGATGCACTGAAATGCCTTTAATGCAACGCCTTTAGCGAAAGCACATGAAAAGTTCGAAGTATCCTACTTCAATACTGGCGCCTAAACAAAGTGTAAAATAATGATATTACTTTTGTGTATTGGGTCATAGCTTATGTAATGCTTCCAATACTTCAAAGAACGGGTATATTTGGATTGTATTGTATTGTTCTTTAGATCCCTTTCAACTGCTATGGTCATGTCGGGATCCCCCTGCCACATTATACTGAAATGGGGCATTGCACCCCTCCTTCTAACCCTTACATGTGGAGTGCCTCACAGGGTAGCAAGGAGGAGTCCCAATTTTAAAGTCTTAGGTATGAACCGACCAGGGTTTGAACCTACGATCTTCCAGTCTCGAGGCGGACACTCTAACCACTAGGCCACCTAGGCTGGTCTGTATATTTGGATACTACTTTGGCTAGTTTATTACAAAACATGTATAAAAATACACATAAGATATATCTGCAACATAAACCCTGGGACACTTGAGACTCTCTGCATTCTATTAATTCCAAAGGTATATCACAAAATCACTTCTAAAGGAAGAAACAACTTGTAGAAAAGCAGACTATAGGTGTACTGTCGTCAAAGGCATCATACTTATTCCAATGCCTTAAATCATCAGTCAGGGGTACACCTAGTCAAACAATTCAACGAAATCAAAACGCTTGTCTAAATAAATCAAGTAATACCTCCAAAAAGATAATCCCTAAATACATTTTAAGTTTCAAAAATCGCAAAAAATGTTTAACATGTAGTTCATGATATTACTTGATCCACAGTCCTTAACCTTATGTGGTAACAAACCACATAATGCAAAGGATCCTATCAAATCTTTAAAATTCAGTTCGAGCTCTCGAAATAATATCTATTATTTCCAAAGATATATTACAAAATCACTTCTTAGTGAAGAAATACTTTGCAAGCTAGCGCCTGCTGCCTATATTTGCTCAGTAATAGGAGTCTCAAGTGATATTGCTTGATCTACAGTCCTTAACCTTATGTGGTAACAAACCACATAATGCAAAGGACCCTATCCAATATTTTTTAGTAATTTAGTTATATCTCTCTAAATAATGTCGATGTAATAAAATTCCTTTAATGCAGTGTTTTCATGTGTTGGTGTGTTGTAAATACAGCATATATGGCTAACGTATTTTGCGCGGTATGATAGTGTTTTTAAGCTTTTCCGAAGAACCCTTTCCTGCTTCGCAAATTACAAAGGCGATTCTTTAGTGCCTTCGCAAATTACAAAGGGTATTCTTTAGTGACTTTATACTGACTACCACAGTGTGCAACGGACTCTTGGTTCTTTGTGTTATGTGGTGCGTACTAGACGTAGGTTGTCTAGTAGATTGTACGCCCAAGTATACATTATGTGGTAGGTGCGACTGCGTCAGGTCCGTTTTTTGTCCGTCCTAGGTGGCGCCACTTTACGGTGGCGTCCGTACTGCCGTCCTTTTGCCTTAAGTGGTATCCGTGAGCTATGTGGTACCTCTGTACGCCCAAATGGAACTTAAGTGGTAACCACATAATGTGTACCACATAAGTCGCATCTACCACATAATGTATACTTGGGCGCACAATCTACCACATAACCTACGTCTAGTACGCACGGACAGACGGACAGAATGAAAACTATATCCGTCCGGTTCCCGGCGGATGATGAACAACTGGCTGGAAATGGGCACATATATTTGAAATATAAATGTTTTCATCGCTTAAATCGAACGAGCCAATGGCATCCATGTACTGGTCTGGTAAGCGTAGTTTCGTGCGGACACGTAGGTGCGCTGCTGCAGCTGCCTCCGGCCATTTCGTAAGATAATCTGTAGCCACAATAATGTAGCGATTGCCTGAATCTGTCTCCGTCAGTGGCCCAACGAGATCCAGGCCAAACTGAACGAAACTGCTGTCTGGTGGAGTTATGGGATGCAGCACTGAAGGGTTTTTTCGAAGATGGTTGCTGCGTTGGTCCAAATTTCCTGTGGTTGTAGTGCAGTGCCCCTTGAGAATGCTGTATTTGGAGCATTTAGCCCGGAAATTTCGTTTAGCCGTTTTGACATCTTTGGTAGATGAAACGCTTTCCGGCCAGGCTTTTTGGCTTTCACATGAAACCAAAAAGTTGGTAATTTCTGTTGATTCCTTCTCTCCCAAGTTGATACTGCTGGTTCTTTGCAAATTAGCTTCTTTTATACTCATTTTTTCATTCCAGTCCGAGGCTATGTCTACTCCGGAGAAATTGGCTCAGCAAATAGAATTTTTATTCAGATCCTCCGGAAAATGCAGAAACCAACGAAAACGGCGTAAAATGCAATTAGTCCACTCCTCTTCTCCGTGATTATTGGTTGAGTCATTTTCTTATACCAGCTACTCAATTCGTATAATTGCATTTAATGTTCAATTGCAATTTCCCTGCTGATTGCAGTCATAATCATAAGTAGCTCCTGTTATCGTTGCGATTTAATACTTTCTGATTGCTGATTGCAATCATAGTTATAAGGAGCTTCCTGTTATCATTGCGATTTGATACTTACTGGTGTAATTCACCTTCCCTATGAAGTATGCAAAATGCCATCCTAGCTCTATTGTTCTATAAGTTCAATGGATCTCTATCGTCAATTTTTAGACGTGACCGATTTCCTGTTCATCTGAATAAATTACTATTAGCGATTTTTATTTTTAATCTGAAAATATATTTTTACAAGATTTCAACTATTTTCTACATTTACTTTTATAAAGGGGGTGACGATTTAACGTGTAAAATTCACCGGGGGTGTGTTTTTCATGCTATGAAATATTCACCCCCGGGAGTGAACATTTCATAAGGGGGGTGGATATTTCATAATGTAATATCCACCCCCCGGTGAGTTTTACATATGTAATATGCACCGGGGGGTGAGTTTTTTGGGAGGTGAAGATTTCATGCAACACCGGCAAAACCTATACCCAGGTGCACAACTAGAACCTGTATTCATTCCCTATACAAGGTTTAAATGGAATCCCTCCAGTGGTTTCCGAGATCTTCGCGCTACGCGGCGGCGGAGTATTAAAATAAATCTCTTTAAACTGACCAATATGAAATGAAGGAAACGTAGTTTATTGGAATCACAAAATTGAGAAAACATAACATTTCGGTTGAAAAGAAATATAATTGATTTGGAAAACAAGAATTACACACACACGCACATATATATAAATATATATGCCATATAAAACAAGGCTTAATTATAAATTACCTCATCTAATTTGAGGATAGGTTGCCACAAACTTTAAAGCTTTAATAACACACAGCTGCAGGAGATATAAAAGGCTATCGCACCTCTAGTGCCTGAAATATAACATCAGCTTTTCTGGGTGATCTGACCGACGTGTCCTTCAGCAGCGTTTGAACCGTTTCTCTCAGTGGCTGAAAGTCCGTCGGGGGTTTCTCCGTGCGTGTGCCCTCATAATGAACGGAATTGAAACCATCGGTTTGCAACTCCAGCTTTCTAAACTGTTCGCGAATAATCGATGCAGGGGCTCTGTCTGAAGTAATACAACTTATTATTATTTGCTCTTCAAACATTTGTACACATACAATTTCAGGATATTTATTTTTCAAGTTAGGCAATAAATGTGTAAACGGAAATTCTGCATTAACACCATCTTTCTCTGTTGAGTGATATAAAATCATTTATAAGCTTGTTGAGCAGAAGCCAACATCGTTATATTACTTAAAATTCCGATTCGGACGCCTTCGTTTTGAGACTCCCCTGCAGTATAAGAGATCCCATATGCGTGACGATGGCTGAAACCTTCTTCGTCAGACAAAGACATCCTGAGGTTCAGATTCTTACGACTTTACTTGTGAACAACGTGAAGCTCAGTTAATACCTCACCATTGAGAAAGGAATAACAAAGATGTAGTTTGGATGCTCTTACCTGATTCAGTTCCCAAAATTTTGGTGTGTAACGTCTCGTGAAAGATGACCACTGCTGGGCCAAGTTTGGTCAGTGGGATCTTAAGCTGACATCTCTCATTGGCTTTCTCCAATTCTTGGTGAAAATACTTGCTGTACGCCCGAGCGGCATCGCTCAAAAAGGTGAACATATCCTGATGTAGCCTATCGGCCCGTGTTCTATATATCACAACATCAGATATGGCTAGGATCTTGAGCAAGAGGCGTTTCCGTGCCGCTGGAACCTTCGACATGCCCAACAAGCCCTCCGTGTCCACTATGACAGCGGTACTGTCCGGATCTAGGGCTGCCCATGCTCCGGCTGTGCATGAATACTGTTCAGCTGAAGTTTTAAACACCTCGTATCCATGGAAAAATGTTTCGTTTAAAGTGTGGGATTTTCCGTCTCCAGTGTTCCCGAAAATAGACACTACTTTGAGGACAGAATCTTCTTTGCAACCAAGTTTTTCGAGAAATTCTTCTTTGTCTTTAATCTGAAATTAATCCACGGGTATATGGAAATATCAGCATTATCTATGTTAAATTTAAGACAAGATAAGATAAAGTTTATTCCTTTTTGAACAAAGCATTTTAAGTGAACATTAAAAGCAACACAGATGATAGTTTCAGAATCTTTGGCTTGGAAAATAAAGAAAATATGCTTGAAACATTCAAGTCAGGTCATACGGCGACGAATATGACAAATTCTTGCATAAGAGTAATTCAACTGTCTAAAAATCTTACAATCTACTGAAATTATAAAGGTGCGGCATATTGTAACGCAGGATAAGGTTGAATCATTAAACAAATAATGCAAAGTCGTCTCAGCTGCCCCAGAATAACCCAGTACTTTGGACGGTAGTAATGCAGTAAATTATCAAGAAACAAGAGAATTTGTTTGGGCTTACATTTTTGAGGTGAATAAACTTGTGCAAGTTTTAGCAACACCGTGGCATCACCCCCCCCCCCCCCCAACGGTTCGTACAAAGTTGAGACAGCCATTTTCCAGGACCATTTTCCTGAACTGTTTACTAATATGTGTTTCGGGGGTTTTGCAATTTGCAGGACTTTCCATGACTTTTTCGTCGTTTCACTTCCCATGACTCCCAGGACTTTGTACGGTCCCTGTCACGTGATCGGAGGCTCCTTGCCATCAGAAGTTTTGGCGATTAAATTTAAAAGACACCCGGAGTGGTATTCTGCTCTGTCCTTATATTTAAGGACGTCCTTATTCTTCAGATTAGATGGTTCATCCTTAATTTTTATGCTTATTTTTAAAAGATTTTGTTAAGTTTGAGGATAGAGCAGAATAGCTTTTTTTATCCTTATTTTTTGAAATAAGGACATCCTTAAAAACAAGGAGAGCAGAATACCACTCCCGAACGATCTGATTTTCAAACAGGGGATCATTTGATATATTATACTAATGGTAAACCGCCCAAATTAATGCAAGACATCCGTGTTTAAGCAATAGTTTGTTCTTGGTGGCCACAAAACTTAAATTGGCATCTCTTGACACAGTGTGGCAATAAAGATGCAGATCATCGGACCTTACCATAACTTTTTCATCTGAATCTAACAGGTGGAAGCATCTGTTGGCCATATCCTCGTATCTTCCGTTTTCATTCAGATCGCCAGTTGCGCTGACGGCACTCATTGCTACATCTGGCATAACTGAAGAACTGGCCAGTTGCATATCTTGTTTGGCGGTTTGGGGGGAAACTGTACTGCTCACAAAATTATTACCATTAGTGCGAGTTTCAAAACCATTTCCAACTTTCAAATCAAGTTCAAAAACACCAGTTGCGAATGTATCATCGTCACTTGTTTCATGTTTCTTTTCCCGTTCTCTTATTATATAAACATCAAAAGGCTGTTTTTCATGGTTTCGTTTTTTAGATCTCGGCGGATGCTTCGTGTCGAAACAGTCATGACAAAATCTAGTTTCTGAACAATCTAGACAAACAACATTTGCAAAATTTTTCTTTGGGCAGTTTACTTGACACAGAACGCCAGCGTCGGGTTTCTTAATTGGTTTTCTTTCATGATATCGATTGCGGGTGGCATTATGAAGGGCCTCGTCACATGACTTGCACTGTTTACTTCCGCAATTTTCGCATTCAGATAGTGCTTCCGAACAATCACTGTGGCAAGCATACTTTTCTTGACACGGTATGATTGAAGATCTTGTTAAAACTTTCCTTCTGTTTGAAGCCATTCTGTTAAAAGTTGCTACCCGTAGTAGTAAAACCCCATCGAACACTATGGGTACATTCTTTTAGCCGTTTTTTTTTTATCTCGAGACACTCACTGAAAATCGAGAGAGGTTCTCGTTATCTAGAGACGGGTTGACTCTGGAGCTTAGTCCCAGGTAGCTCCAAGAAGCGGCTGACTTCTGAAGTTCATTGTATCAGAGAGACGTATGAAGTCACTTAAGGAAGAGCTTACTTGGAGCTCACTCCCAGGATAAGGTTAGATATAAGATGGCGAGAGTGTAAACAAATATACTTCTACAGCTGCTTTCTCAAAGTTCTTTTTAAATACTGATATTTATTAATAGAGATTTAATTCAAGGACAAAATTAGACGTAACTGCACAATGTGTAGTGAAATACAAGAGAATCGAAAGGCTTCACGTTGCGAGTTCTGGAGTTGTGGGAACTTTAAGGTTAAACAGATCAACCTAGTCTTAAAAAAAAAACAACGAAAATGACAGACTGACAAGAAGAACGATGAAACATATCAACTGTAATATTTTATAATATGTTATAATTGATTATAATGCTTGCCATAAAGTATTATTATGCATTTTCGAACCAATTCAACAGCTACGATTGCAAGTTTCGAAATAAAGTAATATATCTTATCTTAAATAATTACCGCATTTTTAGATTTTTAGAAATAAAAATTACAAACTTAGTCCAAATAAGCTCAAAATTACTAGATTTGTGCTTTTAGATTTCTAATTTTTGGATGTGTTCTCGTTAACGTTGTCTCTGAATTTTCTTGTTAGGAGAAATGATTACCAAGTTCCTAAGATCCAAAAAAAAATGTATCCATTGGGTACATTCTTTTGAATCAATTCGGAAAACTGAGAAGTGTTCTCGGAGATAATTGGGGAATAAACCAAATCATAGTTCAATGTGCGCATTCTCACACTGAAATCATGTAAGTTTTTCTGGGAGTGAAAAAGTGGGAATTGAAAGAAACAAATAAGAAAAACCATAAAAGGTCATTTTCCCAAAAAATTTGACACCATGAGTCGTTTCAGTTTTCTCTGGTGTAGATACATAAATTTCTGACATTATCCAAAGCGCTTATAAGTCAAGTCCCGCCGGTCCGGCCACGTGATGTTCAGAAATTGGAGATGCTATGATAATACAAGCAGATGTTTTACATCACTTGACAAAGCGAAAATGGCCACATCAAAGCAGTAATTTTAGTAGCTGGAAAACGAGGATTCCAGAACAGGAAGTGACGTCATAATGACGTCATAGGGTGTGCTGGAATCCCCATGGGGGTTCAGGAACAGATGGTGATTGATAGAGCGTGCGCCAGTGTCAATGACGTCATTATGACGTTAAAATGACGTCATCGTGACGTTATAATGGCGTCATCATGACGTTACCATGGCGTCATAATGACGTTTTGACGTCATGACATTATACCTTCTGACGTCATGACTCTCCTAAGCAGCATAACCCTAAGTCACCTGTCAATCATCGTGACGTCATCAGTCACGTGACCTGTCAATCATCTGTCATGTGACCCTAACCCTAACAAGACTTCCAGACCATTTTTTGACGTCATCATGACGTCAGACCCCTAGGAGACGTCCCTTCTATCATCTGTCTATCATGAGGAAACGAGAGTTCCACGCCACTTTTTTCTAGAACATTCTATTGGTCCAGAACCCCAAGGGTGTTCCACGCCACTTGTGACGTCATAATGACGTCAGACCCCTAGGAGACCTCCCTTCTACCATCTGTCTATTATACCTTCAGACCCCTCCCCCCTGGCCATAACGCACTCATTCATAACACACATTCATCATACACATTTATCATACACACTCATAACGTATTCATTCATAATGTACTCATTCACAATGCTCATTCATAATGCACTCTATGGTTAAGGGTTAGGCTGCCCATACCCGGGCTCGAACCACCAACCTTCCGGACATGGGTCCGACCAGGAGTCCGACTCTCTACCAACTGAGCTATTCCGGACTACACCAGAATGTTTGTGAAAACATGTCATATAAGGCCATAATGCACACATTCATGTCTGGTCCCAAACCCCCTATAGTAGTGGGAAAATGAGGGTTCTAAATCAATTTCAACAAATGTAGTTTTTGAAAACATATTAGGTATAAAATAGGTTTTAGCATTTTACCATGCTACTTATTCAAACACTCTGAAGTCATAGTAGTGGAAAAATGAGGGTTCTAAACCAATTTTAACAAATGTAGTTTTTGGAAAACATATGATGCATAAAATAAGTTTTTGCATTTTACCATGTTACTAATTCAAATGCTTTGAAGTCATAGTAGGGGAAAAACGATGCTTCCAGACCAACTTAAACAAATTTAGTTTTTGACAACATATGATGTATAAAATAGGTTTGAACATTTTACCAAGCTACTTATTCGAATGCTTTAAAGCCATAGTAGTGGGAAAATATGGGTTCTAAACCAACTTTAACAACTTTAGTTTTTGAAAACATATGATGCATAAAATAAGTTTGACATAAGCTATATTTTTTTTTGGTGAGAAGGGCACACCATTCAAACATGTATTCGAATGGCAAGCCCCATTCAAAGACGTGTTCAAATGGCAAGCCCCATTCAAAGACGTGTTCGAATGGCAAGCCCCATTCGAAACACGTGTTCGAATTATTTTTGGAACATATTACCTCATGGTATTGTTCAACAAATTATCCAACGTGTTCAACATGTTCAACATGTCCAGCATGTTGTTCAACATGTTGTTCAACATGTTCAACAAGTTGTTGTTCAACAAGTTGTATATAAAGCTACGTTTAAAGACTTTCTCATCATTTGAAAAGTGTAGGTTGAACTGAAAGGATGTATAAATGTAACATGTGTTCGAAATCTTACAATTGGCCACAAAGTCTTGAAAGACACTGAAAGGTTGCTCACACTTCAGAAGTGGATAAAGAATCGGATATGGAAAACCCTGTAAAACTACCTTTCACGGAAACTTTAAATGAGTCTTCTATGGAAAGTCAAGGCGTCAACATGGCTGCAAAGAATGCACATGGTTGTACAGAATGTGGTGCATTATACATCAGCGAAAAAGTTTGCTCAAACACATGGAGCAGTGTGGTGAGGATGCTGATGACAGGAGTTCTGAAAGTGAGTCAGAAACAGACTCTGAAAGTGAGTCAGAAATAGACTCTGGTATGATATGGTTCAAGAACTCTACGATGACTATGATGACATATTTCAAGAAAAGGTTTTAGAATATGAAGAACAAGGACTGGAAGTTGCGCGTGAAATAGCAAGTGATGACCAATTTATGAGCATGGACTAAAACAACTGTTTATGAAACTATTAAAATATACCCAATGTCTAGAACAAAGCCAACATTTTCAAAAGATTTTAGAGGACTTTAATTACTTTGTTGATGAAAAACATTATAAGTATTCAAAGGCACTAAAGGCGGCTATAAGGAAAAACAATGCATTCTTTGAAGAGCTACCAGATATGGAGGAGGAGGATGACAGCAGTGACGAAGAAAGTGGCATGGACAGTGAGGTGCAACAGAGTGAAACAGATGAAGAAAAATAGACTTATTTGACTAAACTTTATAATAAAGACTTTGTAAATGTTGTAATATTTTATTAACTTAAGGGTTATGTATTAATATATGATTTGCTTTACAACATATGAAGTCGCGAGAGGCTAAGGTCCCTGGTGCGGTGTGAATTCACCCGTAAACCATATATCATATATCATATATTATGTATTATAATTAATTTTGTATTATTATGTATTATATTCAAGTATTGTTTCATTTTGTATTATATTCAAGTATTTTACTATTATGTATTATATCCAAGTATTGTATGAGAAACATAAATAAGTTGAAAAGCATCATATGTGTTTCTTTGTGTTTACAAATGTTATAAAAGCTGACTTTACATCAACATAGATAATGTTAATTCATTTCATAGTCATACTGTTAAAATTGCATACAGTCGCATATGACTTTCTACTCAACCATCTTCTGACAGTCACTACTTTTATATACATCCATTTTCTGAAGCATGAGATCCACTGACGTCATTTGCTTCTTGAGCATTTGCCAGTCTTTCAATGGCAACAAAATTCCCTTCTTGGTAGGATATAACCTCCCAGATGCATGATTCGTAATATATTTACGAATGTTAAGCATCACTTTCTGTTGATATTTTACCAATTTAATATATGTTTCTCCATTAGTGGGTATCATAACCGGTAAATCGTCTACACGCATCTTCTTCATGGTGGTAGCAGCTTTAGGCTCAGGTTCTCGCTTCATATTTGGCTCTGTCTTAATTTTTCGCATTTCACACGGCGCCGTCTTAGCTGGTAACTCATCTCTTTTTATCTTTCTAAAATGTGGTCGCTTTTGACGCTGCTGACGTGACTTCACCTTAGACTTTACCATGGGCATTGCCTTAGACTTTGCTATAGGTATTGTCTCAGGTTTGCTATAAAATTTTCTGCAGGCATTGCCATAGATGGTGGTTGTTGTTCACTCACTGCAGATATGTTCACTCTTCAGTATCTTGATACAGAATGTGTGTTATGTCTGGGGGCAGGTGACTTATATGCTCTATAGGGAGTTGTCACACTCGAGGTTGGACACACTATGTCCTAATATGTTTAGAAATAACTTAACCATATGTGACTTTGAGGCCAATTGTAAGATTTCGAACAAATGTTACATTTATACATCCTTTCAGTTCAACCTACACTTTTCAAATAATGAGAAAGTCTTTAAACATAGCTTTATATACAACTTGTTGAACAACAACTTGTTGAACATGTTGAACAACACGTTGAACAACATGTTGAACAACGTGTTTAACATTTTGAACATGTTGAACATGTTGAATAACATGCTGAACATTTTGAACATGTTGAACATGTTGAACATGCTGAACATTTTGAACATGTGGAACATGTTGAACATGATGAACATCTTGAACAACTTGTTGAACAATTTGTTGAACAATTGTTGAACTTGTTCAAAAAATTGTTGAACAATACCATGACGTAATATGTTCCAAAAATAATTCGAACACGTGTTTCGAATGGGGCTTGCCATTCGAACACGTCTTTGATGGGGCTTGCCATTCGAATACATGTTTGAATGGTGTGCCCTTCTCACCAAAAAAAAAAATCTTATGTCAAACTTATTTTATGCATCATATGTTTTCAAAAACTAAAGTTGCTAAGGTTGGTTTAGAACCCATATTTTCCCACTACTATGACTTTAAAGCATTCGAATAAGTAGCTTGGTAAAATGTTCAAACCTATTTTATATATCATATGTTGTCAAAAACTAAATTTGTTTAAGTTTGTCTAGAAGCATCGTTTTTCCCCTACTATGACTTCAAAGTATTCGAATTAGTAAAATGGTAAAATGCTAAAACTTATTTTATGCATCATATGTTTTCCAAAAACTACATTTGTTAAAGTTGGTTTAGAACCCTCATTTTTCCACTACTATGACTTTAGAGTGTTTGAATAAGTAGCATGGTAAAATACTAAAACCTATTTTATACCTAATATGTCCTAAAAAAACTACATTTGTTGAAATTGATTTAGAACCCTCATTTTCCCACTACTATAGGGGGTTTTCGACCAGACATGAATGCGTGCATTATGGCCTTATATGGTATGTTTTCACAAACATTCTGGTGTAGTCCGGAATAGCTCAGTTGGTAGAGAGTCGGACTACTGGTCGGACCCATGTCCGGAAGGTTGGTGGTTCGAGCCCGGGTATGGGCAGCCTAACCCTAAACCATAGAGTGCATTATGAATGAGTATTGTGAATGAGTACATTATGAATGAATATGTAATGAATGTGTATGATAAATGTGTATGATGAATGTGTGTTATGAATGAGTGCGTAATGGCCAGGGGGGGTCTGAAGGTATGATAGACAGATGGTAGAAGGGAGGTCTCCTAGGGGTCTGACATCGTTATGACGTCACAAGTGGCGTGAAACACCCTTGCGGGTTCTGGACAAATAGAATGTTCTAGAAAAAAGTGGCGTGGAACTCTCGTTTCCTCATGATAGACAGATGATAGAAGGGACGTCTCCTAGGGGTCTGACGTCATGATGACGTCAAAAAGTGGTCTGGAAGTCTTGTTAGGGTTAGGGTCACATGACCGATGATTGACAGGTCACGTGACTGATGACGTCACGATGATTGACAGGTGACTTAGGTTTATGCTGCTTAGGAGAGTCTTAGTATGATGTCATGACGTCATATCGTCATTATGACGCCATGATAACGTCATGATGACGTCATTATAACGTCATGATGACGTCATTTTAACGTCATGATGACGTCACTGACACGGGCGCGATCTCTATCAATCACCATCAGTTCCAGAACCCCCATGGGGATTCTAGCACACCCTATGACGTCATGGTGACGTCACTTCCTGTTCTGGAATCTCCGTTTTTTAGCTACTAATTTTTAATATGTTTAGAAATGTAATCTTTAACCATAAAATACAAAAGAAATGTTTGATTGTATAAATAATAATACTGTAATATATATTTTAATGTGACAACACTTAATCATATTTCTAAAGCTGCTCAATGCTTAGACATATAAGATTCGCAATATAAGATTCGTAAAGGGTAACAAATAAACAACCATCATCATATATTCTCCCTGTTTAACACAATACTTAATCTTATTCCTAAAGCTGCTCAACGCGGAGACGTATAAGATCCACAATAAAAGATTCGTAAAGGGTAACAAATAAACAGCTATCATCATGTATTCTCCCTATTTAGCGTAAGTGGTTAATCTTATTTCAAAAGCTGATCAACGCGGAGACATATAAGACTCGCAATAATATATTCGAAAGTGGTAACAAAACAAACAGCCATTATCATGTATTCTTCCTGTATAAAATTGCTGATGTTGGAGTCGGTAGGGCCCCAGTATTCAACTGACTGATGAAAACAGGCAAAAATCGAGGCAAATCCCTGTTTGATTCGTTGTTTCCGGTTTCAACAAATTTCGACGCAGTCACATCTGTCACCTTTAGTGTTTTGCCTGATTACACTGTGAAAAACTGAAATAACACGAAACGATCAACGTACAACTATGCTTAAACGTATGTCCCATACGAGAAACACATTTTCGATACTTACAACTACACCGTTTGACTAAAAACTTAAACACAACCTACCGACATCTTTGAGTAACTTGACTTTGTAAAGTTCAAAATTCCGTCTTGTAAGAACAAACAAAGGAACTTTTACAAATTATATACCGCTATGATCTATGAACACTACTTTACAATGCAAAATATAATGTTTACATCTTTGCCTCACATTTATCCTAATTTTAATCAAACTTTCACAAATTGTCACATTTCCTGTTTCTTTTCAAACAAAATTTTCATATATATAGACTTCATAAGTTGCGGCACTAAGTTATGAGCACAATATAATTGAACTTTGAGAAGTTAAGCTTTGTTCTATCTACATTCAGGATAAGTTATGTCACAAGCAGAGTCGACGACTTTATCATTATCTTTCGTGTGCGTCGCGGAGACTGAATGCGTGGTAAGGAAAGGACGATGCAAAGTGGACCTGCCGAACACGACTGGAAAATGCAAACAAATTCAGTTCGTGGTGTGTAACAGAGTTCATACGTGATATCTATATGGCACTGGGATTCAAGCAGCACAACACATTTATGCACAGCGCGATCCAAATACGTAGGCATTTTTGTTCTCTTGCCGTTTCGATCAAGATCAGGGTCTGCCATCCGAAGTTTAACTTTGCGAACTAAACCATCAGTAGACGGGTAAACATCGTCTATGATAGCAAAAGGCAAGCGGCGTTTCTTCATTTTTCAGTAAAACGAAGTCACCTTTCTGTATATTGCGCTTTGCAGGGAACCATTTATTTCGTTCTTGTAGGTTGTTGAGATATTCAGTTCGAAATCTTGACCAAATGACGTTGAGCAAATATTGTACACGTTTCTATTTCTTTCTCTAATATACATCTTCTTTCACAAAATTTCCAGGTCGGAGTAATACCACACGAATTTTTTTGAGGATGTGGTTTGGTGTCAATTTAACTGGGATTATGGGATCGGCTGAGTTTTCAGTTAACAGTGACTGCGAGTTCACAATGTTGGCTGATGAAGAGAGGAGCGCACGGAGTGATCGTCGTTTAACTGCGTGCCAGATTTCGTTAGTAATACGGACAAAACATTGCGTACACTACGTATTTGTCTTTCCCAAATACCTCCCTTATGCGACGCTGACGTAATTTCACGTATTCGCAGCCTTGGTCGATGAGAAAGTCTAATATCCTCCCATGGTTCTTTTGCTGATATTCCCTGTGAAACTCGGATTTCGTGCCTACGAAATTTGTGCCTTGGCCACTCCTCAACTGTCGTATTGGACTTCAAATGGCAACCATGAGTAGTAATGCATTTATGAACAAGTCAGTACTGAGGGAATTCACCGTTTCTACGTGTACGGCTTTGCAGCTTATGCACGTAAATAACACGCCATATTTCCTCATTTCCCTTCGGCTTTCCTTTATCAAGAATGGTTCATTCATGCCAACTGGTGTTTAAAAAAACTGCCATTTCTGTTCTGTCTTTCGGTAGATATGTCATCTTCTAAAATTCGAGATAGCCTCGGAACTTTTCTAAAAGTGACACACTTGTTTATCAACGAGGCGACGCTTTGCTTGCATCCGAGAATCCAATATCCAACTTGACGATTCAAATTGATTGTTATTGTTATACGTGGCTGTTTCTTGGTAAAACCAGTGGATGTTTCAGTTCTTCAGTTGTATCGGCTTTAACAGGTCGGCTCATATCAGCAGCATCTTGGTTTTACCTGAGAACGGATCTAATCTGTACAGAGGACTTGATCGCTTCAGTCGTTTCTTTTTAGATTCGAAATCATCAACACTCGAAGCTCTTCAGCAAAGGCTGTTGCCTGTACAGCTCTAATGATTTCGTGTTCTCCTTCTTGCAATTGCTGCATGTCTATCTTGACACTAGTTATGGGTTGTGCGAGAACTTGCAACAAAAGTTTTTGCTTGTACCGAAGACAATTAGCAATTGCTCTTTTTTCAAGTTCGACCACTTTGAGAAACATTCTAATCGACTAGTATCGAACAGGTCGACATGGTGGTTGTTTCTTTTTCACTTCGTCGTCGTCGGTTATATCAACAAGAGTTCTACTAGGGAAATTAACTTCTTTCTCTCAGAGAAATTTCGGACCGCCAAACCAAGTTTGTTTCTGCATGAGACTACTTGCAGTTAGACTTCGTGAGGCAAAATCCGTAGAATTCTTGTTCGACTTAAAGTAGTTCCATTGGTCGGGTGCCGTGAGATTTCGTATATGTTGTAAGCGGTTGGCAACAAAAACGTTGAATCGTTTAGCTTCACTCGAAATGTATGCGAGAAAAAACTCACTGTCATACCAGAAGTGCTCCTATAAGTTGCCGTATTCCGGTTCTTTTTGAAGAAAGCTGCTGATCTTTACGGCTTTAAGAGCTGCACAAAGTTCTAGTCAAGGTATTGTCAAAATCTTTAGCGGTGCAACTGTGGATTTCGCCATTAGTAGAATACAATGAACACGACCAGATGAATCAGCCAGTCGTAAGTATGAGCGTATTCCATATCCAAGAGTACTCGTATCACAGAATCTGTGTAATTACACTGATACTATGTTATGAAAGTCGTTGGGCTGAACGCATCTCGGTAGTCACAGTATGTTAATTTCGAACAAGTCATGTTTCCATTTCTCCCACCATCTGATGATGTCTTCGGGAAGGGGTTCACCCCAGTTAAAGCGTTGTTGACATATATCTTGAAGTATTCTGCGTCCTACTAGGATGATTGGCAATAGAAAACCTAGAACATTAAGCACCTGGCTCAGAGCTGAAAGAATCCCTCTTCGCGTTCAAGATCGTTCACAAAGGTTTATTTTAAACCTGAAACTGTCTGATATGATTTGCTATTCTATTCCAAAGACACTTTCTATAGAACTGTCGTGAAGTTCAATCTCTTCTAGACAATTCACTTGATCATGAGGTGGCAATGATTCAACTATTTCCTTTGAGTTCGACGCGAATTTATGAAGTTTTATGCCGTCCTGGGTTTTAGTGTTATTTGCCAGCTGAATTGCGTCTGACACCGTTGCTACGGAAGACAGACCATCATCTTCATTGACGTTGGCTCGGACAAAATACACAGCAACCTTTCCAAATTCATCTTCGATATCGTCAGCAGCCCACTTTAGGCCAAAATTGACTCATCCTGGTGAGGGCACAGCACTAAAATACATGAACTGTCAATCTGTATTCAATCGGGTCTGTATTGATATTACCATTCTTCCACCAAATAAACCAAAAAGGTCATGATATTCTTCGTCTACGTAAAACTGCTAGAACATTTGTTCTATATCACAGCTGATAGTTACTTCCTATTTTCGAAATCTGTGAAGTACACCAAGAAGATCGTTGATTTGATCGAGACCTGGCATCAGAAAATCGTTCGCACTAACGCCATCGCACTTTGCACTACAGTCGAAAACAATGCTTATTTTGTTTGGTTTCTGCGGGTGATAGACATCATGATGCGGTAAGTTTGAAACACCACCATCAGTGAAGTTTATCGGCTCTTCTTTTGCAACTGTTTCAGTCTCGATAGAGCCAATTCTTTATTGTTTTTGATCTTGATATCAGGCTGTCGTAATGGCAGTGACATTTCGTAGTGTCCATTTTCTATTTTGGTGATTCCGTTTTCCAACTGGTAGATGAAACACGCATCTTCTATTGATCTTTTTTTCCGTGGTGTTTTCTAGCTCTATCAAATCTAGATTGGCTAAATTTTTGAAATCGTCTGTATTCTTTTTTCTGTAATCATAGAGGTATATACGAAACGGGCATATTCAGTGGGGAATTCTTTGACTTGTTTTCAAAAACCGTTTCAGCAGAAACTACTCGATGTGAGATCATAGAATTTTCGCCACATTTCGCTTCATTCCGACAATTGACCATCCCTAAACAGTTTGCATTGTGTATGATTCGTTATCATTTCCTATAATGACTTTGTGTGGTACCAAAGCCGGCAGACAGTCACTGCAAATCAACAGGCCTATCTCAATGTTGGCTGTCGGCATCATTTCGTTGGCAACTTTGCTAAGATGTGGCCATCTCTCAGCAGTTTCACTTGACGGTATGTGTGAAATATTGACTGGAATTTCGTTTCTCGTGTGTCCTTTTTTAAGCGTAATACTTTTGGCGCTGTCAAATTTGTGTATTGTTTGATGTCATTGTGGAAGCAACAGTTGTGTTTTTGGGCCATCTGCGCCAAGCCTTTCGCAAAGATCTTCGGCCACGTAGCTAACATCCGATTGAACATTGAGGAAAGCATAAACAAGAGTTTCATTCTCTGAGTTCTCGTCGTGGCTGACATACACTGTTATTTTTGTTTTATTGCCGTTGAGTTCATTTGAGCAGAGGGAAACAACTTGGACGGTACTGTCAGATTCGTTTGAAGTTTTCCTGATCGTTTTGGCGGTTTCATCAGAAATTATGTCGTTTTTAGTTGATTTTGTATTCCTATTTCGCTGAGCATAAAATGCGTGAAAAACTGCAGAGTGGTTCTTTTGACATTCTCGGCACTTTCTTTGAATTTGACAGTTCTTGTTCATGTGGTTTTATTCCAATCATCCGTAGCACATTCCTCTTTTCTTTCCAAATACTTGATGTTCAGCTAACGGCAAAAGTATACATTGTTCACATTTCTCCATATCGTGTGCATTCTTGCAAAAACCACAGATTTTCTTAGTTGTGACTTGTTCACCTTTCGCAGACCTCTCAGTTTTCTTCTCGTTAGTGTTTTTCTGTCGTGATTTAGCGATCTGTTTTGCAGGCTGTATATTTGTTGGTGACTGCTCGCGTTTGATATTTTCAAGTTTGTCAGCTTTGGCTGCTGCTGAAATGTGCGTGCCGTTGATTGTTTGATCCTGTTTTAATTCGTTATCTTCGTGGCTGGGTTGCATACAATTTCCGCATGCTTCTCTTGCAATCGCTGTGTTTCTCGGTCGTCGCTTGAGGCTTGCAGACTGGAAGTCGTACCCATTGCAACTTTACATTGCAGTTAGTAATCTGCAAATGCTCTCAACCTTTCACCGTCATATGTTTCCACTTTCTTTCAGCTGTCCGCTTCTCACGGAAAGCACGGCCAATGAAAAAGGGTCTACAGATCTATTATAAAGGCGTTGCTTTGCTTGAAGATACGATTCTTCTGTACTGAGCAGGAAATAACCTTTGACCCATTCCTTTGCTTTTCCTGAAACTTATCTCTTCAGATAGTGAATTCTTTCTGTCTCAGGTATTTTTCTGTTTTCAATGAGGGTTCGAATGAACTCTTCCATCCAGGAATGCGAATTAGGTACATCTGATCAACCAGTTCGTGAGATCATGATTAAAGAGTCTGCTGTTATTCCAAGTCGATGGCAGCACTGGGTGAGCTTGTGGTCTGAGTTTGCGTATAAAGCCTCGTTTCTTTTTCAGGTAAAGATGTGAACTCTTGGTTATTGTTGGAGCCGCAATTCTCGCTGTTGTCATCAAATAAGGGCGGTGTGGTTGATGTTGTAACAATAGACTTCAGTCGGAATCAATGGTCTTCTGGAATGAAACACCTGGCAGTCAACTGACAACGGAACAGCATAACGAGCATCTGTTTGAAGTTCAAAAGTAGAGTTTTGAAAATGAACATTTGTGCCCGGTGCATGTTGTTCTGGCATGGGGGGGGGGTTGGATATGGATAATCGGATCTGTCATGGTTTTCCAAGTTTGTAATGTTCTTGGTCGCTTGAAAGCGCTAAAACCAGTAGTGATTAAAGTCGACTGATTTTAGTGGGAAGAATTGACTCGTTTTTTCTCGAGGAACGGCTTGAAACTGTTGAACGTGATGCCGGTTGCATCTAGAATTTAATCGTCTGGTTTAAGTCCACGCTCAATCGCCTATTTTTATTTCCTATTTTGATAGAAAATATTTCCTCCTGTATTTCTGGGTACAATGTTTTCACTGCAGTCTCGATATTCTCCATAAAAACGCCCTTGTCGACTTTGTTTCAAAACTTCTCGATCGTTATAATCTACCAGCAAATCTTCAACTCTCTCGGTTTGTTTTTGCAATTTTGAGATAACAGACTTGACTCCTTTTTTGCATCTCAATTCAATATTCAAGGTCCTTTTCTGTCATCATTCGCTGTCTCCTTTCGGGTAAGATGTCAATTTCTGGTTTGATATCTTCATGAGAAATGGCTTCAGGTTGCGTTTCCATTTCTGGTTCCGTCTGAGTCCCTGGAATGTGTTCCAAAACCGGATGAACTTCAACACTTCTAACAGAATCCGACTTTTCGTCCAACATAGTGGGGTTTTGAGTTTTCTTCGTACAGATAATCCGTACAAAGTCTTGATTGGTAATTATCTATCATACGTCAAATGACTTTAAAAGTTTTTGACTCTATGACTCTTGAAATCACACTGCACATTCAGAAGAATGTTGTGACAAACAGAAGATGCCTTAAAACCAGTATTAAGTCTAAGCCAGTTCGTGCTATCGGATGTTTCCGATGGAGGTGTCGTTTTCACTTACTGTTGAATATCCAGTTCTTGCTTCCCAAAAGAGATTATCACATTGGGGTCTGTACGGGTCGAGTATTTAACTGATGAAAACAGACAAAAATCGAGGTAAATCCTTGTTTTATTCGTTGTTTTCGGTTTCGACAAATTCGACTCAGTCACATCTGTCACCTTCAACGATTCGTCTGATTATACAGTGAAAACTGAAATAACACGAAACGATCGATGTACAACTATACTAAAACGTATGTTTAAGTTATCTATGGACATTACAATAAAGAATAAGATGCTCACCTCGTTGCCCCATATTTATCCTAATTTTAATCAAAGTTTCACAAATTGTCACATTTTTTGCTTCTTTTCAAAGACTATGGCGTCGACTCAAAATCCTCGACTCTGATCACTTGACAAAAAGACCCACAAACGCGTCTGGATCAATAACAGCTGAGGTGTATTTTTTGTTTGTTTGTTTTTCTTTGTTTATCTATTTTTTGTTTTTTGTTTTGGTCTTGATCGATAATTTTGTTGTTTTTTTTGTTTTTGTCTTGATCTATAATTTCTGTTACATTTTATGTGGATTAATAATGTCAGTGATAAAGAGAAACGGTTTTGGAGTTATAGCACACAGCTTTATGCCTTCTTCATATAAATATCTGTAGCTTTATGTACCTCTATCTACTTAGTTGTGAAATGGCTGTGCGCATACAAGCAGCGGACCAAAATAATAAACAATTATGGGTTTCTGACGACGTTAAGGAACTCTGTCGGAAATAGTTTTAAACAGCACATAAAATGATTCTATCAATTTTTAAAAAATTAAAGGCAAAAGCAAACTTTGGTAGTTTGAATAGAACACTCGAGAATTCTTTGCTTACTTTGCAATCCCACAGGATAAAATGAATAGAATGGTAGGACATATGTAATAAAAATTGCTTTCACTCAGAACATGTAAGCATTTACAGCTTGAGACAATTTTTAAAAACTTACAAACAGTTTTAAAAATAGGATATGGGTTGATAAAAAATATTTTCTTCCATGCAAAGAATTATGCGATTTAAATGAATATTTCTGTCAATTCTTGTCTGTTTGGTTTGCAGTAGAAGCTGAGAACTTTGTGCTTTTTTCAGAATGTTCTAAGTGTGTTCTAAGTGCTTATTTTGAGATCGCATTCCATATCAAACATATTACTCTTACGATATGCACTAGACAGACACGTTTTAATTTCGAAAACATCGTCTTGTAGACTACATACCATCACTATGAATTTTCCAATGGGTTTAACATTGGTTATCGCGATTCATAAGAAATTTTGCAGGTTATTACTGCAAAATAAATTTTGAACGGGTTCCGCTGTTACTTTGTTTATTATGCGTTGTCAACCAACCGACCAATCAGCATCGGTGCAGTTCCTGTCATGTGATCGAACCATTCCCAACTTGCCGCGATCCTATAGACAGGAGCTTTTCCTTTGCCAGTATTTTCTTTAATTAGGACGGCTCAAAGCGAAGGGAAATGCAGTATTTTTGGATATTATTTATCTTGGATGGTACATTTACGCATACTGTAAATTTCTTCTTATTTGGTTTACATTTTTCGAGTTTGTTGACTATGCTGATCCCTACACGTGGTAGTTCTGGGTTTTGGCAAATCGACTATCCTTTGGTAAATGCTTCCCGGCCATCAAGAAAGTAGTGTAGATTATTAGTAATTCACAGTGAGGCGATGTTTGAGCAATTTTCTCTGAAATCATATCTCAAGGGTTTTCCCTATTGTCAGCAAATCGAGTCGGCTCTGTAACAGTAAAGTATCAACTTTCCACCGTCCTTCTTTGATTCTACCAGCAGCAGGGATTGTATGATCGTTGGGCACGCAGTAAATCCCAGGTTGAGGAAGTCATGTCTTCCACTTGGTCGATACCGTAGCAGATCTCCTTGTGAGGTTGCAACCACTAGTTCTGTCTGTGTCAATCACGCAAACGCTTAGGGTTTTGACGACATGACACGTTATTGAGTAGTGCAGCCGCTCATACCCACGTCTGATACATGGTCGTCACAGTGGCGTCGTACATGTAACGGGTACGACACCTCGACACGGTGTTGCATCACCAACACGGTGTAAGCATCGATCACGTGTCACGGTACGAGGCCCCTCTCCAGCTTCACCGATGGTATGGAGCTTTGTAAGTGTTTGTGTATTTTTGCGACAGAAATGCACATAATTCGGTGATCGACACAGGTACGATCATATGATTGAAAACGAGCTGACAGCAACGACCTGTCACACAGCAGCGTTGCTGTTATACACAGCTGTCACGACCTGAGTATGGTCGATCATGTGCCTGGTTTCCACGCAACGGTCGTCAATGTCACGAAAAGTACTAGTGACGGGTTGTACATGTAAAGAGTCGCTGCTGACACGGGTCGTGTACGCTACTAGTCGTCAGTGTCACGACCCGTGGCAGTGACGGATCGGTCGCTGCGTCCATGTTACGGGTCGTACCTGAAACGACCCGTGACTGTGACGGTAACTCAGTCACGTGTCACTCGCTGCAACGACGAGTATCGACGCTGTGTCGGGTCGTGCATGTCACGGGTTGTTTTTAAAACACATTAACGAAATTGTACCGACTTTTTTCACTCATTGGCAGTTAACAGGTAGTGTTTAAGTCGTGTTATGTTTCTTTAACTATCTTAATGATACAGAACAGTAGTCACTACATATGGCATTTGCTTTTGTTGTAGATTCACCAACAATTCCGGACTCATGTGCGCACATCAAGTGTGCAGGTGATCCGCACTCTAGAGGTACCGCGTGTCTTCGCCGATGGGGCATACAGCCCTGTACACTGGACAACCGTTGTGACCAATGAGTTTATCTTGAGGATTCTCTGTTCTCCTTTTTGTTTCAGCAACAGAAGACAGCTAGAACACCCGCCAAAGGTCGAAAACGCTCTAAGAGCGAGAAATTTTTGGCTTCACTACACACGTTGTCTCCCACCGCCCTCACCTCTGTCGATAAATCCGGATACAGAGGGGTCACGACAGCCAAGAAAACTGTAATTAAAACACTACCAGCTGCTTTATCTGATACCACCTCGTCAACATCCGGGATTTGTTTTATAGACCCAGGTCAGGTTAACGTTACGTCGGCGATGGGTACACGCATCATCACAGCAACTTCTGCTATACAGGCACCTATTCAATTAGTGATAACCACTGCTTTGTTGAACGATCTCAATATGGGGACTAATAAGTTAGTTCAGGATGTGCCTGTACAGGGTTTACCTATCAGAACCGAAATTGATTTAAACATTACGACTGCAGTAAAACAAGTTTTTTCGGAGACAATACGGCGTAGACAGGAGCTTTCTGCGTTGAAGCAGTTTGCTTTAAGTTTAAATTTACATCCGAACACTTTAAAACACGCATCGGACTAGGAACTTAAAGTACTACGCGTCTTGTCCCGAAATCAAGCTTTGGCAACGTCGCGCCTTAATGCAGTCCCGTCAGCCACTATTACTACTCAACCGTCGTCTCCTAAAGATACTTAGTCTCCGCGTCTGTCTTTCATGGCCCTTATACAGTCAATGACAGGAAGCAGACATAATTTACAAGAGGATTCAATTTATGGCTTGTCCTCTTCTTCCTTGGCGGACAACTTCTCGTCGGGCGAGGAGGAACCAGCGGTCATGAGTGAGCAATGGCAAATCCCACTCGCGCTTGGTACAGGATCAGTGGTGCTTAACACACCCTCCCCTACGGTTTCGACTTCGATATCTCACCATGCTCCTCAATCAACTACCCGAGCCTAGGCGCTGGCTTTGTCGCAATCGATGTCATACCACGTCTCTCCCCGTACTCCGCTGGGTGCTGATATCGTATCAGACGACTGGGAAGAAGAGTATATAGTCGATTTGTCGGAATAAGATATTCCTTTCAAGGATATTACTAAGTTTATGGGCCTGTGACATGGGCCCATATCTGCCCACCGTGAACCCCGAGTTCAGCGTTCCATTGGCTGAACGTGACTGTAGGTATCATGAGGAAGTGATACGGGAGAGTTTGAGTACCCTATGCTTTCAAGATACAGGCCTTTCAGGCACTTAGGAAGTTTGTTGATTCCAGCAGGCACGAATATCTTGTTCGACCGTGTGCTTGACTCTGTCGTTGCAGCTTCGTCAGACTTGTTGAAACTTAATGCTTATCTGCTCACATCGTTAGTCGTAATACGACGAGATCAAGTGCTACCACACTCAAATATAAGTACAGAACTCCGTTTTGCCCCAGTAGACAGTCAAACCGAACTGTTTTAACGAGAAATACTAAAGAGTGTCATGGAGTAAGCCAACTGATGCGTAAAGCACTGACCCTCACGCAACAGACCGAGGCGGCGTCAAACGGCAATTCCGCCAGCGCCAGTGTCGACATCACAGGTCAAGAAGCATAAGCTGGACACATAAAAGCAGCCTGCCCCTACCAAGCAGAGGTAGCAATCAATCAAGAGTATCTGACCGAGACTGCACGCCGATCTCTACAAGACACTTCAGATTTTTGCAAAGAACTGACATTCATTTCCCAAATGGAACGTAAATGTGCCCAAAGGGGGAAGGCTAAAGCATTTTGGGCAATTTTTGCAAGCGTTAGGAGATCCCAAACACATAGTGCGTTGGTTGCGTTGAAGGTACCCCTTACCGTTTGCGAGATACAATTTGAGTCGTCAAATTCTTCCGATCCTTCTTTAGTCACATCGTACGAGCATCAGCCAGAAAATCACTCGGTTTTGCAAACAATGATTCAAGAACTGATAGAAAAGAAAGCCATAGAAAATATGCCTATGGGCACTCAAGGTTTTTTTAATCGACTCTTTCTTGTTCCAAAAAGTTAGGCAATTGGTGTCTTGTCATAGACTTGTCATTTCTCAATCAGTTCATACGCCTCACATCTTTCAATATTGGCACCATTGTGGGCCATTTCAATGGATCTGTCCGATGCATACCTACACATTTCAATGCGGGTCGCATCGTTACCTGGCCTTCAGGATAGGAGACAACAAATATTGGTTTCTTGCCCTACTGTTCGGCTTATCGACAGAACTGTTTGTGTTTACCCATGTTATAAGGTAGTCAAACGTTGGGACTGTGAATTAGGCTTGCTCATTTTCCAGGTATCTTGATGACTGGTTGCTGGTGAACAAAGTCAAACAGGTCCTTCTATTAGAGTTGGCTACAGTGATCAAGTAGTCTAAATTGATCTCGACTCAACAGATAGGGTTCTTGGTCGAATTCCTACTAGATTTTGTAAGGGTCAGAGCGTTTCCCACACAAGGTCGGATGCAAAAGCTAATTGCAAAAGTCGTGTTCTGTCCTAAGCATCGTGTTTCCTATTATAGGCGCTTCTCGGGTTAATGGGAGCAACGTAGAAGACAGTCGAGCCAGGCTGGTGTCATTTTCGAAAGTCTGAATGCGTTGTTTTGACAAGGTTGCCTCGCGGCAAGGCCGCCGGGTCATTGGATACGCCTTTCCTTGTTAACTGTGAGGGATATCAATTGGTGGTCGTGTCAACTCAGTCTTCTGAAAGATGTGCCTTTTTCTTTTCCAGCCCAATCGAAGCAGGTACATGCCAATGCATCTTGCAACGGTTGGGGTTTCTTTTTCCAGGAACACACGTGGAAGGGTCATCGGTCGGATCACGAACGCAAATTCCATATTAGTGTGTTGGATATGAAGGCAGTGTTCCTTGCTTGTCAAGCTCTCGCCAAGTTTCTCAAGGGTCACATGGTTCAGTTTCTGGTCGACAATTAGACAGTGGTATCTTATTTGTCCAAGCAGGGCTGTATGCGTTCACCGACGTTGTCTCGTATCACCAAACAGGTCCTCTTGCATGCTGCAGACAGTGGCTTTGTCTTTCAAGTAGTACTCATTGCAGGCAGTCTGAATGCCGATCTACCTTCCAGAATCTGCGAGGCTGTTTACACGGATTGAGCTTTCGCGGATTACAAGTTTCACTCGATTGCAACATAATCTCTGTGAGGTCTATCCTAGGTAGATGTCTTTGCCAGTCGTCTCAATTATCTTCTTCTAATGTACATTTCTCCGTGTCCGGACTTGGCAGCTTTAGCGATTGGTGCGTTGCTACGTTTCCTCTGTCCTCTCTAATGTTGAAATTCTTGTAAAAATCTGGCACGAGATACAAACTGTCTGTTGCTAGTAGCTCCCGGTCAGAAAACAGAAATGTTTTGTTTCCTTTGTTACCGTGCTGGAGGAGCCTACCAATTTAACTGCAGTATGGCAGTTTGCGTCAACCTCCTTGGCAGTGTCGGCATCACATCGTTATATCCGCTCTTCCTACTATGCGAATATAGCAAACGATCAAGTGCTTACCGTAGCGCGTTATATCTTTCATGCGTAGCATTACAGTGATCTTTCTGAGGCGTCTATATCTAATTATATGATATAATTAAAGAACCTGAAGATTTAATTCATTGCCAATTAATTTAATTGCCAATTTAAACTCATCAGATTAGACATGTAGCACACTCCTTGCGTAATGCTAATGGTGTGTCAATGTGTGATTTATTACGGGTTGGCTGTTGGGCCTCGCCTAACACGTTTATTAAACACTACTTGCAAGAATATACAACTGATGCGTTGAATAATTTGCATAGTCTTTGTCCGTTTGTTGCTGCTGAATAAGTGATTCATCATAGCCCTCCTTCTTGCAGGACTCCTCAGTAATCTAGTGGAAAAAAACCTACAAGAAGAAGAATACCGCTAAGTAGATTTGAAGGAAATACACCTTTAAGCTCTGCTCCAACAGCACGTAACTCTGTCGGTCATCTGACGGCTCGACGCAGTGACGTCTTGTACCATGGTCGGCTTTTTAGACAGTGCGGTTTTGCACATGGTATAACACGACACAGTGACGGTCGGCACATTTGGTTACGCCGAACTCGGTTAACTTGCTATGTATGCTTCTGTTATGAAAAAGAAGGTGGGACATTAGCTCGTCTCAGACTGTCTGTATGTATGCTCGAGCTTGATATTGTTTGTTAATAATAGGCACTTCGTGGTGAAACCCCACTATTGTTATGGAAGGGGCAGCTTGCGGTGAAATCCCTGCTGAATTAAAATATAATTTGAATTCAATTTCTTTTATTTCTGCATTTCCGACACAATATATTGTAGACGACCTGTCAACCAGTTCGTATGTATTTGGCGTTCAATTCCCACCACCAGTTTGAGTCTCCCATAGCGATGGCTTCGTAGTCTGCAAGACGATATTTTCCAAATTAAAACTGAAGTATTTAATTTCTTAATATTCATTTTTATAAGTAAAATATCTTGTAGACGTAGGAGCCATCACTCGAATTACATCCGCCCACTTCCCCATCAGTTGGGATCGTGGGGTACAATAAGTTGAGGATGGTTCGATCACATGACAGCAACTTCACCGACACTGATTAGTTGACAACGCATAACAAACATAGTAACAGGGGGATGCGTACAAAATTTACATAATTAAAGCATTGAACTCTATCAGATTCCCAGTATTTATGCAAATAAGATTACTGGCGTTAGGTATAAATTAAGCAATATGATTAAATTATTATTGACATAAAACACAGCTTGCAAATTTGTCGTCTACAAACAGTAGAATTTCCATGCAAAACAACCCAAATGTCAGGCCCAGCAATTAAATATCAAGCCCAATGGCTCAAATACGAAGCTCAAAAGCTCAGATGTAAAGCCAATTATCCCAAAAGCGAATCCAAAAAACCCAACAACCCAAATGTGAGTGACAACAGCTCAAATGTCAAGCCCAAAAGCATACCTGTTAAGCAAAGCAGATCAAAAGCCACATTGTTTTACATTAACTTTATGATGATATCGAAGAAACTAAGTAAAGGCTTAATGAGGAAAAAATAGATGACACCAGACACGAGGGAACAGGTGTGAATTTTGGGGAATCAAATGCAAAATAAGGCAGCTACAATAGTTAAGACATTATTTCAGAGGATGCCTGATCAAATTGAAAATTAAAAGCCAAAAATCCATAACCGGATGAGATTAATGGACTAAGTGAACCCTTTAAAAAATGCATTGATATGACTAGTAAATCTCATAAGGAAAATTCACGCAAAACGGAAGATCTATTGGCAAAGCTGATAAATGCAACTTCAAAAGAAAGCTAATAAGCTTCAAAACATCTTTCTTATGTTTCTATTTAAGAACTCTTGGTACAAAGAGGTTTTACATGTTAAAATTTCTTTATATAAATATTTACGCTACTGAGTTCCTGTTAATTTTGTGCATGTCTTTATCAAATTGTGAAATTCAACTGCAATCTACTGAAAACGGAATTGCGAATTATATAATAAACGTTTTCATTTATGATGTACAAGTATATTTGCAACACCGATGAAAGCTTTCTGTTTCAGTTAATGTGTTTTATTACTGAGCACAGAGCGAGTACAAATCATTTTGCGGTTCTTTGCACCTAAATCCAGGTACAAACACCTAATTAATTAACTATTAAGTTCAAATAATTATTAAGCAATTTAAATTATGAAACTTTCAACTGACTCTTAAAAACCAAAACTTTAAGTTGCAAGCCAAACCATAAGTTGAAAGTCAAAGCCAAACCATAAAGTCCTAAGTTAAAGTCAAAAGGCAAATAAATTAACTGAAGCTTCTAATAATTATGAAATATTACCGAGAATTTTATTTAATAACAGGACAGCAACTAAAGTCACGTCCTGTTCTGACACCATTGAGAATCTATCTCGTACAGTCCATTTCCATCTTGACTGAGTACTCCAAGATGCCATTCTGGTATGGGACTTGAAAATTGTCCTAAAAACGTTGTTAATATTATCTAAAATTCAAATGCAAAATAAGACAGCCACAATAGTGTAAGACATTATTTCACCGGATGCCTGATATAATTTCAGGTCGACGAAATCAGCCCTTTAATATATTGTGTAGTGTTAAAATGCCTAGTAGCAATTGCATGTATGGTTTGTCTAATAATAATGATTTGTTTAATACGTAGTATATTTGGACATTGTAAACTCTAGGCTAATGAATTATGTGAAGCGCTCTGGAATAAAGCGCTATATAAAAACCAGCTATTACTATTATTTTATTATTTTTAATAAACCAAACAATCGTTCAATAGTCATGCGCATCTATAAGTGAATTCTATTGTACCTGAACATATCTTGAGTTGTATTACGTGTCGTTCTGAAGAACGTTAGACCAATCAATGTTAGGATGAGACGAGCATTATGTGCTTGTCTGTACATTTTACTGATTGAGTCACGAAATTTGTTGACTACTGAAAGAAACCGAGCATCTTGAACACGACCTGGAAAAGCAGTAATAATGTTCGTAAATCGTATATCTTTTCTTTAGATGGCTGTAAAATATAAAAGAAAATTCTAAAGCTTACAGTTGATGAATGAATTTCACATGAACAAATGCCAAGCACAGCAGCCCAAATCTAAAGCCAGTTATCCCATATCTAACGCCTAATAGCCCAAATATTAGCCCAACAGCAAGGTAATAAGCTCAACAATCCAAATATGAAACTCAACAGGCCAAATATGTACTGCAACAGGCTAAATTTGAAGCCCATCATCCCAAATGTCAAAGCTAAGCGTGGTTAGTTTTAAGTGAATTTCTTAAGCATAAAAGCATTGATATATCTTTCTTCAAATAACTAAAAACAATTGTTTAAATTTATTTTTATTTGTACCATGTTTAAACAATTGTTTAACTGATACTACAATAACAACAGAAAAACTTTTATGTAAGTACCTTGTAATACTACGGAATGGAAGTCCTTCTTGTTGTAATACAGTTCCCCTCATATGTGCTGGCTTTTGGCTGGTATATGACAACCATCTATTATTGCAATTACACATGAAATTGTGTGATGCCTCAAAAATTGTCACTATCTGCAATTTTCTTTTACTGGTGGCCATTTTATTTACTTAAGCAAATAAATGATACAAAAAAATAGTCAATGGTCTATGGTTAATTTTACAGCATGGTCCTTCTACAATGTCGAACAAGTGTGCCATTTTATGGTAAGTGCCTTTACTAACCAAAATCCACGCAAAAACCTGAAGTTTGTATATAAGTTCAATTTGGATTCTTTCTCCAGGTTATGTCTTTGTCGCTCGATTCCTTCCATGTGATGATTAGCATGATCCTCAGATACATGATCATAGTCGTGCTGTAAGGGGCTTCTGGGCTTTCAAACAAATTGTGAAATGTATCCTAGTTTCTCTGCATAAGTCTTTAACACTGTTGCGACATCTTCTACTCAGCACTTTGACATTCCTGCAAAAATATAACTTCATATGAAAACAGTTATAATATACCAGTTCGCATTTTAGGGAATTTTCGATAGAGGTTGTCTTTGGAATGCAGGTGTGTTGAGCTAAAACAAGCCAATTCATAAAATATATCATAGCAGTGCTGTACACCTCTGATTCTGCAACAGGCTATAATCTGGTAAAGATAGGAGACGAAAAAATAACGATCCTGTGGTCCGATTTACACACAAGCCAAGAAATTTTCGTCTTTTTACCTAAATATATTTGTTTTCAAGTAGCAAAGACAAAACAAAACACAAAAGATCTAAAAAATATTTATTATTCTTGCCAAAATTGAGGTCATATTGACCAAATGTAGACCAAATGTAATCTATTATTAGTTTGACTCTACTGTGAATTTTAAGCTATTTGGATTAGATAGCCGCAGTTGTAATTAAATGGAGCTAAAATGTGTACCGTAATGTTACTCATGCATCGGCAACAGAATAAAATTGGCACAATTTTCTTTTAGTCAATTTTTAAATGAGTAAAATTTGACCAGTAAAATGGTCAATTTTTCGGTCACAATTGATACTTGAGATGCAATATATTACTGCAGTGCTGCACACTTAAAATTCTATCACATGCTATAGTATGGTCCAGACTGAGATGCTTCGCCGAATGCAAGACCTATCTCCACTAAAGAGATTCATTAAAAATTTGAATCTTCACCCCAAAACCATGCATCAAGCTTCTAAATCGGAGTCGGTCGCTTCGACTACTCGGTATTCAATTCGTCATCGGTAGAGCACTCTTCATCTAGGGAAGAGAACCAAGGGGAGATGAGAGAGTCTGAACTTACCCTTTAGACTTTGTGCCCCGAACGCAAACTGCCGATACCATCTCCTTCGCCAGTTGTGACTCATACACCCGTCCAAACTTTAGCATGTCAAGGTGTCCACGAGCCAGTCCGATGACGGGTGCTATAGACTCAACCTCTGGCCTATACTCGCAACATTGGGTGTGGTTGCTCGATAATAACCTGGAGTCTACCATGCCTTTGGGACTGTAGGTTCATGGAAGAGTTCACGTGCAAGAGCCTGCGCACACTTTCGTTTCAAGATGGGGCCTTCTAGACTTTGCGCAGATTTGTAGAACGTACCTACGCTGAATGCTTATCAGTTCGCTTCTTTTGTCGTGATGCGCATGTGGCCAGGCATTGCCAAATTCAATGCAGACGCTTACAATCTTCGATTCGCACTAATAGATGGCCAACTTTTTCCGCCTGACTTATGGAAGAAGGCAATCGAGGCAGCCAGGTGGAAGTTGCAAGACGCACTTATACGTAGAACTTTGATCCCGCAGCACAATAGGCCGAGGCAGCGAGAGTCTTCCATGCCGTCTGGACCAATGACCGAGAAGCGGCCGGGGTCTTCAGCGGCCTCTCTCCCCCCCCCCCAGTCCAAGAAGCCCAAGATGGACACCAGAAAGTCGATTGCTCCTTCGAAGCAGAGGTAGCAACCAAACAAAGAGTCCGATCGAGATCGAGCAGCGCTCTTGCCTCAAGTTCTTATGAAGAACTGGTTCTCCATTAGTTAGATCAAGTCAATGTGCCTGTAGAAGGAAGGATAAAACATTGCTGACAAGCTTTGTAATCACTCAGGGCTCTCGAACAAATGGTTCGTTAGTTGCATTAGGGCTATTCCTTACCGTTTGTAAGGGACAAGTTGGATCATCAAACCCTTCCCCCGCTGGCCAGGCTTCCCTTTAATATTTTAGCCACACTGTACGAGTATCAGCCATACCAATAACTGGCTTTAGATACGATAAATCAAAAACTGTTAAACACAAAAGCCATAGAAAAGATGCCTGTGGAGTCTTTTTTGTGTCGAAAAAGTTGGGGAGTTGGCGCCTAATCATAGACTTGTTACAACTCAGTCTGTTCTTAAATCTTAATTCGTTCAAGATGAACACTCCACATCTGTTCAAATCGACAATAAGTCAAGATTACGGCTCTCCTTACTAGCACTGAGGGGTCTCGACTGGTCGTTGCGTCAGACCAATCTTCTGAAGGCTGTGCTTTCCTCTTCTCCGTCCCTATCAAGATAGATTCAGACCGATGTATCGTGCAATGCTTGGGTTTTCTTTTTCCAAGGGTGCACCGCGAATGGCCAGTGGTCTGCTCGTGATCGAACACTATATATCAACGTGTTTAAATGAGTTGTGTTGATTGCTTGTCAGTTTGTCTCTTTTTCAAGGGTCATGTGGTTTAGTTTGTCCTGGTTGTCATGGTTGTCACCGTGGACAATCAGATGGTGGTGTCTTAATTGCTGAAGCAGGACGAAGTTGTATGGACTCACAAGGGTTTTTCTCATCAGAATGTAATTCAGAGAATGGAGACAGTTCACAAAGATTCCACGAATAAGGTATATTTTTTTTGTTGCATTGGCGACTTCTCAAAGCCTAGTGCTTCGAGACAGACATCGATCCTATGGGAGCCACGTCGGTGGCAGTTGCCGACTTCTTGCTTTATGTTTATGAGGTCAGGAAGGTTTCAGTTAGATTGATTATTACATATCGCTCAGTTCTCAAGGTTATCCTAAAGCGTAGGAGTATTATTTGTCTGAGTGTGATGTTTGGTCGGATTCGCTCAGAGCCTTTCAACTGGAGCGTCCTCTATCAACAAAACAGTAAATCCTTGGAATTTGTTTCTGGTTTTGAAATACATCATTCTGCACTCTTCCATCACTTTATCATTACCGACAAATTGCTTACACTTACTTGCTTTCGCCATGGCTTTGGCGTCTCGTAAACGCCGCACGATAACACACGCTTTGCAGAACTCTATGGTCACGTTAATGGCTCATAGGAGGCACGTGGTCCTAAAACCATTACCGTCTTTTCTGGACAAAACGCACATTGCCACCGAGGGCTTAGGAACTTTTAAGCAACTTGTCATACCAGCCTTACAGGCTGTGAAAGTACGTGGTAGCATCACAAGTCCCGTCTCTCTACCACTCGCACATGTAAAACGGTCAAGTACCTATCGGGGCACGTTGCAGCGTCATCTCACAGTAGGCCTTTCTAAAGCATTTATATACAACTATATAAAGAAAGTCATTTTACTAGCATATATCTTGAAAGAATTTGATGATGTAATGCTGAAGAGGTTGTCAGTTAAGGTCCATCAGGCCTGATATGTAACGCAGTTTTTGTGCAGAGCTAGTGGTTTGTCAATGTGTAATTTGTTCCCAGTGGGCTGTTAGGCCTCTCCAAACACGTTTATTAAACAGTATTGGCAAAAGTACACAACCAATACTTTCATCAATTTGCAAAGTCTTGATCGGTTTGTTACTGCTGAATCAATGATTCATGGTTGCTCTTCTTCTTGCTGGACTTTTCAGCAATCTGGTGGAGAAGGCATTCAATGGAAGAAGGTGGCAAAATAGACTCTGTCCTAGCTGTTGTTTCCTATCGTGACTACATCAACTTCAGTGTCACTGTTTCCGTCAAGTGACTGGCGTTGTGTCGGCCCGGCACAGTTGCTTCTTGTACCATGCTCGTGTTTTGACAGTGCCGTTTTGCACACGATACAACACGGCACAGTAACCTGTCGGCACGCATTATTAGAGCTGCATTCGGCTAGTTACGTTACTTGTCGCCTCTTTTGTACAATAAAAGGGGGCATGAACTCGTATCAGTCTTTCGGTGTTCGAGCATGTAAAATTATTTTTAGTAATGTTCATCTTTATGAGTAAAATATCTTGTAGACGTGGAAGCCATGCATCACTCGATTTATACCCATTCGCATCCCAATCAGTTTGGAACGTGGTATTCGATAAGTAGAGTACGGTTCGATCGAATAATGTACAAGGCCAAAACTTGCATTTGTGGTAATATCCCGCAACATTTCTATTATGGACCGCGATAACCAATGTTTAACATGCTGGAAAAACCATAGTGATAGTTTCTAAGCACGCAATATGTTTTACTCATAAATAACTATTAGTTAATAAAATACTTCAGTTCCCTGTCGTACTGGCCCCCCAAACTACCATGTATGATAGTAAAGGGTTCTTTCACACATAAAAATACCATAAAATATAGGGCAAAACCGGTTACTTTCTTCTATCCTTTGCCAGAGAAGGGTGCCCCTGCGCGCCTTTAACTTCAGGTTTTTTCCTGCAAAAGCAAAGATACACATTTTTTTATACCACACAAACTGCAATTACTTACCTTAAGAATTACAATTTTTTGGTGCTCTAAAATTGTGTCGGTTACTACATTGCAATTTATCAAAGAAATGTTTCGCTAAGTGTAGCCTTGCTGCTAAATGTAGCCTCCTATAGGGTTGTAGATATGTGTATTAAGCGGTACAATTGCGCTTATTATCACCAAAACTTATATAACGAATTAGAAAAGGACAGGATTTGCCCCAAAGATAAACAGCAAAGTCCACCCCTCTCGCCATCACAGCCAACAAAGCTCATATTCTTTTTTTCTACCAAAATTGTGAGATTCTGACATCGAGATGGCTTTAGAGTATATAATTGATAAGGATATAGATGTGTTTCTTTTTATCGGTACAAGATTATACCTTTTCAAACAGTGAAAATTAAGGAGTGGTTGGGTGACGAAAACACTGGCAAGTGCCTTCCCCCTCGCCCACAAATCTCAAAGTCCTAATTCTGGATTTGCTGTTCGTCAGATTTATATGTTATGATAAAACTTGAAAGGCTGGATCAAAAATATTACTACTTCTTTTAAAAAGTATTTGAAAATACTTGAAAGCTTTGGTAAACATGAAAAAAAAAGAATCAAAAGACATCAATAGTTCATTCATATTGTTACATTCAAGATATACAAACAAAAAAAATATACAAAATAAGGCATAATCTTGTACTTGCCATAATATTCATGATAATTTCTATAATCATCCTAAAAATCAATCCAGCGGATCTGTGTAACATTTTAAGCTTAAACCAGAGGGTGATACACATTCGCTGAAAAAAACTAGCGAATGTATAGATCCGCTGATTGACTTAGCAAATCTGTGAACTCGCTGAAAATTTCAGGGGATGTATGATTTCACTGGGCTGCGATATCATATTCTGTAATGGTATTTTTCAGACACATGCCTTTGTTTCTCAGCGGATGATAAACTAAAAAAAAAATCCCAGAGATTGTGGAAAATACAGAGAATAGTCTGAAAATTAAGTGTCTGTTTCTATACTGAGGAATCCATGAAAAGGGGCGCACACTTCTCCAAATTTGTGTAATGATTCGTGCAACCATTTACATCCAATTTTTACACTTATCTTCTGTTTATTTATCTGCGGGTGCACATGCTGTTTCTTGAGATGCACCCAAAATTCAAAATTCATTGTCCAATTTAAAAAAAATGCAACAAGCACAATTCGAAATTTAGTAATTAAGTGACGAGACAATAATAATAATTGTGAACCAATTTAAAGAAGACAGGGTGAAAATTAGTCGTGTGTTTGTTTTGATAACCGGAAGACGCACAAGAGTTTCGTTTCATTTCTGATTTTTGGGAACCTGGTCCATTTTCATTTAAAAAAATGTCTAAGCGAAAGAAAAGTGCAGCAATCATAGAATCAGACAGCGACGATAGTGGTTCCGATGCTGACATCGAGGAGGTAGTGACTGTGATAGCCTATTTTGTTATGATATCCGCTCCATTCCCGTGATACTCGTATGTGTAGCTCCGAGTAATCTCTTCATCGTTTTACTCAGTATAGCATTTAGATAAACTAGAAGCCTTCATGCACTAAGTACGGGTCCAACAATAAAAAAAAAAACAGTTAAAAATTGTTGGAAAAGGGGCTAGAGGGTCAAAATAAGCCAAACCACACCGAGCGTTCTCAAATGAAAATGTTCAAAGCAGTGTTGCCACACCGTCCTGCTTTTTGCAGATGTCCTGCTTTTTTCGCATTTTTGGAAAACGTCCTGCTTTTGTCCTGCTTTTGAGCTAAAAAGGGCAAATGTCCTGCTTTTGTCCTGCTTTTAGCAAAATTGTGAAATCTCGTCCAGCTTTTGTCCTGCTTTTATAACCGAATAATTCATTATTTAGTTCAAGATCAGATTTTATGGCGCCTTCGGCGCCTCTACCTAGATTTTTCGGTGTTTGTACAAAACGTGACTATTAGCAGGGTTGCCGGATCGTTTTTTTAAAGATTTATTCTTTATTTTCGCGTCGTCTTTTTTTTGCCTCAAACCGTACTTTTTTCTACAAGCGTTCTTTATTGTTCTTTTTTAAGCTCTAGCTTCTTTCAGAAGCAGGGGCTATGACAGTTGTTGAAAGTATGTCCGAATGAACGCTTTTAAGTTGAAAAATCGTATATTCTGCCAGAATTCTAGCCTGAATGTCTTGAAATTTTGGTGGAAGGTAGGGCGCATAAGTGTCCACCTGGCTATTACTTTTTTAGCGATTCGTCAAAAATTGGCGAAAACCAAATCTTTTTTCGTAAAGTCTTACCTACTTCTAGGAAATTAATCTTACTGTTTTGAAAGTTTCAAATAAGTTAGCAGGCTTTACTACTCACCTGGCTATTACTTTTTTTTTGGTGATTGGCCAATATCTGACGAAAATTTTCTGTAAAATCTTTACTAACTGGTGAAAAATAGTCTTGCCGTGTTGGAATTTAAAGTGAAGGTAATAGGAGTTACCACCTCCCTGGCTGTAACTTTTTTAGCGATTCGCCAAAAATTGTCGAAAATGTTGGCGAATATTTTCGTACCGTCTTAACCATTTCCAGGAAAGTAAACTTACTGTCTTGAAATTTTAAGTGAAGGTACCAGGTGTTGCTACCTACCTGGTTATTACTTTTTTGATGAGTAGCCAGAAATTGGTGCAGATTATGGCGAAAAAAAAAAATACAGTAAAATCTTAACTAACTGCTGGAAAGTAGTCTTACTGTGTTGACATTTAAAGTGAAAGTAGCCGGAGGTACTGCCTACCTGGCTATTACTTTCTTGGTGATTGACCAAGCATTGGCGAAGCTTGTGGCGAAAAGCAACAAAAATTTAGTAAAATCTTAACTGCTGAAAAATAGTCTTACTGTGGTGGAACTTAAAGTGAAGTTAGCAGGAGTTACCACCTATATGGCTGTAACTTTTGTGGCGATTCGCCAAATATTGGCGAAAAACCAATTTTTTTCCGCAAAATCCTGACTATTTCAAGGAAAGTAATGTTACTGTCTTGAAATTTTAAGTGAAGGTAGCAGGCGTTACTCCTTCCCTGGGCATTACTTCTTTTTGCTGATTGGCCAAAAATTTCGTCGAAAACAAAATTAAGTAAAATCTTAACTAACTACTGGAAAATAGTGTTACTGTGTAGAAATTTAAAGTAAAGGTAGCAGTAGATACTACCGAGCCACGTGTTACTTTTATTGGTGATTCACCAAACATTGGCGAAAAATTTGGCGAAACACCAAAAAAATATAAGTAAAATCTTAAGTAACGACTGGAAAACAATCATACTGTCTTCAGATTTTAAGTGAGATCGCAGGAGTTACCACCTACCTGGCTGTACCTTTTTTTTGGCGATTTGGCAAAAATTGGAAAAAATATTCGCGAAAAACGAAATTTTGTCTTAAAATCTTAACTACTTCTAGGAAAGTAATCTTACTGTCTTGAAATTTTAAGTGAGAATAGCAAGCGTTTCTACCTATTTAGCTGTTACTTTTTTTTTTGGTGAGTGGTCAAAAATTGGCGAAAGTTCTGGCAAAAAACCCAAATTTTTCAGTAAAATCTTAACTAACCCCTGGAAAATAATCATACTGTCTTGAAATTTTAGATGAAGGTAGGAGGCGTTACTACCTCTCTGGCTATTACTTATTTTGCCGATTCGCCAAAATTGGCGAAAACCCAACACATTTTTGGTAAAATCTTGACGGTCTCCAGGAAAATAGTCCAAGTGTTGAAATTTTACGTAAAGTCGACCTTCCTACCTACCTGTGCTGGTACAATTTTTGGTGATTGGGAAAAAATTGGCAAAAATTTGGCTAAAATCTAAAAAACGAAATTTCATAAATTCTGAACAAACTCCAGTAAAATAGTATTACTGTCTTGAAATTTTAAGTAACGGTAGTAATCAATATTACGTAAACGGGCTATGAATGTTTAATGATTGTCAAAAAATCTGCGAAATTTTGGCGAAAAACCAAAGAAATTTTTATGGTTAGCGATTTTTACTATTTTTTACCTTAGCATTCCCGTCGTCATGAAAATTGTAAGAAAGTTTTAATTTTTGAACTCCAGATTTAAATGCAGTTTTCCTTCATGTTCTGGCGCTGCCCATACGTGATTATATCGAGTTAAGTCACTTTTTAAACTAAAATATTGCGTCCTGCTTTTGTCCTGCTTTTTTGAAAAAAATCGTCCTGCTTTTGGCAGGACAGCGTCCTGCTTTTAGCTTAAAAGGGCGTGGCAACACTGTCAAAGATTCTGCGTTTCGAATAAAGATAACCGGGTAAAAAATGAAAGAAATGATAGATTTCGCCTAAACGTCAAATTTCTCTTGCGCCAAGAGCAATCGGGTTTTTATGTAAAAAATAGCAAATAGAAGGTTTTAGCAAATAGTTTAAAGTTCAATTTCTTTTATTTTCCGAGTATAAGCTGTTTTTGCGATGTTTCGTTGATATTTTTCTATCATTTTACCGATTTCCTCGAAGTCGAAATTAAGAATTCTTGCGCATTTTATTCGAAACACTCAAAGTGTCATTTGGCTTATGCATCAGCTCTTCCTCAAATAAGTTCGCACGAGGCAAAGAATGTTCAAATTTATCGGCACATCGTAATTGGTTAAATTAGGGACTGGTCTGTTAGCTGCAGAAGATTATCCTGACTTATAATAAGAGTGTTACTGGTGATTTGTGTGGCTTCTAGTTTGTAAATAAACGTAGAGTAACCGGTATCCCGACATTTGGGCGAACGACAGTTTGTCGAGCGACATTTGGTCGAAAGTGAATATTGCGACAGTTGGTCGAGATTTTATTTAAATAGTACTTTTGTACGCTAACGATTTTTTAGGCCCCAACCCTTCGGATTTGAGCCTATAGGTTTGGGGTGTCTGTCCGCACTTTTTTGTTCGCGCGATATCTTTGTTTCTATTTATTGGAAGCAAACCAAATGTTACAAGAAGAAACTATAAAAAGTGAAGTTTTGCATCGGCAGATTATTTTTTCCATTTTGTCGAAAAATGTGAAAATTTCGACGTTTTTGCATTTTTACACTTAGTCCCTTTTGTATCAGTTTTGTTCGCGCGATATCTCTGTTTCTATTTATCGGAAGCAAACCAAATATTACAGAAAGAAAGTTTATATAGTGAAGTTGTGCAATGGCAGGTTACTTTTGGATTTTGTAAAAATGTGAAAATTTCGACGTTTTTACATTTTTGGACTTAGTTGTTTTTGTATCAATTTTGTTTGCGCGATATCTCTATTACTATTTATCGGAAGCAAACCAAATGTTATAGAAAGTATATTTTTATTTATTTTTATTTATTACTTTGATTCAGACTCGGGGTCCATATATATATAGTGAAGTTGTGCAACGGCAGGTTATTTTTCGATTTTGTAAAAAAAATGTGAAATGTAAAAGTTTTTACATTTTTGGACTTATCAAATTTGTTCGCGCGATATCTCTGTAATTTTTTATCGGAAGCAAACCAAACCTTACAGGCAGAAAGTATATATAGTGAAGTTGTGCAACGGCAGGTTTTATCCCCCGTGTAAGGGTCGGATATAGTTATGAACTTGTCCGTCTGTCTGTCGGCACTTTTGTTCGCGGGATATCTCCGAGACATTTTATATTGTACTCATAAACAGACCATCAATTGTACATGTGCAGCCTCAGGTTATTTTTGAAAAATATTAAAAAAGGAAGAATTGGTGCAGATTGAAAAATATGCTGTTATGAACTTTTCTTTAGGCAAAATGTAGCAGGTTTGTTAATGGACTGTTACACGTTGGATCCTGCCTCACCAAGGCTCTAGTTAAGAGGGGGAGGTAGTGTGGGGGTAGGAGTAGCAAGAATTCTTAAAATTTCCATTTCGAGCAACAGCTCGACGATTGGAAGCAATACATAATAATAACAAAATTAATGTGTTCGGTTTTTAACTTTGATTATGCTGAAAAATATTATCTGAGAATATCCATTATTCACTACCATATCTAACTGTACAGCTGTACTCATAATTGTATTCCTTAAAAAAGGAAGTATGGCCCGGATTATGGATTTAAAATTAGGAGTGATAATTTTGACCCAAAACTTTGAAATTTTGACTCGGAATTTTGGTCTGACTTACGTGTTTGTGGTTAAATAAGCAATAAACTTCATTTTACGGCCACAATATGGGTATTATATGGGTGGAATATCGGTTATTTCCTGGTACGGGTGTAAATGAACTGTGCAGTGCCCCTAAGATTTACAAGTTGTTGGTCACTCTCATTGACATTTTACAAGGCTTCAGAGGGAGCTTATTGTCTGTCACATCCAGTTTGTTAAAAAAAAAAAAAGAAATGACAGAGAGAATTTTAAGAACCTATTTTGGAGAGACCACAATGTTTTAAAAACATAACAATTAATTCTATATAAAAATGATACGAGAATGTCTCACTTTATTTTCACACATTTGTGTAACTTTTGGCAACAGTCTTCATTGCGTTTATAATTTTGGATACCTGTAGCAAATGAACTGTGCAGTGCCACTAAGATTTACGAGTTGTTGGTCACTCTCATTTATTCCCCACAGGGGGAATATATGCGATCGACCGCTTGTCGGTCTGTCATCAAGAGCTTGTTAACACGACAACTTAAAAACTGCTGCAACGGTTTTAATGAAACTTGGTATGTAGCTTCTATGGGAACAAACACTGATCGGTGTTGTAAATGGGCCAGGTTCGTCCAAGAAAAATGGACCACCTGGACTTAGAAAATTTCAGCTTTTGATTGACTATTGATGGCCGTGTTTAACTAATGGGGGAGGGGGGGGGGGGCTGTGGGGAATATGTGGGCTAGCACAATGCTCTAGTTATAATTTTACAAGTTTACAGGTAGATATCATTGTCTACCACGTCTAGTTTGTTAAAAAAGAAATGCCAATGAGAATCTTAACAAAACTCTGTGACTGATATTAAAAAAAGACTCGTTATTATTTGTGATAATGTCTGACTGGCAGAACAGTACCCTAGTTACATTAATTAATAGTGTATTATTTTATCAGGAAATGAAATCATTGATCAAAAAGAGAAAACAGGAAAATACTCCAGCACCAGTGAGCCAAGAGGATTCCGATTCCGAGTCATCTTCGGGAAGTGACGAAGAGGTATGTTATGGAAAGCTAGTTTGAGATCAACCTTCCCCCACCCCCTGTCTCTCCACCCCCCTCCTTTCCCATCCCCACTTAGCTGACCCTGAAAAATTCGGGGAGCTTGTGTTCCCATGTAGTGCGGGCTACATATCTGAAAGTGTAGTCCCAATTATTTTAACATGTCACACAAGGATAGAGCACATATTAAAACTGTGCAACGTCGTATTTTTGTTCGGAATCATGAAAAATTGTCAAAATGACGATTTTTATTCGATTATTGGAACTTTTTCGACGTCGTGGCTAGGCCAGATCTCAATAAATTATTGACCGGATTCTTTTGAAATTTCATATTAAAGGTATGCAGCGTCGTATTTTTGACCGAATTCTTGAAAAATTATCAGTGTTTGAAATTCGTTAAAACTTAGCGTTTGTACAATTACGTCCGCGTAATGAAACGTCGTGTCTTCGAAACTAAAGAACCGATTGTTTTGAAATGTCACAGAAAGATGGAGCACATATTGAAGGTGTGCAGCATCGTAATTTTGTTCAAAATCACGAAATAATCGCAAAATGACCGTTTTTTTTTCGATTATTGGAACTTGGCGTATTTTCGACGTCGTGTCCGGGCTATATCTCCAAAACTATTGATCGGAGTGTGTTGAAATCGCACACACGGTTAGAAGACATATTACAGGTGTTGAATCATCGAATATTTTCTCGAAAAATGGTCTCGTTTTTAGAATATAAAACTTGCCTTTTGTCGAAATTAAAAAAAAAAAAAATTAAAATCCTTGGAATTGTGAAAAACGTGACGAAAGTGGCAGTAATGTATCACTTTGCAAACCGACCCTAGAACCCATTCCATAGGTTATACTCGGGATCGTGTCCCGCTGTGGTTCTAGTTTGTTTATTTTATTTCTTTATTTATTTTTTCGGGGGGGGGGGGGTTACAAAGGTTTAATGATTTGGAGATACCTGTTTTATCAGGATGTTTGTGAGCTTCTGTGGTTATAACTCGAGCCAAAATATCTTGCCTTTGTCGTCGCGATTTTAGTGGACGGCTGGGGATAGGAAAACTAAAAAGAAAACGAAGCAGAAGAAAGCCGGGAGCAAGAAGGCGGCATGGCAGGTAGCTTCTGACAGCGAGGACGAGCCAATGAGAACCTCGGAACCGGAGGAAGGCAAGTTTAAATTCTTCTCTATCTCATAGCTGGAAAGAAGGTGCACCAATAATTTTTGGACCAGTAGTAAAATATATAATAGTAAAATAATAGTGTAAGTATAATAATAAAATCTTTTTTTTTTTTTTTTTTGGTGTTTTTTTTTTGGACATAACTATTTTGATTTTGCCATGCCTTCCATATTAATCGTTATTATAGAAACACTCTTGCTCCTTTTTGTGTGACCGATTATGATATCTGCACACAGGGGAGGTGTCTGACAGCGAAGGCGGGTCCAGTGATTCCGATGCTGAAGAGTTCGAGGATGGCTTTGGTGACGACTTAATCGGCGACGAGGAAGACCGAAAAAGGCTGGAACAGATGACAGAAAAGGAACGAGAACAGGTGATCTACGAGCGAATAGAACGCCGCGAAGCCCTCAAAACCAGGTACGCCATTTGTGTTGGCCAACGTGACAGTCATGCAAAAGTTACTCCTATAAAGTATCCTATTCAGCAGTGGGTAAAAAAAAATAATAATAAAATAAATAATAATCGTTGAAATAATGTGTTGATGAACTTATGTGATTTGTGAATTATTTTTAAAAAATCATTTTAAATATTTTATGTAAATTTCTTTACAGCAGCTTTGTAATTAAGAGTAATTTTGGAATATTACAGATGTGATAGTTTTCAATTTGAATGCAAGCGATTTAAAAAAGTTTTCTTAACTTCTCAGAATGGAAATTCAGAAACGATTAAAAGAACAGAAGAAAAAGGAAAAGAAATCCGCTAGTAAGAAAAAAACCGATTCTTCAGCATCAAATGCAAACAAACCGATGGACAGACGGAAGGCACTGGACGAAAGCAAAAAAGGCAGCAAAAAGATGAGTATGCTGGAGGAACTGAGAGCCAAACGCGAAGAAAAAAAGCGCATGGGTAAGCGAAGGTTTGCTTAGTGATTGACTGATGGAATGATTTGGGTGATGGACGCGTTTCCGCCGTTCATGACTCGTCGTACATAGGCTTTCTTGTGAAATTGGAGAAACTCTATAAGTAGTTATTTTATGTAAATGCCGAGTTTGATTTTGGGGGTGAGTGCATCAAAACCGCAAAAATATATGCTTGAAACTACTAAAGGAAAAACGGGGTACCTAGCATCTGTTGTCAACTTAAATTAAAGTGTCACTTGAATTTTTTTATTGTTTATTTGTATTTTAAAGCTGAAGAAAAAGAAGTTGAAAGAGAAAAGAAACGCAGAGAAGAAGAGGAGAAAAGACAAGAAGAGAAGAATGAAAAGAAACAAGGCAAACGCAAACTGAACGCAAGCGATATATATGGCAGCTCTAGCGAATCCGAGGACGAGTCGAAAGACGACAAGCAAGGGTCTGTGTCCGGATCGGATTCCGTGCGCAGCGGTTCCGGATCCGGTTCAGATTCTCGATCTGGTTCTGGATCTGATTCTGAAGAGTAGGTCTTCTTATCCTCTCCCCCTCCACCCCCCCCCCCCCCCGCTTTCCCAATATCCTTCCACTTTCCTTCACTTTTCTGCCGCCCCCCTCCCCATATTGACCTTTCCCTTCTTTCCCGCCCCCCCCCCCTGCCATTTCCTTCTCTCCCGTCCCTTCTCCCTCCCATTCTCTCTCCACCTTTCTTTCTGTTCTCTTCCTGCCCTGGTTAAGTGTGCGTTTGGGTGGTAGCTGCAGTGCTTGTGCTTGTGCCTTCAAAAGCGCCATGGGCTGTTTCCATAGTAGGGCTTTAGTATGTGTGTTGACTGATAACTGAACTGTCCGCTGTTTATGTTTGCAGGGAGTCATTCAAACCTAGGACAATAGAATATATTTCAACAAAAGAAGAGCTTTCTAAGATAAGATTATCAAGGCATAAGCTAGAAAAGTAAGCCATCTTTTTTTTCAAGTAATCTCATTAACATGTTAAAGTCAGACTAATTCGCGGATTGTCGGAAACTGTAATAATAACTTGCGTTAGGAATCGGTCCGAGTTTTGGAATCGATTAATTGGAGGCCTCTGGCGACGATCAGTCGAATCGAAACTCGGAATCGAAAATATTACCATTTTTCATTAAATCCATAATGTATGGTGTTGTATGTTATTGGGATATGCTTTACGCGTCTTTTTGGTTATGTTGTTGGGATATGCTTTACGTGTCTTTTTGGTTGGAGCTTTAAAACAGCTGTTGAAACCAACAGCCTTTGGTCCAACGAGAATTGGTTTTAATTAGCAGGGTAGGACAATTACAATGTAAATGCTCCTTCCTTGGGGGCGGATTTTAACAAATTTTTCACAGCTAGATTTCCAAAAGTTTAAGTCCATCGGACCTTCGATTAGTCTTCAATTTTTTTTTTTTTTTGCGATCCGCCGAAAATTAGCGAAATAGGGAACTCAAGGAATTTTCAGTCTTGCTATTTTTATTATCTTGGTTGGTCGGAGTATCTGTGGTTATTTCTGTTAAGACTTTTAACAAAATGTTTTACGAAAATGCCAAACGGACAGTATTCGGGCTGGCAGCAAACCTGCGGCACACTCAAATCAGTTGTGACAACGCTTCGCAAAGGCAGCTGTGAAAATTTCCACCTTTCTTTTAAGTGATCGTAAAAAAGAAACAAAAAAACCCGAATGAGGATCACAATTATGTTGTTGAAGTCTGTTATCAAAAAGGTCGCTGAAGAATCGATTTAAGGTACTTGGGATCGATTCCACGCCGCTGGAGGATTCAATCGCCGACGAATCGATACTTCAGCAGGATCGTCCTATCACTAATAATAACCTTTTCCATACACTCAAGTAATCCCTGCCCTCGGCTTGTTTAAACAAGAAACGAAATGAGCGAAAATAAGGCTTAGTTTAAAAAACAAGAATGTTAAATTTAAATAGAAACCCAAAAGAATGATAGCGGTGAGGGGATGAAATTAAAATCTTCAAGAAGATCAACGTCAGTGTAACCTACACATTGTCGAAATTTTGTTGTTGTGAACTTAAATGTGTCCTACCCCAGGATTCGCTTTGGCGGGTAAAATAGGGGTACTGGCTGAGAGAGCGCTGACGTCATGCAGCCAAGTATGTGTCGTTGCAGGTGGTGTCATATGCCGTTTTTAAAGAAGGCTGTTATAGGCTGTTATGTGAGAATTGGCATAGGCAACCATGACGGGAAGGCTGTCTATAGGGTAAGTAACAGCAGTGCAGCACTAAGCTCTAGTGGTATGTTAATAAACACGAGAAGAGACACCCATTCTGTTCGTAGTGCGTTGTTATGAAACAGCTGACCTCTGAGGGGATCTATCTTTAAGCTAAGAGATGTTGCTGAAGAAGTATAAAGTCAAAGCAGATAGATACTTTAAAAAGTAGTCCCTCTCTTTTATGAGTACTATTTCGCGGAATCCCCAGTGGGTGTGCGGAGTAAGACCGAACCGCCGTAGAGGTTGGCTGTTGGACAAAAACAGTTCGTAGTGTCAGTAAATAAATGAAAATTAAATAAATAAAACATACAAAGCACTGAAAGTATGAGCGGATATAGTAGATTTATCTTTGGTAGTGGATGCTGGCTGGTTCCTGTATTCACCAGACAACGATTATTCCGCAAAGCGGTGCAGAAATGTCAAATAACACTGCAGTGATTGGGTGGTTTGATTCACAGGTGGCGGAAATCACTGACACGGTGGAAACTGCAAAAGTTTATCAGTTAGGAAGTACACGCACAAACAAAGGCCTCAAGTTGAGGTACAAGCAGGGTTTGGTTCCAATGTTATAAAAATATACAGTTTCAGATTGAAATGGCATGAGCATGATTAAGAAACAATGTTTTGTCAGAGACTAGTCAATAATTAATAAGTAATACTTAAAGTTTCAAACAGTTCTCCCTTTGATACGCTGTTCTTTAAAGATAGTCGGATTTTTCACCTCTAAGCTCTGACGTTTCGCTGAAAAGCCAGTAGTTTGGGCTGTTGTTTAGGCATACCCTGCTGAACTTAATGTTTAAGCACGACTTTTTGAACTTGTTGTTTTTTGCACTTGGTGAACTTATTGTGTAGGCACGGCCTGGCAGAAAGAGTGTACCGACTCGAATTCGTCTCCAATCAGGATTTCACCGATTCCGAATTCTTTAAGTGGAGAGAAACAATAATGTTGTCGGGTCTCCAGCTGCCGACGAAGGGCGAGGTGGAGCAGAAGCTGAGAGATGTTGCTGAAGCCCTGAAGTATAGACCGAAGGACGAAGACATCGATGTGGTATATGCAACCCCCGCCCTCCCCCCCCCCCCCCCCCCGCCCGCATCTGAAGCTTTAAGCTTGTATGTAAACATTACTTGAGGCCTCGACAGCCAATTGTGAAACGTGTGGATTGTTCTGGTTTGCAACATCGAGTATGTGGATCGAGTATCTCAAAAAAAAAAAAAAAAAAAAAAAAAAAAAAAAAACACCGCACGGAAGTGATAAAATTTAAAAGAAAAACGGTTGGTTGAGTTGAGTCGCAATGGACACGTTCCATTTTAACATCGTAGGTCATGTCAGCAGCGACGTTACAATTCAGTGGTATGCGGGGTTTAAGGGTGTAATTTATTTGAAATCTTGTTGTGAAAAGTGTAGTTACAAAAAATTAATTGGTTAATTCTTTTGCAGATCGTTTCTGAGAAATTACGTTTTAAAAAGAACCCAGTCAACTATGCACAAAAGAAGACGTCACTTTTAAAACAAAAGGTAAGGAAATGTCACCATGTCGAAAGTGAATTTTTATAACTTGGCACCACCCTTTTTGCACCACCATGGTATTTCGAACAATGAGACCCAGAGTGAAAATTGTTCCAGAGTTATTTATTGCTTATTAATGTGGCGGTTACGTGCAGACTGTCCCATAATGTCCTGTTTTTAGCCGATGTCATATAATTTCGTCTTCGACAATGCCCCCGAAGGTTTATACAGCCATGTTGTATATGAGTACCTCCTGATTATCCTAGCCCCGTCCCGCAGTAGCACCTGCCATGCCACCACACCACTTTACCGGATATTTACGGTCAGACAAATGCGATAGCTAACAGCGAGTCACAGTGTCTCATTTTCCGTCTTGAAACGTATGAAATACAACACGTGACACACAGGCGATGGCCACGCTGGAGGGAGAGGTGACGAAGGCCACGGAGATACAGGAGGAGCTGGATGAGCTTGAGGAACGGGCGCAGGAGCTCGACCGTGTGCGCAGCAGCAACATCAGCTCTATCAGGTAAGTCACGCTTGGGGGTGCGTCGTTTCGACAGACATTTGTGGGGAGAGGGGATGGTGGAGGGAGAAACGGAAAGTGGGATGTAACTAGTGATTCTGCCGCGTAGTTCTGAAAGAAACTAGGCAAGAACGTGAGCAGGTTAGGGTATATGGGCCTGGGAGCAGTTTATGAATTCTCAACACATCCACTGTGTAGTAAACTGCAAAGTAAAAATGTATTTGTGAGAGGGCACATTTTCAGGCAAGAGTCATAAATTGATGACTCGTGTAGCGGAGACATAGGGGGGTGGATCACCTGGTGTTTTGCACGTGTTATCACAGCTACATCAACCAGCGGAATCGCGAGCGGAACGTGCGCGAGGCGGAGGAGGCGGCGGCGCGGGAGCAGGAGGCGGCAGCCGGCGCGTCGGCGGATCCGTTCACCAGGCGGCGCTGCCAGCCCACGGTCGTCACCAAGACGACGGATGACAGCATCCGGCAGCAGCGGCGCGACCGTGTCGAGGATATCTATAAGATGGATATGCCGGAGGACAAGCGCCTGTGGAAGGTCAGGGACGGCTCCATGCCACAAGAATAATTGTCATAATAATAATAATAATCATAATCATAATTGATTTCATGAGAAAACTTTTAAGCTACTGAAAAAAACTAGAAAGTTTCTTTTACTTTCTCTAAGTGTGAGGTGCTGTGGATATAATACAGTTCATTTAAAAGACATATTTTTAACAATAGTTGGCACCCATTTACCCGATTCGTTGATGTCGTTTGCAGGATACGAGTTACATGCCCAAGAAAGAGAAGAAAGTGGAGAAGGCGAAAGAACAACAGGCGGGAGTCAAAGATCTCTTCGACGTCCATAATTTTGATGTTCAAATAGATGTCGATGTACCAATCAGTAAGTACAAAGAATTAAAATGCCTTGCTTTGTGTATTTGATGCAAGTATAGTTGTAATCCAGAGATTTAAAAATGGGATGGTTAGAAATTAGGGATGAATTGATGCGCATACATGTGGGCAGAATATTTGTGAATAATGGATACCGTTTAGCTCTTAAGTTCGAGTGTTGGTATATTCTTTGTTGTCTTCCTTCCAGGCTCGATGCTGTCGTCAGGGTCACGCTCGGCGGATCAACGCGACACGGCCCCAAAGCGCTCGCTAAACCTGGAGGACTACAAGAAGCGCCGGGGACTCATTTGATAGTTATTCTCAGTGGGAGTCTTGTATGTGAAGCGAAACATGTCACTGCCCACTTGGGGGGAAAAAAGAGGCCGTGTGGTCGGGAGTTGTTTGAAACCTGGAAACTTGGCTGAGAGCTAAGGTTTACGCCAGAGTTGATTTCAGGGAAATAATTTTATGGAGGTAAAAAAAAAACATATGTCAACATTAACGGGTCGTATCACTGATCGCGCCCTTGAATATACTGTCCATAGTTCCCAGGCGAGGGCAAGGCGGGTTAAATCTTGTATTATCGCTCACGATGTTTTGTGGGCTATGGAATGGACAGCTAAGGGTAAAGACGTGTGCAGGGTCAGGACTGTTCAGGCCTGATTGTATAAAGTGACGTAAGCAATCTCTGCAGTGGTTTGTTTTTGGCATAGTCACCAGGTGTGCTGTGAATAAACATGGACTTCTTAAAGATATGGTAGTGAGTTAGTGCTTGCGTGTGTGTGCGAAATAAAATCAAAATAATGCGATTTTTTAAACTGAATGTTTGGCACCTGGCATTTGTGCTAGTGGCGCGAATTAATGTGAAGTTTAAGGATATGAGTAACGTTGTGCGTGTTGTTTTAAATTGTTGACTTGTGTGACTTAAATTGTGGCTTAATTTAATAAATTTTAGGCGTTTCTGTGAAAAGTTAAGAATGAAATTTGAACCAAAGTAATGTAATTGTTTTTGTGGTTCATCGTTTTAGCCGGTTGATTTTGGCATGTGGTCGTTAAAATACGGAAAATCATGGCATGCAATGAGTGCATTTTATGTCATTTTTACTTTTCACGAATAGTCTTTGCATTATATGCTGTTTTACTTTTCAAGAATCGCCTTTGGAACGGTTTATAGGGGTCAGCAATGGGTACATACAGCTAGACATAGATAAAATCCGGAAGATCCGGAAGATGAGGTGGTGACGGCCAACGGAGAGTAGTCCATAGAAAACGTTCCTCACCCGTCCAAAACACGCACGGAACAAATCTGACCAATGAGCTGGATTGATCATGCCCATGTGCCGTTGTGGACTGTATGCCGTGTAGTATTTAAAATACGTTATTTTAGGTTCACTGCGCAATATATACCGGCGCATGATCTGCCCGTGGATTACGGTACTGACACCTGACAATACTAGCATGGCTGTGGTCTGATATGTATCGCATCTGTTGAACTAAAGCTAACAGTGGAGAAAGACATGCAATGTACAGGTTTAAATTGAGTGCATTGTTGTAATTTATTGTTAATTACTGATTGATTTTAGATGGTTTTCGTTGGATGTTAAGTTCGTGGAAACAACAGGCCTGGAAATTAACTTTTTGTATTAGGGGCTGCCAGGGTCCCGAAGAGAAATCCAGGGGACCGAGCAAAAAGTGGGCGCACCAGTATATACGTATATGCTACAGCGAATCTGTAAAACCAGCACTTCAACAATGCATTCTAAAGCTAGTTAAACAAAAACATGTGTAATTTTAAAAGTTCCGATTGCAATATATCCCATCCCCCCCCCCAAAAAAAAAAAAAAAACCAAGAAAAAGATGTGTAAAACATCTCTGGAGTAAGGAAGTCACATAACAGCAATTAAATTTCAAATATCACCCAACACAAGTAATCCTGTCGGTAAAGATGACTGGTCAGGCATTTTCAGCGAATCTGTATAATTTTAAAGGTGAAAAACCAGCGAATCTATAGATTCGCTGGTTTTACAGATTCGTTGTAACATATATATGTTATCAGGAAAATTTTCTGTGTTGTCAGGCCCCCCTCCCCCCCTCCCACAGAATCTGAGACGCGGGGGCCCGAACGGAGATCAGAGGGGTCACCCCAGGCCCCGCAGAAATCCCAGCCCTGAGACAAATATCTAGAATCAAGATTTGAGTCATGACGGAAAGAAATAAAAGTAAAACAACATATTCCGCGAAGTAAAGCGAGTTAATCCTCGTAAATCCGATCAAGAGACTGATTTTTTTTTTTTTTTGGGGGGGGGGGGGGTGGTAACCGTCCTTAACAGTACAAAATGCACAACAGTTTTGATATTATTTTAGGACACTCATTTTCAGGTCGCAAATGCACAATTTGGAGTGACGCGGTCCCGGAATTAAAGTTAAAATTTAGAATATTAAAACCTGCACGATTTGTGTGAATGTGAAACTTGATGGTAATAAGTAGGGGTTTGGAATAATACTGTAATATACAAATCACCCTCCAGATTCGCATATCATTCAGCTTTTGCTTTGAGTAAAAGATGATTCAGCTGTAATTCGCTGTGTAATTAATAGTTGCCTCTGAGTTAATCAACTGTATAGTATGTAAATTTTTCATTTGTTTTCCGTGCTTAGAAAATCACTTTACATTTTGTATTTCCTGTTTATGGCTATTTTTGTGATTTGAGCTATTCGGAACTGAAGGCTTCGGAAGAAATGCGCTTCTGTAGGGATTGTATAGTATTAAGAAGCCCTTGGTGCGATGGCAGCGGAGTAAAATCGGGCTTAAAAGACTAATATCATGGGTAGGATATTGCAACCAGGTAGCATGCTGAAAGAAGGAACACCAAATGACTAAAACTTTATAGTGTCCTTTTCAGCGCTCCTTTTCTCTTGTGACGTGGTCCCCCCGTTTTTTTTTATTTTTTTTATTTTTTTTTTTTTTGAAAAGGTCGCCTACTCTGCCTTGGCCGGACGCACATTTTTTACGCCACTTCGGGTAATTTTAAGACAGACGTAAAGTTAGGATGGTTCTGCTTCATTGGGTTTCACTAACACCGTGGCCTGTTACTTTTGCTGGTGAAACGAAGGGAGATTTCTGAAGTTCTATGAAATTTAAAGTGCTTGAAATTGAATATTTGTTGAATATTTGTGTTCCTTTAATTGTCAGTGGCAGGTAAAATCCAAAGCGGTCTAGCTTTCATGATTGTATATGTGTGCGTGTGTGTGTGTTTTTTTTTTTTGGGAGGGGGGGGGGGGGTGGTTGGGTAGGAGGTAGGAATTGCTAGAGCTTTCTTGTAGAGAGAGCCATTATGCCAACAATTTAAATAATTCAGGTGAAATCTGCGAACTGGAAGCAAGTTGGTTAGTCTGTTATAATTTATATCAGTTCTTTGTCGTGCTTACTGGACGGAATCATTTCAAATATTTTGTTGATTTATGTTATGGTAACCAGTATTTTATAAATTCTAAGTTATGTATTGTTGAGTGTAGGCTGTTCACCGACTGATTTCTGACACAGGAAAATCTAGGAAAATTGCTTGAAAATAGCAATTATTCTGTGGGCGAAGGGCTGCAAAACACTCCTGGCTAATTGTGCTGTGGGAGATATAATTCTTTTTCATATCGTAGCAGAGCATATAATTGAAAAAAAAAAACACACACACACATATTTTATATTTAGAAATGAAATGTGGTCGACGAAATACGAAAAACTACAGCAAGAATAGGATGTCAACGTTAACCTGTACTGAAGGAGGTCATCTTAATTAAATTTCAGGCTCCTTGTCATTTCTCAAATTTATACCGAAAAGCCGGTTTTAAAAACGATGAATGAGTGTGCATGTGTTCACTTTTGGCATGTTTGTGTAGAGGGCGTACATGTGTTAACTTTTGGCATGTTTGTGTAGAGGGCGTACATGTGTTAACTTTTGGCATGTTTGTGTAGAGTGGGCGTACATTTGTTAACTTTTGGCATGTTTGTGTAGAGGGCGTACATGTGTTAACTTTTGGCATGTTTGTGTAGAGTGGGCGTACATGTGTTAACTTTTGGCATGTTTGTGTACAACTGTTGTGAGTGAGTGAATGAGTGAGCAAGTTGCGATGTGGATGTGTGTAGCTGAGTGAGGGTTGCTGTATATTTTATAGACAATTTTGTTTTATAAAAAGACGTAAAATATTTGTAGATTTGTTTTCTGAAAATAAAACTGCGTATATAAACTTGTTTTGTGTGTTTTCCCACAGTGAATGCAAGTGGCTTTCCATTAAGGACATACGCAATACAACTTTTTGCCCCCCCCCCCCCCCCCTCCCGCCATACCACACCGTTAAGGCTGATTTGTGACATTAATCACTCACTGTGACGTCCGAGTACGTAAAGGACTAGACCCCCCCCCCCCCCCCCCTCCCCTGATGTTGTTTATGGGTGGCCCCTAAGTCACTGTTTTCTTTCCTTTTTGTTTTTGAGACCCTGCAGAATTGCAATCTCGATGCTGATGCGGTTGTCTTGGCAATCCCATCTCGCAGATAAGGTATGTTGTAATCGGCAACAACGACCCGCATCGGAGCTCGAAAGGACCAGCTGTTTTACTGCCAATATCAGCCCCCTGCCCTCATTCCCCACCATGAAAAGTAGTGAACGGTGTTAAACCCTGATTTCTGCAACGCGAAACAGAAGAATGACTTATACAAATGGAACCACTTCATAAATAGGACCGCCTCCCGGGAGATGAGGGAGGGGGGGGGGGGTGGGCCTTGGTGGTATGTGTATATATAAAAATGTGTGTAAAAAAAAAAAAGAAAAAAAAAAAGACAACCCGGAAAATGGTAATTTTGCTTATGGTCCTTTTTGTGGAGTTCCATGGTTGTGGTATTTTGAACTTCGTTTTAGCAACTCCCACCGCCAGATTGATTGATGCCCAAACCGGAGATATATGGGTTGTTAGAAACTAGTCTTTACGGAATATCGTCAGAAAATCGTCAATGTAAATAATCATGCAAACCATTTTTATTATTTCAGTGTGTATAAAAATGTAAAACTCCAAATTAGTACATAAAAAACGCATTTCGGTATTCAAATTTCTGGGAAAATATACTGATAGGTCACTGACTCAGTTATGATGGGTTGTTGTTTACTACTGCTGTAAGCGATGCCGACATTCTTCATATAATGAAGGCCACCTTCTGTCTTTCTTCATGTACTGGAGATCTGCCATATGAAAACCATTTGTCGTTTCAACCGATTCAGATAAAGCCACATGAAATAGGACGCGGATTGTCTGCCAAAATAGAATTTACTTGAAGTCATTTTTTATACAATTCTATTCGCATTAAAATGAGTGTAAGAGGACAGATTGATAATATAAAGTAACAACCAAGGAAACATCGCGACGCAGGAACAACGCTGGATAGACTTCGCACCGGACCTCGGATCAACGTCGGGTTTCGCTTGTAAATGATAGTGAAAACAACATCTACCTCCCAACGTTGAACAGACACTGGGAAAGTGACGTTTTATAGACGTTCGAAAGTTACTAGTCTAAAGTCACTCTCTGGGCGCTGACGACCATAGTCACTCCACCGTCACATTGCTCCCGCTCTTGGACCCTCTGGTAGGGTAGCATTGGTGTGAATTGGATTGCCATGAATATAAAACTTGTGCGCTCCTGAAATTTCCATATTTTACGTCATCGTTTTGGATTTTTCCCAGCGACCTGTCATGGTTACCATTGCCAGTGTGTAATAGCATGAACGAGTTGTTTTTTGGTTGCGATTCCGACTTGTATTCGATGTTGTTATTTTTTCGCCCATCCAATATCGACTGTCCGACTTCTATTCAACGTTGTACCAAAAGCGTTGATTGGACGCCGAAAAAAGCTGTGTTCTGGTTGCGGCCAAAAGTGATATATCAACAACGCTGCTTACCCAATATCTATTTAACGTTGCGTCAAAGACGTTGATCTATTGTCACGGCCAAGCAAACTACAACCAGAGTTCAAGGAGCCATCTATTAAGTACGTGCGCAAAATTTGTCAATTTTTGACCCCACCCTGTACGCAGTGGCCTATACCCCCCTCCCTTGTACGCACGTACGCAATATGTTGTGCTGTACTGAAAAAAATATCAATTTGTTTTAATTTGTGTTTGGTGTGAACTCATGCTAAAAAAAATAGTACTCGCAAAATTGAAAGTCTCAATGCCAACATACATTGAAATGTGAATAAAATAGCGATTGCACTAAAAAGAGCATAATATTTAGTTTGTAAATCGATGTATTAGGTTATTTAATTACATAGAAATATGTTTGAAATACGTTTAAAAAAATGCATGTGTACGCACCAGCCCGGAACCCGCTCCCCCTGTACGCAGTCTGTACGTACCGACCGTGACCCCTCCCCCCCCCCCACTTTGTGCGTAGGTACTTTATGGATGACCCCTTAATGTTTCGGATTGGTCGGCTTGGCGTCGCAGCCTCAAACAGACGTTGGAACGTTTACTGGGAAGAAAGTCCGTGGACACCAGGCACAACTGCGAAGAACTAGTAAAGATGAAAGGAAAAAGATATTGTTTTTTGATAATATAAATTTGGCAGAGGACGCTTGGTGTACAGCAACCTCCAGGAAATCACTGAACATTAAAAGAACATTATACTTTAAAGAAGCGATAGATTCCTATCAAACTTGAAAACTCGAGAACCATAGTTGCAGCAGCATTTGCTTCCATAACGTTTTTGTCCCAATACTTTGGGCATTGTGCCAAAGCCGCCAAACAAACTACAATTTCACATCTGCGTCGATTTGTAGGAAGTGTAACATTTTTGTGTGTTTGTTTCTGAAATTTGACCTTTTTTTGTCAATATTTTGCCCAAAACGCCACACAATTTTCAAGCCAGTTGGACATAGCGCAGGAAAAGAACTTGATACTATGCAACAACTTATTCCAAAAGGAGAAGTCTAGGTTGTGGATTTACATGACCCCAAACAGTGAAACTCGACTACATACTGGTTAGGAAAAAATCGAGGAACAGTGTGAAAAATGGACACACATACAACTTTGGCAGTGCAGGCTCAGACGATCGTATTGTATCAGTGAAGTTACGACGAAGCCTCCGAGCCAATGGGAAGGCACCGAAGAGAAAGATAAACAACGACTGTGAAATACCCAAAGAGAATAGTGATATTCTGGAACAACACACAGTTGCTGTGAGGAACAAGTTTCATGTGTCAACTGACAGACAGAAGTCGACAACAGAGAGATGTCAAAGGGTTTTAGAAGCAAATGATAACGCGGCAAAGGAAGTTCTTCCTCTAAGTGTGCTAAAGGACAACAGCGCTGCAAAGATGTGCGAATTAGTAAAATCAGAGACAAGGTAGAAACCGTACGATATTACCTACAAAATCCGGATTCCTCAAACTTGGACAAGCTGAATAAAGCGAAAACTCTCCTCAAACATACAACACAGTCACTGAAGAATAGCTCTCACAAAATACAAGAAATCGATAAAGATACAGTTGCTGGAAACTCCTAAATGAAATCAGTGGAAGAAAGCCAGGGCAACTGCAAGGAGATACCAAAGAGTGAGTGAAAAACTGTTATAAGCATACACAAAAGCTTCTCGGTAAACCTCTCAAAATAACAGACGATGAAGCCACTGAGAATGTCTTGCATCATCTCAATACGGATGATGGTCCATGCATGTAAGAAGAATATCGGAAACGACGGGCTGGGGGAATTCACTTTCAAGGCCAGATGTGGCAGGGGATAGGGCCTCGGTTACTCCAGGGGCATCGCATCAACCTGCAAGAACTCAGGTAGCCTGGATAGCTTTGAGGAAGCTTTGTAGTATTCTCGAGGGAAAAACGGCTTTTGTGTCTCTGTACAACTTCACAACGGTGGCCTGCCTTAACAAGCAGAGAGGCACCAGGTCGTTCGATTTGACCGCCCTTATCTCCCAAATCCTGTTGCTTACTCCTCGGACTTGGCGTGAAAGTTGAATGTCCTGGTCGACTTGGAATCCTTAGGAAGCCAAGTTCCTGAGACGGAGGTGTGTTTAGCGACTGCGTCCTTTCGATGCCTAGGACAGCGATCTCCGTGGGGTGCCCCAACCTTGGATTTGTTTGCAAACGGGGTCAAAAACCCAGCACTACAGATTCCTATCACCGTGCCCGGATCAGCAGGCTTGGGTAGTCGGCGCGCTGTCATTCCCGTTGCCAATCAGGGAGGTCTATGCATTCCTATCGCCCCCACCCTCACACACGACAGGTAATCCTGCCTCAAGTCTGGCGGTGAATGATGGAGTTGGTGCTATCTGCAGTTGGTAGCACTCCAGACTCTGTATGGCTCTCTCCACTATCCCCTCGAAAGGTACTTCCGACCATCCCCCCCCCCCCCCGCCATCTCCTTAACCTTCACCTATGGTGCCAAACCAGGCCTTCTTAAAAGGCAACGGGTTCGCACTGAAGGGGAGTGGAGGCGAAGATGGCAAAGAATCACAACAAGAATGTCCCATTGTACCCATCCATAAAAGCGAAGATATTACAAAGGAGAGAGGACAAACAGCCAAAATTTTGGAAAAATTTTGATTTGCTCTAAGGCCTCATTGGCAACACTGCTATCAAAAGTAATCGAACAGGATCTATGGGACGAACAGATTCTCTCTTAAAGCTATCAGTTTATTTGGCAAATTTTGGACGAACCGATAACAAAAATGCTACAACTCCATTGTAGTAGTACACAAAAAGTATTAAGTATTATTACGCACCTTGAGCAACACTTAAGATATAGCAGGCAAGCAAAACACACAAAACACACACAAAAGATAATTGATTCCCGACTGGTCAATGGAAAATTTGCCTTGAACCCACGGCCTAGTGATTATCAGTTCAGCATCTCATCGCTTGAGCTATCGAGGCAGGTGTCCGCAACACGTTTTGACGTCATGGTGCGTTACACGTTGCGATTTATACGCCGAACCCAATAAAAACAGCCGGAAACACACACGACATTATCCTACTAAATTTGAAGTTAATATGACGTTTCGTTCTGCAGTTGCAGTGATGACGCAACTATCACGTTTTGACATCCTGTGACGTCACGCGCTGTCCAATATACGCAGGGTTGAGACTTCGTAAAATTTTCTAGTCTTTAAAAAGTTAGTCGCCCGGCTCAAAAGTTAGTCGCCCGGCGCAAATTTTGCAAAATTTGTCTAGCCCGCCTCACATGAAAAAAAAAAACAACAATGAAATGGCGTTGAAAGTAATCAACAGTATTTACCTGAAAATACTCAGAAAAAAGTTAGTCGCCACTCGGGCGACCAACTCAAAAAAGTTGGTCGCCCGAGCCAAAAGTTGGTCGCCACGGGCGACCGCGAAATCTCAACCCTCTATACGTCAACTACAGCCTCAGACAGACCCGATCCCCCTGTGTTTTTCAAAATTCTAACACTTTTGCATTTAAAAATTTCGACAAAAGGTGAGTTTTAAATTAAAAAAAAAGATATTTTGGCAATATGCAGTTTCGGTGTGTGAAATTTAAAAAAAAAATGTGAAAAATAGCTTTGGAGACACAGCCTGGATGACATGTTCAATTTGGCAGACAATTTTAATTTAAAAACGAGACCTTTTACCAAATTTCAAAACACTGTCATTTTTACAATTTTTCATGAATCAGAACAAAGATCCGACTTAGCACACCTGCAATATGTGCTCTACCGGTGTGCGAGTTTTTCAATAATCGAAAAAAAATATTCATTTTGTCACTATCTCATGAATCCGAATATAAACATGACGCTGCATACATTCCAGATGTGTTTTATCCATGTTTAAATTCAAAACAATCCGACATGTAGTTTCGGAGATACAACCCCGACACGACGGGCCATTATACCGACATTACATAAAGACTAAGTGTTACCAAATTTCAAAACACTGTCATTTTGAGAATGTTTCATGATTTTGAACACTGGACACCTTCAACATGTGCTCTGTCCATGTGTGAAATTTCAAAACAATCAAATTAATAGTTTTGGAGATGCAGCATGGCAACAACGTCGGAAATGCGCTGAGTTCCAAAAATAAAAAAAAAATATGTATTATCATTTTGGCATTTTTCATGATTCCGAACAAAAATACAATGTGAAACACCTTCAATGTCTGCCCTCTCCGTGTGTGAAATTTCAAAACAATCTGACCTATAGTGGCGGAGATGCCCGGACACGCATGCGGACAGACGGACAACCTCCTAACTACATCCCTCTGTTACACGGAGGATAACAACAACCGGCGGACCAACCCAAGGCAAAATTTCACCAAGACTGAAGCTGATCCGAAGTTTGGTTCGAGAGTGAACAGAAACACGCTACATACATACACAGAAAGTACAAAAACAAAATGTTTCACCTCTATGGGGGAAACATGATGACACAACAAAACAAACACATAACACTGAATGAAAACTGTAACTACCTGTAATCACAATACGCTTTTCATCTTAAAACAAATATCTAAAATAATACGTTTGAATAACCTTCAGAATTCAAAAAGTAAATATTATCAAAACTAAGATTATATTGTTATAGGAACTAACCAAATGTGCAAAATCTATAAAATCCAAGCACTTTGTAGAATAAACAATGATAATAATAAAAAAAAAACACCCAACACCGACTAGATTTGAGCAAAATGTCTTGAAAGTCTTGGAACTATTTTGCTGTTCTCATTTCTTTATTTCTTTGCACGCCTCATACGCAGCACGCATCCAGACAGCGACGGCGTGTGCCCCGGGGTCCGGATTCGTCAAATGCTCGGCACTGACGTAGCTAGCGCGCCCTGCCCGCGCTTTCATGCTGGCTGTAGATGCGGCCGCGGCCTCTGCTGCCTGCGCATGACAAGTACACCGGTTACTATACACGAGTATATCAAAGTACCGCATCTTTAATTGTTAACTTGTTATTCACAGTATTTCGCGCAATCTGCGATGGGAATTCAGCGGTTTATAATGTATAATAGTTTGCATATACTGTGCAACAAACCTCTTGACAGCCATTTAATATTTTTACACGACTCCGTACATAAATTGGAATAGGATGCTATTATCTATTTCTTCGAACGGCCAGTGAAGACTCAAACACAGAATCAGAAATCTTACAGCAACAGCGTGGCCGAACGCTGTGAGAGGATCAGCACCATTGTCCCGCTGGGTAGTCAGTTCTAACTGAGCTGCGTGCAGGGGGTCCAACTGTTAAATTAAAAGAGCAAATACATGTGAACAAGTAATTTCGTTGCTGCTCGGCAACGAGGTGCACAACAGGAACACCAAGTCTTCCCTTAGAACCGATGTTTTATTGGCTACATACTAGTAAAAGATAAAATCAGTGTTCTTATAGGCAGTAAATGCTATTTTACAAACGATAATTTTGCTATCCGAGAGCTATCCGAGGATAACGCAATATTATGCTTTTTTACATAACTTGGGAAAATCCAGTAATCTGATTGGTCGATTTCCAAATCACTATTTTTTTTTCAATGTCGCTGCACAAAAATGGATGGATGTTGCAGTTAGTTGTAACCGAAGTGCCAATGAAGTCACATAACATTGATTTATTAGAGTCAACATGAAGATATTATTGACCAGTTGACAAAATGTTGACCTAATACATCTTATTGCCTCAAAACAAGTCAATGTCTGCTAAATATTAGTTTTTAAACAAAAACTGAAATTTACCATAGTTCTATCCCCCGGTTCAGCACCTCCATATCTGCAACATTTAAAATATAAATGTGTCCAAAACACGTATATCAAAATTTTAGAGCATATTTAGGAAAATAATATTGCAAACTATAAGATCTTTTGATACCTTTTAGTTGTTTACCTTCAATTAAAACAGCTTCAGTCAAAACAAAATTACACCTAAAATTCTAAGACCGAAGGAATTCAGTGTCGTTCACCTGGAAATAGCCTCATTGCCTTCCTGCAGCGCGCTCATCCACGCATGCGCACTCGTGTCGGTCAGCAGCGCCCGGGCGGCGGCACTCAGAAACAAACTGTATAGCTGCAGTAGTAACATTCATAAAGCTTTAATGCAGGCAGAGGGTGGGGGGGGGGGGGGGCAAAAAGAAGCGCTTGGCGTTAGATGTGAGTAATAGATTTTGGGAGAATTAAAAAAATTTGATAACTTAAATTTTCAGCATAGAGAATTCGTCACCAAAATTTAAAACCCGAGAAAGGCAACTGAACAACGTAACTTTACCTAAAAATGAATCGGAACAATTGCATTTTCTACCCTGTCTCCATGTTAAACAGAAAGCAATGGAAGTTGTCATTAAGCAATCCTCACATTTACATATAAACAACCGACATTTATTTCTGATATTTCACGCTTCCAGTTCTCTTACGCCGCAGACTGTGGAAGCCAATAAAATAATGCGAAACAAAACAGACGCACCGCCCCGGAAGACCCGCCCATATCCTGCTCAGCAATGGCGGCTATGGCGAGGAGAAGGCTATGCGGACGCGCCACGGGCAGGCCCTCGCTGCTCCCGAGCCTCGCCAGCACGGCTGAAAAAACACCGCACATATGCACACAAGACCGCTGGAGAAATAGTTCCTTTGTACGACATCACTGTTTACTTCCTGAAGGAATATTTTGACTACCGCAAATTTTACAGTAAAATCCTTATTTTCAGATACCCTTATTTTCTGATAAGGTTTGCCATTTCCAGCATTTCTGTACTCTGTACAGAACATAAACAGCGCATATGAGTGAACATCAGCTCATACCGGCCTTCTGAGAGTTGCAAACAGGCTTGCAATGCGGCGAACATGCCTTGCTGTTCACTCACAGTACTTCAATATCTCTCAATACACCAAAGCTAAAACTATATTAGTTTTGCATCGCATGGTGTGCAAGTCTTCTGCGTATGTTCTTTCGACAAAGATCAGCGACATTAAGTCAAAAATTCAATATTTCAAACACTGCAGCACTCTCTTGTGAAAAGCCATATCATCCTGACCTTACAAATATGTACACTTCTTCTTATTTCATTTATTCATATTTCTAAAATGCAATAGTTACTGTCCCTAAGTTACTAGTGATTTTATGTAAACACTGGTCTCACCATCACACCCACGTTTGAACGTGGATCCACAGTCTCCGTCTCCAGATTGCGTATCAAAGGCATTGAGCTGCTGCTCACTATTCGCCAGAGCTGCACACAGACTGGCCACAGCTTTACGTAGTACGCCTTCTATTTCTGTATCGCGAATAAAAACGAAATAGACCATTACTTTAGACTTTCTTGGACCTTGTTGCTATTAAAAGTTTTATCATTCCATGCGACATCCAATCGAATTCCACGTGACATCGGATGCTTAATATTGTTTCCTATTTTGGAAAAAAAACCTTTTAGGTTACATTTATTGATCAAGGATTGCTCCAAGTTACAGTCAACAGAGAATAAACACGCACCTGGCGTTACTTGAGCTCCTGTAGATGTCGTTTCGGAAGTGACGTCATGGTCACATGGCATGAGGGGAGGAGTTTTCCGGTCTTCCTCGCTCTTGCATAGATAGGCAGGCTGCCATCCAACTGCCGTTGTCGGAGCATCTGACAATCAAAGGACATTTGAATGATAGATAGTCACTTTTTTTAGTTGTGAACAGTTATTCTGTGATTCAGTTACCAATTCAATTACTTACACACAGAAGGGATAGTTTTCAATAAAACTTAGTAGCATTGTATTTGCGCACTAAATCAAATGTCATTCACATTACTTGACTTAAAGTTGAAGTGAACTGGCACTGCGGCAGGAGACAAAAGTATACACGAATAAAGCAGCGCTTTATCAAAAATTCTAACCCAACAGTTGCTTCGTTCTTTCGTCAACGTGCATGACAGTAATTGAAACTCCGGCCATTTGTAGCGACGTCATGAAACTTCCACAATACGCCCGATCTACGTGTATTCCTTTACTTTCTGCAAATAACAACCGTCACCCAGAAAGTTTATGGCTCACATGTAAATTGAGTTACTCAACTTTCGCTCTTGGGCCAGTTATCGTTCATGGGTGAGGTTTCATTACCATGCTGGATGGAAGGAACTGCAGGTAATCTTTGAAAGAACTGCAGGTAATCATCAACAAAATCAGTCAGCTTAAATAACATGTATTTTTTACTATACATGATTAACGTGAAGAAAAATTTAAATTTGTAAACTGTAAACTTGTATAAACACAAAAATGTGTATGTTTCAAAAAGAACTGCTCCAGCATTTGCCATTTCTTTACCGTTGCTAAGCGACCTTACCAAGCCAGCTGATGGCTTCCTTAGCAACAATATTCATCTCCAGCACGGAGGTGCCACCCAAATTGTTGACCATCACGGCGACATGATCGCCTAAAAACAATCAAACGATTGAATGACTTTTGTTTCCCGCCATATAACGATCGCTCAGCGTGCTGCTTTAATCCACCACTTTTTCGGATTTTGAGAACGGCACAAAAACTGCACATCTTTTATCTCAATTTAATTTCTTTATTTTCGTATTTTTCATTCTTTAAGTCTGATAATTAAGCGGATTAAATGTAAACAAAGAGTTTTTTTTAAACCGGGAAAACACCGGTAGAATTGTTTCCTGTTTTATCAATTAACGGCCAGCCCACCTGAATTCAACGCCAGTCGTGTGACGCTACTTTCCAGCGTCATGTGACGTAACATGACGTCAACGGCTTCTTTCGCAGGCACCACCTGATGAGAAGATAACACAAAGAACACGCTGACTGGACACGTTCGATACACTTTTCAGCAACTGGTCGAGAACCAACTTCATTCATTCAGCCCTATCCCAACACCAAGCGAAACACGAAACTAGAAAACTGGAACGAAATTTCTGGTATGGCGAATTTCGCTTACATTGCTATTTAACAAAAATAAACCTTGAGTCTTGATCACAGGTTAAGGCAGTGACAAAGTGTATGATTTTAGCCATAAATTAACGTAAAAGATTTGACGTACTTTAGTCCTTGAGACACCGGCTTCGCCATGGATCCCCAACCCCAGTTCCATCTCATCGTGACTCAGCGAAAACGACGGGCCTGATCCAGGCACGCTGCAGGGAGACAGACTTAAGCCAATCGTGCCTGATCAAACAACAGGGCGCGTATTTATAAAACCTACCAGTTGAGTAACACTAGAACAATGGGATTTTGCTGCCTGCTTGTCCCATAAGTTCCACCAGTGTGTTATGAATTCGTATTCAGCTGAGAAGATTATAATGACAACAAACTAACGACTCAGAAAATGTACATGCCAATCACTTACATGAAAAGTGAATTACAGTGTTTAGAAAGAACTGAAGGCTGTACAGAGAAACGACTAATTGGGCAATGGGGCCCAGAGACATAATACGCACGAAAACATCCGAGAGGGTGTGGACATGCCTGGCAGCGAATTTTCAGGTGACAGTGGCTTAAACCTACCCATGCCTGCTCGATGCTTGCGACACTAATGAACTTTATGAGGCGACACCCTTGATAGGGATTTTGCCATGATTTGGACCGGGCTATGAAAAGCCGCAGCACAGAGTTTAATAATGGTCTTTGGAAATGTAACAGCCCGCTGTCACAGTAATTGGATACTCATACCCTATGCTGTGTCTTATTGCTGACCAATTTATCCTCCACGATGATAATACTAGACCGCATAAAGGCATAATCATGTCAAATTTCCTAGATAAAACTGATAATGAAGGAATGGACTGTCCAGCTGGATACCCGGATTTCAATTCACAGAGCGCGTTTATGACAGATTTATCAAAGTTCAATTAATTTTCCACAATTCTTACAGGCCTTTTCAAAGTTGAATGACCTTTCCATGAGTTTTCCAAGTTTTTTAACTACTAGGTTTTCCAGAAGTTGCCGAATGTGTCAATAGGTGATGCTGCGTGATGCTAAAAATTAAGACTTGACAATTGGTGCAAAAAAGACTCAGTCAGAGATTGGATTTAGTCGTGACTTTTTTTTACGAAAAAGTGAATATTACTGAGTCAAGGCATAATAAGTTTCAGACTTGCCCATTTTTGAAGTTGCCTCCCGGCAAAATCGAGCAATATCCTCCAACCTCTTCCCTTCCTGTGCTAGAGCACCAGCAATCTACATGACAAAAAAATGCATAAGCATTATCGGTATTTGATTTAAAAATTGCAGGGTCACCTTTAAACTCATCCTGTTCTCCTACCGAAAAGTCAGGCGACAACATAAAGCAAAGGTTAAATATAATTATAATGATAATAATCAAATTATTAATAATAATAACAACTAAATAAACATGCAAATTAGTAATAGTGAATATAAACTAGCACAAGATGTAGAAAAATACTTACTTTGTGGATGAAAACGGTGCCGCAGTGACCCCTGCGCCCGGCTGTCTTGTCTGCTGACGTCAGCGCGCAGTCCTCGCCCACCACCACCATCTCCACGCTCACCCCCTGCGCCTTGGCACGCTCAGCAGCAATGCCAAAATTCAGTCGGTCACCCGTGTAGTTTTTTATTATCAACAGGACTCCACCTGAGTGAAACATTAGTTATTAGTCAGTAGCTGTGTTAAAACAAAACACATATTTTACTTTCTCAGTGCGGATTATAAATTATATAACGTCTTAATTGTTTCAAAAACTGGAAAAACTGCCCTACCAAAATTATACGGTTTGAAAAAAAAGAAGCGTTACAATATATTTCGTATTTGCAGAGACTGATATAAAATTTGAAACTATTTAAAGGTATGATAAAGGAAAACAAATTTCTTGGCAAAAGATAACTCATGGCCCACCTGGATTGTTGAGTCCTAGTTTACGCACAGCTGCTAAAATACTGCTGGGCGGGGGAGACGTAAACACTGAGCCAGCGATAGCACCGCTCAACATGCCCTCTCCAACAAATCCTACAGTGAGTTAATGCATAGATCTGAGAATAAGTACAACCGTGGAAACATATTGGCTGCATCGAGAGCTAATAGCTGTAAGCCCACACACTCAATCTTTTTCTTTTGTTAACTTCTTATTAACCGATATTGAAATTATTATTCCCAGTAATGCCACGATTTAACATGAATCTGGTAATGTGAAGGGATTGGAAGACTGCGAACTACACCTGAAACAAAATGTGGAGGTACATATGGCTGAAAGAAGTAACATTTTTTGACAGACTACAAACACTTTTAACATATTTGATTACCAGCGTGTGCGGGTTCATGTCCCGAGCCTCCGCCTGACAACAGCGTCACATGACCGGCTTTCTTCAATTCCTCAATGTCACTCCTTATAACAACGCGGTGGCCGTCCAGTATCTGTATACCTGTGGCAGAGATTGACTACCATCAGTGATACACAGAGCCTGTTCGTTTTGCCTGACGACATCAAGTGCTGTCCAATCAGAATGCAAGAGGCAAAATTTTACGAAGTCTTATTGGATAACACTTGATGTCATCGGGCAAAACAAACAGGCCCATATTCGTGTAAGGGCAACAGACTTAATTCAAACTTACACAACCCTAATTTACCTGCAAACTTAGAAAATACTCATAAAAGGGGACGCATTTATAAGAAATTACGACAAAATGTTTGTACTCGTGCTTTCGAGAACAAACACTCACGGCTGCCGGCCAGAGAAATCCGATACCTCCAAAGTTTTTGCAAAGTGGCTCATTTTTTACCAAGTACAACAAAAAATACTGATGTGCACAAACACCACACTTGTGACGGTGCATACCAATACTAGCGGTACTTGTACACCACACAGTACATACCAGTATTCAACGCAACAAAGCCTTCTAAGCAATCCTCCACACAACACTTCACCTCATTTGTTAAGGACTTGGTAACAGAAGACATTGTTGCTGTTGTATCTCTGCAACAAATAAAGCTGCCAATTCAACTAGGTATTTCCAGGCGTTTTAAAAACAGGTTGCGCGTTATTTATTTCATTTTGACAAACAGGGCAATCCAGCTGGTTAGATCTGGCCTCAAATACAAATTTTGCTTGTTTTAAGCACAAGCATGATCTTGCTGTCATATCCACAAATCCTCCATTAGTTGAACACGGATGTACCGTAGACAAAGTCAAGGTCAAAGTTTTATGTTCCCATATTATACATAAACCGAAACTGTTAAAGCAGAGGGGACGGAGTACTCTATCTCTAACCGTTTCCGATATAACACACGTTATGTTCCTTTTGACCCTGAAAATGTAGGTCAAGGTTAAGATCACGAAGCAACCCCTTATGTTACTCTGTAGAGCGTGTGGAATCCAAGAATGAGGTAAAAGTCGCTCTATCTCTAACGATTTTCAAGATAACACAGTGTACGCGACCGGTGACCATGAAAATGTAGGCCACAGTTCAGATCAAGAAGTTCTCTCTCACGTAAGTCCTTATACGAGAAGGAGTCCGAAATGAGGCCGAAATCTCTGACGGTTTCTGAAATGACACAGGTCACGTGACCATGAAAATCTAAGCCAAAGTTCAGATCAGAGTTACCCCTTATTTAACTCTGTAGAAGAGGTGCGATCCAAAAATGAGATCAAAAATGTTCTTTCTCTTACGCTTTCCGAAATAGCACAGGTATAAAATAACACAAATAAAATCCTGAATACATGTCTGCATCCTACATGATTTACTGGGAATTTGCAAAGAATATCCATCGATTTTATTTACAGGTAACGTAAATACAAGTGATGCTTTTACCATACTTGCGCTGGTTCCTTGAATAAATTTCACCTGCAACACCAAGTGTTTGTGATTGTATTTTGTTTGTGGGTCATATAACCACAAGGTTACAGTAACTGCCTTGGTTTTATTATTACTGGACCAGTTTATAAGATCTTGCATCTCGGATATCTGCAAATATTTTCAGACACTTTTCCAACATTTCATGGCTGTGTAAAAAAAAGTACCAAAATGTGACTGCATAGCCTGGATTACTCACGCAATCCTGGCAAAAAGGTGGAGCCAAAAAATCTCGTCTCCATTCCGTCTTTATTTTCTGTCTTACCTAAAATATGTGGAGTTTTCCAACAACACTTGGGCACGGGTGTATCAGGAAACAAGCGCATGTTCCAAAAATAAACGTGCATTTGAACAAAGAACCATCCCACAATCAGTTTCCTCCCCACAGGAACTTTTACTTACGGATATTTTAGCAAGTTTCTGTACAACACTTTTCAAGGTTTGGTAAAGAGATGCCGCCACTTCTGCAGCTTAATATCACAGCCATTATTATTCTATAATCAGAAGACGCGTTTCCCTTGGTATAAATCGTGAAACAATCAGGCTTCTACGATATACATGCACTATTTTCACTATCCCTGAGTTCATAGATGTCTAAAAATATTTTTTCAAATTTTGCGATTACTCTCTACGATATTTTTGCAAAATTTTTCGGTTTTGTAGAAAGGTACAGTTCACTTTCGCAAAGTGATTGAATAGCCCGATGACTCATCAGCCTGGCAAAAAAAGACATTAATGTAGCATGGGTCTTTACATGCTTCTGTGAGACACAGAAATATAAGTATGGCCTGTAAAGCCTGTGAAGGGAGACATTGAAAACGTATGGCTAGAGAGGGACTTGAACTCACAACCACTTGCTTCTGTGGTGACAACGCAGATCACCGTTTCTATGGGCGGCAGAACTAGAATACTGACTGGAAAACCGATAAAGGGAAACAATGTGGGAAAAAACGACTCAAGTGAGGCTTGAACCCACGACTATCAGTCCAACGCCTTGCCCCTTAAGTTATTCTGGCAAGTGGTTAGGTGACTGGTGAAGAACCCTGAAGCACGAGCACATTGTGATTGTTCTGCAAACTGATCAATATTTTGGCAAATATTGGTCAAATCGCCAAACAAAATGCAGACGAAACCGGTTAATCGTAGGACCCATTTTCCAGAACAAATTATGCGATTAACCGGTTTATCCGGTTTTTTATTTGATGCAGTATATTTTGCTGTTATGACCTGCATGTTCCATACGAGGGCATTCGGTCCCCCCCCCCCTCCATCATAATGAAGATGTGAAATTAAAGTCACTTGCTTAGATGACACATTTATTACTTGAATTAAAATGAACTGCACTTTCATTCACAATTCACAATAAAATCACAACTTATAAAACAAGTTTGTCCAAGGACAAAGTCCCAGCTTACGAAAAGCAATAAGACCCATTCCAGCGTGCACGAGCGAAGGAATTTCCCTGAAATATCAAGCTTCAAAAGATGAGACGGCAAAGAGCTAGCTCAATAATTAATTTAGCACCGGACCAGAACATAGACCGATAAATGCATACAAAGATTTCTTTCCCAGAAAAATGGGGAACAGATTTTTTGTATATCTGGTAGACTGGATAGTTTGCCATAGATACCTTCAAACAACGCTCGCACTTCGGACCAGTGCGCATATTTATGTAACTTGCCTCGATGCGCGCATGTTTATTTAATTTGCGTTGATGCGCGGCACTCATTTTGGAACAGTGCACATGTTTATTTAACTTAATAAAGATTAATGCGCGGTTCTTATTCCAGACCAATGCGCATGTTTATTTTACTTTCGTACTTATTTTGGACAAGTGCACAAGTTTCCTTAGGTTGTCTTGATGCGCGGTTCGCATTTCGGAAGAGTTTGCATGTTTATCTAACTTGCACGGTGCTTATTTTGGACGTGTGTATATGTTTATTTAACTTGCGTTGGTGCGCGGTTTGCATTTTGGACCAGTGCGCATGTTTATTCAACTTGCGTTGATGAGCAGTTCGAATTTCGGACCATTGCGCATGTTTATTTAACTTGCGTTGACGCGCGGTTCGAATATCGGACCAGTGCGCACGTTTATTTAACTTGCATTGATGCCCGGTTCTTATTCTGGACCAGTACAAATGTTTGTTTAACTTGCGTTGGCACGTGGTTTACATTTCGAACCACTCCACACGTTTATTTAAGTGGCGTTGATGCGCGGTTCGAATTTCGGACCAGTGCGCATGTTTATTTAACTTGCGTTGATGTGCGGTTGGCATTTCGGATCAGTGTGCATGTTTATTTACTTGTGTTGATGTGCGGTTCTTATTTCGGATCAGTGCGCATGTTTATTTACATTGTGTTGATGTGCGGTTCTTTTTTCGGACCAGTGCGCATGTTTATTTAACTTGCGTTGATGTGCGGTTTGCATTTCGGATCAGTGCGCATGTTTATTTACCTTGCGTTGATGTGCGGTTCTTATTTCGGATCAATGCGCATGTTTATTTACTTGTGTTGATGTGCGGTTCTTATTTCGGATCAGTGCGCATGTTTATTTACATTGTGTTGATGTGCGGTTCTTTTTTCGGACCAATCCGCATGTTTATTTTACTAGCGGTACTTATTTTGGACAAGTGCACAAGTTTCCTTAGGTTGTCTTGATGCGCGGTTCGCATTTCGGAAGAGTTTGCATGTTTATCTATCTTGCGTTGATGCGCGGTGCTTATTTTGGACCAGTGCAAATGTTTATTTAACTTCCGTTGGCGCGTGGTTCGCATTTCGAACCACTGCGCATTTATTTAACGTGTGTCGATGTGCGGTTCTTATTTCAGGCCAATGCGCATATTTGTTTAATTTGAGTTGATGCGCGGTTCTTATTCTGGACCAGTGCGCATGTTTATTTAAGTTGCGTTGATACGCAGTTCTTATTTTGAATAGTGCGCACGTTATTTAACTTGCGTTAATGCGCAGTTCGCATTTCTAACCAGTGCGCATGTTTATTTAACTTGCGTTAATGCTCGGTTCCCATTTCTGACCAGTGTGTTTGTTTATTTAGCTTGCGTTAATGAACGTTTCGCATTTTCCACCAGTGCGCACGTTTATTTAACTTGTGTTGATGCGTGGTTCGCATTTTGGACCAGTGCGCATATTTATTTAACTTGTGTTGATGCTCGGTACTTATATTGGACCAGTGCAAATGTGTATTTAACTTGCGATGAGGAGCGGTTCGGAATTCGGACCAGTGTACCTGTTTCTTTAGGTTGCGTTGATGCGAGGTTCGCATTTCGGACCAGTACGCATGTTTATTTCAGTACCGTCGATGCCCGACTCTTATGTCTATTCAACTTGCGTCGCTTCGTGGTTCTTTCTTCGGACCACTGCGAATGTTTATTTAACTTGCGTTGATGCGCGGTTCTCATTTCAGACCACTGCGCATGTCTATTCAACTTGCGTCGATGCGTGGTTCTTTTTTCGGACAAGTGCGCATGTTTGTTTAACTTGTGTTGATGTGCGGTGCTTATTTTGAACCGGATCGCATGTTTATTTAACTTCCGTCGATGCGCGGTTCGCATTTCCGGGTATTGCCCATGTTTATTTAACTTGCGTTGATGCGTGGTTCTCATTTTATACCAGTGCGCATGTTTCTTTGAGTTGCGCTGATGCGCGGTTCTTTTTTTCGGACCAGTGTGCATATTTATTTAACTTGCGTTGATGCGCGGTTCGCATTTCGGACCAGTACGCATGTTTCTTCAGGTTGCGTTGATGCTCGATCCGCATTTCGGACCACTGCGCATGTCTATTCAATTTGCGTCGATGCGTAGTTCTTTTTTCGGACCATTGCGCATGTTTATTTAACTTGCGTTGATGCGCGGTGCTTATTTTGTACCAGTTCGCATGTTTATCTTCCGTCAATGCGTGGTTCACATTTCGGACCAATGCGCATGTTTATTTAACTTGCATCGATGCGCAGTGCTTAATTTGGACCACTGCGAATTTTTATTTAACTTGCGTCGATGTGTGGTTGTTAGATCTGGCTACTGCGCAAGTTCATTTAACTTGCGTTTATGCGCTGTAGGAGGAGATTCATTTTTTTTTTTTTCAAAAATTCCGAAAAAAAATCAAAAGTTTTCCAATTCACTCAAAAAGCACAAGCCGTATGCATGACCACCTAAAGACGGTTTATATCAAAAATAAATGACATCTGACCTGTAGTGAGAAATGCATTTTGAAGTTTATTTCTTCAAAAATTCCCCAAAAATTCTGATCGACTCGAAAGGCACAGGCTGTATTCACGACACCCTAAGCATGCCTCAGCCCCAAAATAAATGATGTCTGATCAAAACTGCAGGAGAAGATCCATTTTAGGTATTTTCATCAAAAATTCCCCCCGAAATCAAAAATTCCCAAGTCGAGTCAAATAGCACAAGCCGTATGCCCGACCCACCTAAGGATGCCCCATACCAAAAATAAATGAAATCGGATAAAAGCTGTAGGAGGAAATGCATTTTGAAGTTTTTCTTCAAAAATTCCCTAAATATACAAAAATTGTCCGATCGACTAAAAAGCACAAGCCGTATGCAAGACCCTTTAGGGTGCCTCATAACAAAAAAAAAAAAAAAAAACAAGACTGTCAAGTGACAGTGGCCCATTTGAGGATTCAGTCTTGTGCCTCTTGGAAAATGGTAAGACAGTCTAATCTGGTTGAATGTTTTTTTTTATATTAAATTATGCTGAATTATGAAAATTTCTGAATATTTGTAATAAATGGGAAAAATACCGACACAGGAATTTTACTGCAATTTGTTATAAAATTCAAACAGAAGTCAGTTGTAACAAATTAAAATAAAGTCCTTTCTTTTATTACTTATCTTGGGCCTTGTTTCAAGTGAGTATAAAAATGTGCATACAGTTTTGGAACATCCTATCCAGAACACGGTACGATATTTGTCAAATAAAAATATATATGTAAAAAGAGGAATTTTTCTCCAATTTGTTTTTGATATCAAAGAGAAGAAGAACTCCAAAATTTAAAGAACGTCCTTTCTTATATGCACTTATCTCGAGCCTTTTGTTGCATACGATTACTTAAACGTGGATTCCTATCCAGGGTGGTACTAGGCCAGCGTTTAATTAAAAATCGATAAATGATCGGGTGAGGTATATCCAGACCCTGGATAGTCTACCCTGACAGGCGTACTTCAAATGCCCTGGTAAACTTCAAAGCGGGGGGTTCGTCAAAAATATGTGGACCCTAATTAATTCTAATTTGCGTGGGAAAAATGAAAAAGAGGCTATCGACCACCCGAAAAATATCACATTTATCATATTGTCGGGTCATATAATTGCTTCCTGCACCTTTAAAAATAAAAATTACAACTTTCTTGCATTATACTCAATATTACCTATTACCGCTCACCCGAAATATATCATATTTTCGGGTAATACAAATGCTTCCTGCACTTTTAAAGCGAAAATTACAACTTTCTTACATTATCGCCCAATGTTCCTATTATCGCCCACCCGAAAAATATTATATTTATCATATTTTCGGGTCCTAGAATTGTTTCCTGCACTTTTAAAGCAAAAATTACAACTTTCTTGCTTTTTCGCCCAATATTCCCTGATATCGCACACCCGAAAAATATCACATTTATCTTATTTTCGGGTCACAGAATTGATTCCTGCACTTTTAAAGCGAAAATTACAACTTTCTTGCATTATCGCCCAATGTTCCCTATTATCGCCCACATGAAAAATATCATATTTATCATATTTTCGGGTCATAGAATTTATTCCTGCACTTTTAAAGCGAAAATTACAACTTTCTTGCATTATCGCCCAATGTTCCCTATTATCGCCCACCCGAAAAATATTATATTTATCATATTTTCGGGTCCTAGAATTGTTTCCTGCACATTCAAAGCGAAAATTACAACTTTCTTGCAGTATCGCCCAATATTCCCTGATATCGCACACCCGAAAAATATCACATTTATCATATTTTCCGGTCACAGAATTGATTCCTGCACTTTTAAAGCGAAAATTACAACTTTCTTGCATTATCGCCCAATATTCCCTATTATCGCCCACATGAAAAATATCATATTCATCATATTTTCGGGTCATGGAATTTATTCCTGCACTTTTAAAGCGAAAATTACAACTTTCTTGCATTATCGCCCAATGTTCCCTATTATCGCCCACCCGAAAAATGTTATATTTATCATATTTTCGGGTCCTAGAATTGTTACCTGCACATTCAAAGCGAAAATTACAACTTTCTTGCAGTATCGCCCAATATTCCCTATTATCGCCCATCCGAAAAATATCACATTTATCATATTTTCGGGTCAAAGAATTGATTCCTGTACTTTTAAAGCGAAAATAACAACTTTCTTACATTATCGCCAAATGTTCCCTATTATCGCCCACATGAAAAATATCACATTTATCATATTTTCGGGTCATAGAATTGATTCCTGCACTTTTAAAGCGAAAATTACAACTTTCTTGCATTATCGCCCAATGTTCCCTATTATCGCCCATCCGAAAAATATCATATTTATCATATTTTCGGGTCACAGAATTGATTCCTGCACTTTAAAGCGAAAATTACAACTTTCTTACATTTTCGCCCAATATTCCCTATTATCGTCTACCCGAAAAATATCACATTTATCATATTTTCGGGTCATAGAATTGATCCTTGCATTTTTAAAGCGAAAATTACAACTTTCTTACATTATCGCCCAATGTTCCCTATTATCGCCCATCCGAAAAATATCACATTTATCATATTTTGGGGTCATAGAATTGATTCCTGCACTTTTAAAGCGAAAATTACAACTTTCTTGCATTATCGCCCAATGTTCCCTATTATCGCCCATCCGAAAAATATCATATTTATCATATTTTCGGGTTATAGAATTGATTCCTGCCCTTTTAAAGCGAAAATTACAACTTTCTTACATTTTCGCCCAATATTTCCTAGTATCGACCATCCGAAAATTATCACATTTATCATATTTTCGGGTCATAGAATTGATTCCTGCACTTTTAAAGCGAAAATTACAACTTTCTTGCATTATCGCCCAATGTTCCCTATTATCGCCCATCCGAAAAATATCATATTTATCATATTTTCGGGTTATAGAATTGATTCCTGCCCTTTTAAAGCGAAAATTACAACTTTCTTACATTATCGCCCAATGTTCCCTATTATCGCCCATCCGAAAAATACTATATTTATCATATTTTCGGGTCCTAGAATTGTTTCCTGCACTTTTAAAGCGAAAATTACAACTTTCTTGCTTTATCGCCCAATATTCCCTGTTATCGCCCACCCGAAAAATATCACATTGATCATATTTTCGGGTCACAAAATTGATTCCTGCACTTTTAAAGCGAAAATTACAACTTTCTTGCATTATCGCCCAATGTTCCCTATTATCGCCCACACGAAAAATATCACATTTATCATATTTTCGGGTCATAGAATTGATTCCTGCAATTTTAAAGCGAAAATTACAACTTTCTTACATTATCGCCCAATATTCCCTATTATCGCCCACCCGAAAAATATTATATTTATCATATTTTCGGGTCCTAGAATTGTTTCCTGTACTTTTAGAGCGAAAATTACAACTTTCTTGCAGTATCGCCCAATATTCCCTATTATCGCCCATCCGAAAAATATCATATTTATCATATTTTCGGGTCACAGAATATATTCTTGCACTTATAAAGCGAAAATTACAATCTTCTTACATTATCGCCCAATATTCCCTATTATCGCCCACCTGCAAAATATCACATTTATCATATTTTCGGGTCATAGAATTGATTCCTGCACTTTTAAAGCGAAAATTACAACTTTCTTACATTATCGCTCAATGTTCTCTATTATCGCCCACCCGAAAAATATCATATTTATCATATTTTCGGGTCATAGAAATGATTCCTGCACTTTTAAAGCGAAAATTACAACTTTCTTGCAGTATCGACCAATACCAATATTCCCTATTATCGCCCATCCGAAAAATATCACATTTATCATATTTTCGGGACACAGAATTGATCCCTGCACTTTTAAAGCGAAAATTACAACTTTCTTGCTTTATCGCCCAATGTTCCCTATTATCGCCCACTTGAAAATATCATAGAAATGACCCACTGACAACAAAATTACTGAAAAGTCCAACCAGAAGTACTTGCATGTGACATATTGTGCCCCTCTGCAAATTGAAACTTTGCTTTTTTAAGAAGAAAAATGGAAATTTCCAATTTTTTTAAAAGCTGCAAACTTCGAAGCTCAGTAGATTCAAAAATAAGGCGAAATTCAAAAATCGAAAAATGTACTTTTTTCACCCCTTAGTTCTAGTTTCTTCATAACAAATTTCGGAATCTTCCGATGAAAAATGAGGGACTAGATAGACTTTTTCGTATTTTGCCCAAATTGGCAATAAAATCGCCAAAAATGGTTTAAACCAAAAAATAAAAAAAAATCCTAATGCAGTAGAAGGTTAAAAACTCGCGTTTAAAATTTGGTACGAATCGGATGAAAAATAAAAAAGATATTCCACTTTAACTACTTTGTTAAGAAAAAAAATAGGAAATTTGCCAATTTTTAGAAGTTGCAAACTTTGAAGCTCAGTAGATTCAAAAATAAGGCGAAATTCAAAAATCGAAAAAAGTACTTTTTTTACACCTTAGTCCTAGTTTCTTCATAAAAAATTTCTGAATCTTCCAATGAAAAATGAGGGACAAGATAGGTTTTTTCGTATTTTGCCCAAATTGGCAATAAAATCGCCAAAAATGGTTTAAACCGAAAAATAAAAGTGCAGTAACGGGTTAGGAACTCGTGTTTAAAATTTGGTAAGAATCGGATAAAAAATAAAAAGTTATTCCACTTTTAACGGTCGCGGGACGGACAGACGGACGGACAGACGGACGACACTTGCCCCCATCTGTATAGCCCTGTTGGCTAAAAAGCCAACTGGGCTAAAAAAAAAAGACATCGGATCAAAAATGTAGGACGAGATACATTTTAAATTTTTTTCTTCAAAAATTCCCCAAAAATTAAAAAATCACCCGATCGACTAGAAAAGCACAAGCCGTATGCACGACACTTTAGGGGTGCCTCATACCAAAAATAAATCACATCGGGTAAAAAATGTAGGAGGAGACACATTTTAAATTTTTTTCTTTAAAAATTCCCCTAAAATTAAAAAATCACCCGATCGGCTAAAAAAGCACAAGCCGTATGCACGACTCCTTAGGGATGCCTCACACCAAAAATAAATGACATCGAATCAAAATTGTAGGAGTAGATGCATTTTGCATTATTTTCGAAATTTTTGCTTTAAAAATTCCCCAAAAATACAAAAATTGCGCGATCGACTAAAAAAGCAAAAGCCGTATGCACGACCCTTTAGGGGTGCCTCATACCAAAAATAAATGACATCGGGTCAAAAATGTAGGAGGAGATACATTTTAAAATTTTTTCTTTAAAAATTCGCCAAAAATTCAAAAATCACCCGATCGACTAGAAAAGCACAAGCCGTTTGCACGACCCCTTAGGGATGCCTCACACCAAAAATAAACGACATCGGATCAAAATTGTAGGAGGAGATGCATTTTGAACCAAAGTTTACTAAATAAACAACTAACTAACTAACTAACTAACGGACACCGCCCGCAAACCGATAGGAATACCCCAGCTTACGTGTAACGTAAGCTGGGCTAAAAAAAAGAATTGTCAAGGGTTGGTTGTTTGGCTTTGTCTTGAGATCTGACATAATCTGGGTTTCGAGTCTGTAAAAATAACTGAGACTGAGAGCACTGCACTGCATCCGAGCACTAATGATATCCAAGGCATCGAGAAGTTCGAATAAATGGGTGTTTCTGTCTCTTGCTCGTCCGTATCTGGTAATCCGGAATTTTTGATATCCACAGAGATTTCTGTATGGGTCAGTTCGCTTTCAACAGGAAGATCCTTGTCAATGTCAACGAATTTCACATATGTGTCTTCGTCCTTTCCTTTTCCTTGCGCATTTCCTTGTTGGATTTGCATTTATCCCTTTGCTTCGATATTCTAGAAATTTGAGACTTTCAACGTTTCTCCGGTTTACCCCGCTTACACAAGTTAACGGCTACCTTAAATGTCTCGTTTCTGGACGCAGTAGGATCATTTTTAATCCTTAATGTCTGGGGAAAGCGGCCCGTTAAACGGGTTGTGGCGTGGGGTTGAGGAGCAAAAAGTTAACAATATCAAAAACAAACACTGATAAGACCAAGCTCAATTGTTATGTGTTTAATTTGAGGTAGCGTTTCGTTGCATTGGTGTATTCGTTATGCAGCGTTATGCGATTAAGCGATATTTACCCCATTTTAGTTGAAAAAATGTATGTGATTAGCCAGATTATGTGTTTAAGCGGTATGCAATTATCCGGTAAATTTTCTTATATTATCAATGGAAATGGTTTGTGATTTCGAAATTCTATGCGATTAACCGGTTAATGCGTTTATCCGGTACCCGATTAAGTGATTTCGTCTGTAAACGCCTGGTGCATCGTAATCGGACTCGTTCTGTAGGAAAAGTAGCATTTTTGTGTTTTCTTAAATTAGGCCAATATCTTGGCCAAATCACCAAAAACAACATATATAAGCTCTATGGAGGATTATCCAGGAAACACTCCTACCAAATTTCAAAACATTCGACCAGAAATGTAGGAACAGTTGCTATTTTGAAAAAAATCAAGGAAGACGGATGATCCCACAGCTGATGTGTCTAGCCGACCGACGATCTAATCAGAAGCTAATTTGTTGTGCAGTCGTTCGGGTACGTGGGAGAGGAGATAAAATTGGTCATAGTAGATCATCATTGGTGACAGTGAAATACTACGTCCAGACTCCACTAAATAAATCAGATGCTAATCTGCCTGTCTTTTCGACTCAAATATTCCATATTTTCCGATACTTCACAATTGTTTTCAGCCACGGAAGACCTTTTTTCCATTTCGGCAATTTGTATCTACCACAAACATCCCCCCCTCCTTCCTCCCTCCTCATACAAGTGAGAGACAGTAATTGGGATAAAATGATGGGTTTTTAATAATTTTTGGGACCCCCGGGGAGGGGGGGGGGGCACTTGGTATGAAATGTGTTACCATACGTGTCCAAAAAAAATGCGGACAAAGGGGGTAATTTTGAGGCCAAACGCGGTCCGCGTCGAGCGCCAATCTCGTTAAAAAGGGGGCAATTTTCATTAAGTACTCCGCGTTTCCCAAAATGAGGTCATTTTGGATTTTTACGCCACGTTTGGTTAAGAAGGGCCGTTATTTCATAATCAGCATTCGATGTTTAGGGTCGTTTAAAAAAGTCATGGACACGGATGGTAATTCCAGTTGGTATACCTGAGTCCCCAACCCCCCAACTCCCCCAGCGGAACAAATATATACCACTAACAGGGGAGGTCGAACCAAACGCTGCTAACCAGGGTTGGCTTTTACACCGTCATAAAGGTATTTATGACATGACGTGGTGTAAAACCCATGTTAAAACACGTGTTAAAGTGTTCAGATCGTCAAAAACTGTCATAAACTGTCAAAAACTAGAAAACCAAAATTTGGTGGCGTTTATTTCCGTAACTTTACTTATCTACATCCAACGTAAAATATGTCAATTTGTCCACAGTAGCTCGTACAAACAACAAACAAGTACAACCAACTAATAGTCAATTTCTTTTTTTCCACGTAACATTCAGTAACTGACATTGCTGGGATATGCTTTGTAGTACATGCCCTGAGGCGGACTTTGATGGGGGTATACTGTGTACTACATGCCCCGAGTAGCAGGGTATTAACATTCGGGAACCTGTAACTCAAGCAGTTATTTACAAAGCCAAGTTGAAATTACCTTCATTGCAAATCTTAGTAGATATGCACCAAGCTTCGAAACATTATTAACGGATTTAGATAAATCAGAGTTAAAGTCACCCACTATATACACATACTTGGCATAGGTAGTTTGACAAATTGCATGTAGTTTTCCTAGACAATCAAGATAAAGCTCTTCATTTTCATTATTTTCATGAGGTAGATACACATTAATAATTAGAGTAACTGTATCACCATTGACTATTTCCATACCAAACATATTGTCATTGTAATGTGAACCACATTTTACATTTTCCAATTTGGAATTCCAAATAAAACCTATACCCCCATGTTTTCTACCAAAAACAATTCCTTCAGTCGTGTCCACTGGAGAAATGCCTGATCCTATGAAATTTTCATTTATATTATTTAAATAATGTAGTTCAGATTTGTCTAGCCACAGCTCTTGTACGCATAATATACTGGCAGACTTGCATAACTCGATTAATTTCTTTTCAGGCCATTACAATTAAAGGATATTATATATAAGTTATCGTAATTTTCACTGTCATTATATGCTGAAACATTTGGGACTCTATCTAGGGGGTTCACCATCTTTGTTGTTGGACCGACGACGATCTTGATTCAAAGAACTTTCTCACAAGAATACCACTGGTCCAGCTTTTTGGATCCTTTAATATATCAATGTTCTCATTAACAATGACTAATTTGAATGAATAATAGGTGTTGTATCTCGTCTGTAGTCGTTCACATTCAACGTTTGCTATTGGTAGTAGAATGCGGACGTGGAAGACGATGTCATCACTAGTCGTAACCGTATTGGCACGTGAGATAGATAAACTCCAATCCAATAAACATATACGCTTTTTCACCGCGTATATGTTTTTCGATCCCCTGTTTCAAGAAAAGGGCTGGTGCGATTGTTTTCGCCCGACACAGAATTGCTTTGGTTGTTCGTGTTGTCTACAAAAGTCACACTTCTGACTTGTTTAGGAGGAGGTGGTCTGGTATATTTTGTTTTACTACTTCAGTCCACGATTGTGCAGTAGATGATACATCTTCAATGGCATTATAAGAATTTGTTCTGGATGGACATGGACTAGAAGATGTTGACTTTGTGATAAGTGCATTTTGAATAGCCGCTAGCTGTTCTTTCATTTCATTCAATTCTCGCTTTGTATCGTTCGGTAGTTCTTCTTTGATGGCAGTCAAAGTGTAGATAGGCGTGATTTGCTACAAATGGCTACTAGCGCCGCATTCACAGGAAAATTTCTTCTGCTTTCTTGCAAAACTTTCATTGTGGCAATTTAATTTTATGCAGTAGTAACTTAATGAAATTTGTACAGGGTCAGTAAAGTAACATAAAACTGAACTTTTGGTCGATAACATAATTAAACAGAGCAAACATTACGTTAAGAGACAAATATAAATGCTGTTTAGTACATCCTTTTTAATATTCACTGTTAAAAAAACAAAAGATTTCTTCTGTTTCGTTGTGATAACTTGTGAATAAAGAAATGGGTAATCCACTGATTGATTATTCTGGTTCAAGCATGTATGCTCTCCCATTCAACATGTCAGCATGAGGAAAACATGACAGGTGTCCATCTATATACCTGAAATCAATGTAAACCAAGGGAAAATGAGCAAGTTTCATTGACTAGTACTGAGTTATCTGTTATCGAAAGAATCAAAACATTTTCTACCAAAAACTGTCAAGCATAAATACTGCTTCAAACCAGGAAGTCAGACGTTTCGGCGCAGTTGCAAGTAGGCCATTGACTGTCAAATACACCTTACCTTTTACCGCAGTTACAACTTTTTTCTTTTCGTTATTTCATAAATCGTGGAAACGTTAAAGGTAAGGTTATCTGCGCTTTTGTTTGTTCTGTTACACAAAAAAAACTTGGGTAATAAAAACAATAAATTGTCGTGGCGGCTTCATTTGACATACAAATAAAATATTACGAGCACGAGTAAAATGATCTAAAAATAAAGTGTACGAAAAGAAATTAAGAAAAAAGTTGAGAAATGTTCGTTTGCAATGTATTACCATACCTTACCTTAATTACTGCAACGAAATATGGGGAAAAACTTACATGTCCAGATTAAGCAAAATAATCAAACTTCAAAAACGAGCTGTTAGGATCATTGGGCAGTCGCCTAGGTTTGAACATACGACGCCATTATTTTCAAAATATAAACTGTTGACATTTGTAGATATTGTTAAGGTTAATATTTGTGTCGTTATGTTTCGAGCAAGAGCAAAGAATCTACCAGAAAGACTGCTGAATATCTTCGACGTTAATACCAACAACACAAGACAATGTGGTGATTTTTGTGTTAAATTCAGGCGCACAAAGTTAAAATCATTTTGTATTTCTACTACAGGTGTAAGCTTATGGATTAACCTCGATTCTTATTTAAAAAATTGTAATAGCGTTTTGCATTTCAAGAAGTTGTATAAGCGAAACTTAACAGCCGGTTATAACTACGCCTGAACATACGAGGGCAGAGTACCTGTCACCGCCAGTACCTCACAACCGCCTATCCCGAAAATATAGAGTTATCCCGCTATTTCATGATACTGTCCAATTGTGTCGTGTTGTCGTAGCACTTTTTATAAACATAGCAACAGAAAAAAAGACTACAGCTTATGGAAAATAAATTTGATATTATTATTATTATTATGTAGTGTTTTCTTTGATTTGTAGCGCTACATATAAAGGGGTGCTGCTCTCGATGTCATATATAGTGACATTATTTTATATGGAATACCAAATAACGTGCTTAAGCCAATTCGCACTTTCGGGTCTTTCCGGTGGAGGTGTTCTTTCGACTGCACATTTTTTGGATAAATTATAAAGAAATGACAAGGGAAAACATCAAAGTTCTAATTTTCTTTCAACATGCACACTCTCAAATTTATAAAGCCGCCATATGATCTTTTAAAAACCATTTTACATATTATTCAATCCCTTTAATAACCAACATATGAATATGTTTCTGGCAAATGGAATTTTGTTGATTTTTGCCGTTTTTTCATCATTTCTTTATATCCTTATCCTAACTGAATTCAGCCGAAACGCAAAAACATTTCGGCAAAAGTCAAAGTGCGAATTTTTGGCTCAGGACTGGGCGATAATACAAGGCAAAATTGCCAAATGCAAACATACTTCATCGTCATCGACAAATATCACAATGACTTAGAAGGTTGCAATACATATTTTAAAGAATATAAACATTAAATTTGTACCTTTACTCTGAATGCAACGGAATCAAAGCCGTTTTCAAAACGGAGGACTACAGCACTGTTGTTACAACACAGCAGACCTCTGGGGGGATCAATCGGTTATGTAAAAACACAGAACGGATGGATATTTTTAAAAGTAGTGCCTTTCCTTTATGAGTACTATTTTCGCGGAATCCCCAGTGGGTGTGTGGGGTAAACAGGTGTCGTACACAACAGACTGAATAGTTATAGAGGTTAACTGTGGGACAACAACGCTACAGCACTGCACCACCTTCCCCCCTCCCCTCCCCATGGGTACATTCTTTTGGGCCTCTCAAACTGAGATTTAGCTCTTCAAATAAATCGGAGAATCTTCAGGGACACTTCTCGAGAACACGGCTAAAAACCGAGAAATAAACACACACACATACAAATCTGGTTTTTTATGCTTATGTATGATAAATATGTAACTTTCATGGCTAGAAAGATATCTTTTGGAGCATTGGTGAAAATATGATCTGTTTACCTCATGAAGTCCCTACCAGTTCAGCAGTTCAGAAGTCTCAGAAGTGATACAGACTCAAACTCAACCAATGGTTGTCGAGGTTAAACCTTTATGCCCGTTGGTCTGTTATATTACATAGTGCATTCACATCTAAAAGCTGCCTTGGACTAAATTTCTAAATAGGTTTATTAGGGAGCAACTAGACTGGTGAGAGCATTTTCTAATCAGTGACAAAACTAAATACGGCTTAGGTGTTTTTGCCAGGATTGTATAAGCTGTCTTTGCTATGTAATCGCATTTTTGTACTTCTTTACACGGGCGTAAAATATCAGAAAAGTGTCACTGAAAGCAATGGTGTGTTTAAAAAATCTTCGTAGACACAATAGTGCAAGTATTTTAAAACCCGTTCAGTTATAAAATACCAAGGGGATTCTCAAAACCTCGTTGCTTTATGACCTATAAAAACAAAGCATATTCACATTTTCTAAAATGTGCATACACATACGCCGCCAAACTTTTCACACATGATAGCGTGTTAAATGGACAACAAATTGTGACATAAATATCAGGATCATTGTCACTAAAACGCGTGTTTGCGTTAAATATGCATTGCTAAAATTTTTCTCAATGCTGGCCCACCTCTAGTTTAGTTCGAATCATACAAATGGTTGAATTTTCTGCATCTTAAATCAAAATTGTTCAGAGACATTATGACCAGCTCGGATCTAAAAAATGAAGTTCAAAAGGCTTGTAGGACCGCTAAAAAGTGGAAGTGGCATTTTGAAAACTGGTTAGTGAGAAATATTTAATGGTCGGAATTTTACAAGCCACTGACGGATAAAAAACAAAGAAAAACACGCTTAAACTTGACGGCAACCCGAATCAAACTACTTGCAGAAGAACTATTTTGAAAAATTTGAACTCTAAAATTTTCAAACGGTAATATGATTTGGGTGTGCACAAAAAAACAAGTTCACCTAAAAAGCATTATTCCAGAATTTAAAATAAATACTGTAGGACGGACTGCAGGAGCCAACGCATTTTGGATAAAAAAACCACAGAAAGTTTTAAATGTTGTCAGTTGGTAAGTCTCGAAGTAATTTTCAAGAAAAAAGAGACCACCCAGAGAACATTCGTACAAAATTATAAAGGAATCCGACCAAAACCATGGGAGATGAAGTATTTTGAGTAAAAGTCTACATACATACGCACATGCAGATGGCGGATGCCCCGCCTCAACTGACGTGATGAGACCAGGCCGGCGATGTCAGCTAGCCTAATACATAATATATAAATATTTTGCAAACCGTTTTTACTGCAATAGCTTGTTGTTTTACCACCTAAATACCATAACTAGAGGGCCAGTGCCCACAAAATATAGAACGACAGGCTTACATCACACGCTTTCCATCGACACCCACTTCATTTCTTGTTTTTGTAAACATAAACAAATATCTCCCCAAAAAAACCCTTAATTCATCAAAAAATATTTACAATTTTTCTTTTTACTGAAATAAAATATTTATTTCTGCCCACACATTATCACAATTCATTGTCAAAACTCAAAAATAAACAACACTAGTGCAACCAATGCTCACCAACAGCAGTGTACGGAACAAGTCAAAAAGTTTTTATTTGCAAGCCATTGTGTTTTTGCTTTTGTAACCCAAAATAACATTTCCCCGAAAGCCGTTTTACAAAGTTTCATTTGAACAAGTCTGTACTATTTTCAGAATAATAACTGTATCTCATGTGCCCAAAAAATCGGGTTGCATACCATCTTTATCCAATATTTGAAAGGGAGAGGGGTGCGTAACTGGACTGGTAGGTATCTCAATCCTCTTTTTTTTTTTATAAAACTTCAGGTTTAGATGTTTTAATTGGGTCCAGAAAGTGGACACTACAGACAGGTTTACGGGGCGCCTTTTTATTCGGGTCTGGAAGGTGGTCACTAAAGAGGTTTTATTGTACATCCTTTTTCCGGTTCCGCATGGTGATCGCTGTACGCCCCTTTTTTATCCGAATTTCGAAGTTGGTCATTCCAGCAGCTTTACTGTACATAATTTTTTTATCCAGGTCTGAAAGGTGGTCAAGACAGGCAGGTTTTACCGTACTCTTTTTTATCGAAAATTGGAAGGTGGTCACTACTAATTATAATATGAAGGTGCTAACAGATTTGACCCAAAAACATTTTTTCTAACCTTAAATCCCTCATCCGACTTACAGTTCCGAACACAACGCTAACCCTTTTATCCAACGTTATGGTAACGCTCTGTACCCAAATTGTAGCTATAGCCAAAATATATGCCTTGTCTTGTATATTCCCACCGGTCAAAAAGTACTATAAAGGCATTATTCATGATTCTGCAACACATATCTCACGGCGGTGGTGGTGGGAGGGACATTTTGGTGTCAAAATGGTAGGATGATGTTCATAGCGCAAGATATTAGATAAAAATATTACATGACCCACTTCAAAAGTAAAAACTACTTTTAGCTACTGCAAAACATTGCGAACACTTACATAATTACTCCCATGTATCGAGCAACTTTGCCAGCCAATAGAAACACGGAATAGCTGTAGATGAGTACAAGACTGTCAATTACACGGAATGTAAGAAATCGATAGTTGTGCTACCAATGTTTTCAAGTATGTCTAAAGAATGTACCAACATTATGGAAAATTATAAAAAACATTAAAATTCCAGACATAGTAAGTAACTCTGCTTGGATAACAAAAGAAGCGACAAAACGGTCGGCAGCTGAAGAACATACAACATAATACTTTTAACGCTATTGGAGCCTTTCTTAATTTTCCATGAGTTCAATGTTAAAAAAATCCGTGCCACTTATCCGAATCAAACGTAAAGTTTGAAGTCGAATTGACTTTTCGCTATTGAGATATCTTACAGAATGCCGTTTTCTTTCGCATTACTCCGGTCAAAATTTGATAGAATCTTTCAAATCTACCAAACTTTTACATCCGATTGACCTGAGGAATATCCAAATAAAATTAGAAGTCGATATTTTGTACATAACATCTTGTTCAACATATATACATATTGCACGTGATGACGCCATACGCCGCACTCGTTCGTTGTACGCTTAACAAATTTTGACAAAATCTTACAGACTTACTAAGCAACAATCCCACCATGTTTTAACTTTCTTCGCTGTTTAGCAGCAGAGAAATATTAAGATTTTAACGTTATGACGTCATACGCCTTTCTTAATCACAATACATCCGTCAAAAGTTGAAAGAACCGTTCGATTGATACCCAAATAAAAATTGAAGTCGATATAACGTTCCGTTATAGGGTTATTTTGCACAAAAGATCTGTTTACAATGTATACTCAGTAACAATCCCACCCAATTTGAACTTTCTCCGATTTTTTGCGTCTGGGAAATTTTGCACTCAACAGTTTAACGTAAGGGTGTCATATGCAGTCCCTGATAACGTAGCATTGAAACAACCGCCTAACCTGCCTAAGAAATAAACAGACCAGGTTTGAATCGATCCGACTTTTATTTATTTCTCAAGATATTCTGCGCATAATATTTTGTTCACAGCAGACCGACAAACACACGTACGTACGCACAGACTCAGAACGAACAAATATTTCCCAGCGTTTACGAACGCTGTGCTACCACCGAAGAGCGCCTTCTCTTTAAATAAGGAATCGTTATGGGAGTATTCTGTGAGAGTCGAATCCACAATAGCAAATAGCGCTAAGTATTGGAATATAATAAAACTAAGTGACTGTTTGTGGTTTCCTTACTTATGGCTCGACTTCTGTAACAAACAAAAAATGTGTGAGGAGTAACATTTTGAAAAAGATTCAAAGTAATTTTGTTAAATGCAAATATTTGCTTATTTTTAACGGATCAGAATAAAATATTGTTACAGCCACTTAGGCAATATCAACAGTAAATTAAACACCAATGTCCAGAGATATTCCGAAGAGCCGAAAAAGTAAAGAAATGCAGAGGAAGGTAGAATATCTAGGGAACATTGCTGCTTAATTTCAAAACCCTCGGGCAAGAAATGTGGGCGGAATATCATTTTGGAAAATTGTGCACATACCTAAAATCACATAACCTAACCGAAATAAAATGCAATATTCCAGAGATCAATTTGTGATTAATTTAAGACTGCTGAGGAAAGTAAATAATTATTCAATAATTCACGATTAATTTATGATTGATCTCAAATTAGTCTTGAATTATAGAATCGATTCAAGTTTTTTAACAAGAATGCCCATGAACATTGTGACCAGCCGAGATCCAGTGAATCAAGCATCAATAGGCTTGTATGGTCGCCAAAAAGAGGTAGTCATATTTTAAAAAGCTATTATTGAAAGGTTGTACAGTATTTTAAGTGAATAAGGGGCAAAAGAAGAAGCCGTTTGCAAATTGGTTGCTAAAGTTTCTTTTTAATGCCCTACGCTTAGAGAATTTCTGGCGGATCAACTAAAAAAGTAAATTTTCAAGAGATTACCACATAAATAACATTTTTACAAAATTTGAAGCCAACCCGGCGAAATTCTAGGGAAAAGACGTTTGTAAAATGGCTTACCAAACATTTTAAAACGCCCTATGTTTGGATCGCCGAAACATTTCCCTAGGGACGTATCCAGTAACCATTCCTACAATTTGACAGGAATGCGATCTTAATTGTAGGAGTAGAAGTATTTTGAAAATTGGATACAAAAATATTTTTAAATGACCTGCATTTGGCCAGTTTTCTTTTGGATCACCAAAAAAAACGTAGCTTTTAAAGAGAAGAAAGCCGGGTGAACATCTGTACAAAATGAATCAAATTTGTGAAAGGAGAAGCATTTTGAAAATTGGCAACCAAAAAATTTTGAATCACTCCCATTTGGCTTATTCTTGAAGAATTGCCAAAACATTTCAAAAGATGAAAGAAATCAGATCAAAATCGTGAAAGAAAAAGCATTTTGAAAAACGGCTACTAAAAAATGAAATGTGTCCTACATTTATGCATTGTTTGGCGAATTGTCAAAAGATGTTTTTCTCAACTTTTCAAGAGAGACCTAGAGAACATTCGTACTGAATTTGAAAGGAATCCAATCGAAAATCAGGGAGACGAAGCATTTTAAGTAAAAGTTTACACAGGTACATAATCTATACAGACGACGGATACCCTCTCTATTAAAAAAATATTTTGGGAACTTGCAGTGTCTGTTTTATGTGAGTGTGAAATTTAAAAAAAATCAAAAGAACAGTTTTAGAGACATAGCCATAAATTTGCATCAAAGTGCTTACCAAAAATGTTACCATAATGTTATTTTTACAGTTTTTAGGAATCTAACCAAAAATACAACGTAGAATACCTTCAATGTGTCCTCTATCCATATTGGAAATTTAAAACAACCCGACCTATAGTTTTGGAGATGTAGTTCGTGTACGCAAGCGGTCAGATGGACAAGCCCATAACCATATACCCCTCTCTGTTTCACAGCGGGTGGGGTAATTTACGAAATCGGGAAAAGCTGGTTCCGTTTCACTTTGTCACAAATTGAAAAAAAATGCACACTTTGCATAGAGATTGGGGTTTTCCGCAGACAAGCTGTTAGAAACTATAGGGCCAAGTTTGTTCAAACATTACACAGTGAAAAATAAATATTGCAGATGTGCATCTTTTAATTATTTTTGAAATTTGTCAAAAATAGACGGATCGACACCTTGTCAAATAGTTATAAAATCACACATTTTGCATCGAGACTTGGGAGTTTGGTCCAACTTCTATCGAACTGTAAGGCCAAGTTTGAAAATTTGAAAAAATATCAGGGAATGTTTCAAAACATTCCCTGATATTTTTACTGAGTCACTTGGCAGACTTTTTACTGAGTCTGCCAAATGAAACCCACAAGAAAAACCAAATAAAAGGGCTCCAACATTTGCACAGTAATGGCCTCAATAATTTTAATTAGATCTTGATCATTATGTTTTATATATGTACATTAATTGTGTTGTATGTCAAACTTTCACTGTGGAACTACAATCAATACACTAGACTGGTTCAGTCCCTTTGGATAAAAAATTAGACTTAATTATATCATGCGTTTTATTGTTCATATTTCACAATCACGTCAACATAAACAAACTGAAAATGGCTAAGGCACCTTTGCATCTTATCCAGCTATGATGGCTTTGGTGGAATGAACTAAGCTAGAATTTGTAGCCGAGAAACGAAAGTATTTAATAATAGAATTCATATTTTCACCAAATGTCCTAAGTACTTTGATAGGTATCGCAGTCCCGTTCGTGTCTTGTTACTCGGACAGAACCCGAGCTCCGTCACCGTCCCGTCCATTGTCTCTCTTTAAACTTTTTCCCAAGCAATACCTATTTTTCGCTTTCAATGGAAGCAGTGGTTTACGTTATCGCCTACGAAGCAAGAGTTGTGACTTCAAGCTCCAGTCAGAACCGATTTATCTTTTGTGTGAATTTTTGCTTGCGTACCGTATCTTTAGTGTTATTGAAGGTGTTTAATAATTCTTAAAAAGTATTCATGTGCTGGCTGTCGCTATAAAATTTATTTCGTTCATTTGCAAATTTTTGTTCCCGTTGATATTTCTTCATTTTCCTTGAACTGATTTACAATACCAATGGTCCTCATCTTACGGTTACTACCAAACTCATAACTTATTATGACATTTTACACCGTGTTGCATATTTTAAGGTCCATACGTTGAATTTTAAAAACATGTCAAACTGGAGAAAAATCGCAACGTTCTCTTTTTCGATACTTATTTACGAGACACCTAACCACTTGCCTCAATAGGTAAAATAGTAAAGCTTTGGACTGATAATAACAAGGGTGTGGGTTCAAACTCTACCCAAATCGAATTCTTTCATTGTCTCCGTTTATCAATTTATATTTAATGTTAAAAGTTTTTCACAGAAACATATATAGACCCATTTTACATTAATTTAATTTTTCTTTCTAGTCTTCTTTCTTTCCTTCCTCCCACACTTTCCTGATCCCAGTTAGATCTTCAGTGAATTTGTAGGATTTTTATCGCTTCGGCAGAATGTGGCAAAATAAACAGATAGCTTTAGGAGAAACAACAAAAATGCAGTTCGTACCACTGTTTCAGTCCGGTTACTTTTGAAAACATTGCTGACCATGAGAGCTTCTGCCAAATCTACAGTTTGGCAAAATTTGTCGGTTTCTCCTTTCACCTTTTTGATGTCTTCCTTTCACTGCTGGGCGTAATGCCCATAAGCATTCTTATAAAGAAATTTTAAAGACAAGGACGTGCCACATAAAATTAAAGCAGTATAAAGCTTTTTTTCTAGTACCTGCTGCTGTTTGCTGCTGTGGGTTCGATTCATCGAGTGTGTTTGCACAGCGATTTCTTACGCAATTCAATGGTCCGGCGTGATAAGTACATAATCTGATTTCAAAATTATACTTGCCGATACTTTGGTTGTGTGTTTTTTAATTAATAAAAACATGCTGTGTCCTAAACCTTCACAGAGGACCGAAAGAGAAATAACAGTAGTAATTTTTGTGCGTCTAAAATGCAGTTTTTTGCCATTTCAGAGGTTTACCGCAACTAGGTGTTTGAAGAGCGATTTCATCGCTCGACAATCATATGACGTTCACCGATGGTTGAACAGCTACTACGTACACCTAAATGAGGCCGACATGCTATGTTTTCATATGTTCGAGTGAAACATGAAATGAAACAGTTTTTTAACTTGCAAAATCTAAATTAGGAGATCGCAAAAAATCGATAAAATATAAATAAATTCCGTCAATGCTTTACTTTAGTCGTGCACAAAACACACTTATAGTAGGTATGGGTAAATCAAGAAAAACAAGGTAGTGCTCTGTATATAATAAATGTATGTGCTATATATATAGCGGAGCTCGTACCGCTTCGGTTCAGGTGAAAAATACCTTATTAGAAATACAAGAATTTATAAACGGCATTCACCTGAAACACACATTTCGAGTATGATGGCGGGTTTACCGAAAAGAATGCACAACAGCTAACCTCTACGGCACCTGTTTACTTCGGAGACCCACTGGTGGTTCCGCGAAATATGGTGCTCATAAAAAAGAGTCACGACCTTTTGAAATATTCATCCGGTCTGTGTTTTTATACATGATAGATAGATCTCACATGTCAGCTGTTTTATAACAACGCGAGGACGGCACTTAAAGAGAAAAGAGGATGCTCAAGGCCTTTAAGCTTGTGAATTACCAAGTCTGCTTTTCTGATATGCTGAGGTCGAAAAAATATATACAACCATGGTGGCACTCAAATCAATATACCAAAATTTTGCAAAAACCACACAACAGCGTTGTATACAAAAAACACACACATATATGTGGCACCTTACCAACTTTACGGCAAACTTTATTGTTTTGTTCTTTATATGACAATCCAACCTTTCCTTTTATTCTTTTTACAACATAACCTGATTTACAAGAAATGTCGGTGAAATTACGCCAAGAAACACATCACCTCAATTTTAATAATTTATGTGAAAACCAAATCTGAGTTGTAGTGAATTACTATGCAGCTACATCAAAAATATATAACAGAGAAAGCAACTCCACACTTCTTGGAGCAATGGTGAATATATTATATATATATATATTTCAACTGCTTACTTTGAAACTAAGTGCAAATATGTCGTTATGCAGAATCTAATAAGCTTTATAATGTAAGAATAAAGCAGTGCGGAAAATTCATGTTTTTGAAGATTTAAAAAAGAAAAAAAGAACTAAAATGTTTTCTGTGGGGCTGTGACAACATATTTGAATAATTGAGTACATACTTTGTTTGTCATTAGAACACACCTGTATCTTCCGCATTCAAATTCTGAATGCTAGTGACTAATAGTTTGGTTGATCGTAATTAATATTTTTATTACCTCTCTTCAAGTGGTCAAACACATGAAATTCCGATTGCCTTTTTTAAAAAAAAAAGATTATACCCTATCTTTTTACAACCTTCTATTGTTTGTATTTTCTAAAACGGTTTTCAGCCCTTTGCCTTGTTACACATTAATCGGCTTGAGATGGTGATTTCATTGTTAGGATTTTTAGACTGCTTGAGTCAAAATTACTTTACTTTACTTTACAAGAGCACATATTTATACACAGAAGAACATGAACGTAACATTCACTAAATGCAGCAAAACCAATAAACATCTTTCATGGAAAATAAAGTTTAACGAGGAGTATTTAAAAGGGAACATAGTTAATGGTTGGATTGACAAGCGTATAGTTCCACCATTAATCTTATGGAACAATTATAAGATAGTCTTGCCAGTAGCTTTGGCTCCATAAATCCATTATCATAAGTCGCGTATAGTTGCTACAGTTATCAAACGAGGAACGCTACTAATATCCTCAGTATCCCATCAACAGGTTAACAAATTTGATGTTTCATCAAATTCCAGCAAGTCAAACAGAGTTGATACAGCGTAAGTATAGATTACCTTTCCCATTGCGTAAACAGTCAAAATGTGACTTTAATTTGTTGAAGGTTTGTTTTTATAAACAGCATTAACTTGGTGTTTGTTTTGTTCATTTTCATGCCTGCTCATTAGTCTCACTTTGCCGTAGTAAAAAATCAAACTCTAAGAGAAAAGGTTAAACCGTTTTTAAAAGTGTATACTTTATGTCATTTAGAGTAATTGTTTGATTTTTTAAAATTGGTTAGCGTTGGTAAGTCAACATAACAGCACAAACGTCACAAGTTTCGTTTACTTTAATATACGACATCTCTTTCGTATATTTTACTGAATACCATCTACCTGAAAAACTTCCTCTTGGCTAATTCAACATTTTAAAGAGGTCCAGTGTTAATAAATTTTCATATGGTAATAGAAACCAAAGAATTTTGTACTTAAGTTTCAAAATATAATGACTGTAAGATGACAATGCCAATAATTTGCCTTTTTCTCTGTAATGAGAGTAAACCAAAATAAAATATTCCAATGCATTAATCATAAACAGTTTCTACTTGTGATTTTTTAGTTTACTTTCAAATGCAGTTTTTAATATAAACAAAACCTGATTCAATACTTTATAAAAAAATTAAACATTGCAAGCTTTCATAATTTGAACCTTTATTTGCAACTGTTGTATACATTTATATATAAAACACAGCACTAAGCAAATTTCCCGGATCTGGCAAAATCAAAAGATCAATTGCCGACATTTTAGCTGAACTAAACTATTGTAGTCACTATTTCTCGAACTTTACACATGAGTTTACCTTTTCAAAACAACCTTGTTTATGTCTATTTAATCCTTAAATTTTTCTGATATGACCACCAGGCTCTATTAACTTTTCACTCACCACAGGTTTTAAACAAGGGAAGGTATGGTCTGCAAGTTTACATTTTAATTATTTTTCTGAGCGTTTAGAGAATAACTAAGTAAAACTTTATCTCATACATAACGTGCAACTTAAATTATGAATACATATATTATAATTTTTCACAAGACTGAAACTTATGTTCACTTAATTGCATGTGTTTATATTTAAACTCATGTTTCAAACTGCAGTACACATAATTTGTATGTAAAGAAGAAAAATAAATGAAGTTATCAAACACAAGTAGTGTACTGGAGTTTCATCAAATAAGGGAATCTATTCAATACAAACAAGATTTTTAAGTATGTCAGTATATGTGTGCATACTAAAGCAGTGGACCTAAACATTAACCGCAAAATCAGCTTTCTTTTTTGGAAATTTCCAGTTAATGATCGCTTCTAATATCAAAATATATGTAGCCACTCGCTAATCTGACATGACTTTTAACTTAAAAAAACTTTATAAACTGGTGAATGAAATTCCGTTATTATCTGAGTGTTAAAAGAAAAAGTTACTATTGAAAATTATTGTAGTTTTAAAAAATATAGCTATAAATCAAAACGTCATTCATAATTGGATCATTTTACAAACTTTCGAGGCACAAAAACATATAATAAAAATTGTTGAGCCACTTTGAATTTCATGCATTCTCAGTGTTTTATTCTTTGAAATGCTATTACAGATATCAACGAGATTGCCCAGAGGAAATACCGCATTGTTTTGATCGGCATTTCCTCGGTGTAATTTGCAATTGTAAAACTCTATTCATTACTGGCATCAATTGCTACTCTTGCCGAAGGAAATTGTTGTTTTGGCAATTTTTCGAAATTACGTCAGAATTAATTTTTGACTGAATTTGTCCATGTTTTTATATATCTACAGTATCAGCAACTTTCACATCAATTAGAAACAGAAGGGACGGACAGTTTTTCATCATTCCAGTCGATGAAAAATCCATGTTTTTTCTTTGACGATGTTCTTGTTTCACTGAAATGGTGAAAGCCAGTTAATAGTTATGATATGTGTTAGTATGCAAAAAATGAAAAGGCACAAAAAGTTAGCCTTGTTTGTCCTGAAAATTAAATATGGAATTTATGGTTTCTTTTAAAATTATAAGCTACTATTTCTCCTTGTTTAGAGCAATTTACCACAACAGTAGGACAACGAAGATTTTCTTATATTACTACTAAGTCTGGCTGGGTTGAAACGTTTTAAGAAATATAATTAACCCTGAAAAGAATGGGCCGTCTTGTAGATCAATATTTTCCCGAGGAGCATGGTTGTACTCAGCATATCTCAAATCAAACTGTGGAGTTTGATAGCGTGGAGGAGGAGATTTTGAGGCTGGCTCTACCCTAAGCAACAAAAACACAGTTTACTGAATATAAAACTTTAATTTTCCTAATATGTTTCATAAAAATAAAGAAATAAAATAAAGAGATAAAATGAAAATAAAATCACGAAAACCAAACAGAGGCTGATAAAGCATGAAGTTCTCATAACATAGATATGATGCAGTTTCTTTTCTACGCCAATATTTTTAAAATAGTAAAGAATCTACCATCAAACATGGTAAAATCTGGTTAAACCAGACAGCGCTATGACTGATGCAGTATTTACCGATCAGCAAGGCGCACGTGAGCAAAAAATGACTTGACCCCCTCTTCCTTTATGCAAAGTGCGTTACGTCACTTATTGACTTTAACATTAGTGTACACTCAACACAATACTCCCTCAGTCCATGCGTATTTATTGATGGCCCTTAATGGTTTGATTTCAACCATTGTTCCTGATTGTGGGTAGCCTGAAAGACCCACTCTATAGTGTCTTGCTTGTTATGACCCTCACTGATGTAATGAGGGACGGCAGATGACTGCTATTCATGAGACTCATATAACGCATTAAACTATATTACAATTACAATTAGCAATGATATTCATTGAATTTCTCAGACAAATTATATATATAAGCAAAAATAACACTGTTTTGACCGCCTCTCTCCTTATGCAAAATATGTTGCGTTATATATATAAACCACTTGGAACTTGACTCGTGTTTTGGGATCAAACATTAAGCAAACACAAAAATCGCTGTAACATTATCTGGGAGGAACATGCCAACTGTATTCAAAGATGGGGTCATTGTGTTGTCTGAATTAGAAGGCTTAGCCATGCAGTAAAACCGATAACTGGGTCCGACGTTTTCGGTATAGGGGGGCACCAAATTTATTCAGGGTCTTAATACACTGAAAAAGTGGGGATTAAAAGGGATCGGAATATTATGTTCGATTTATGCAGTTTCCAAAACTATAAGGTTTATTTAGAGGCATGATTTACTGTAGCATATTTAATTTAACCATAAAAATACATTTATTTTACAAATTATCTTTCTTCTGATTAGGCAAAGTGTAACTTCTAGACATTTGCAGGAATTCGAAAATTTTTAAGAACTTACTTGTTTCGTAGATGTTGTTTGTAAATAAGATACACCACGAAGAGCAATAAGCAAAGCAACAGACAACAGAGCAATGTCAGCGTTGCAATTCCTGGAATAGTATCTACCAGCCAGGTTGGGTAAGTATGCACCACCTTAAATACTTGGTACTCAGAAAAGTTCGGTCCTCTCAACCAGTCTTTTGGGGTGCCTAAGTAAATGAATAAAATTAGCAGCGGGCAAACGAATAAGCTTTAAAAGATCAAAACATTTTAAATTTTTATAATGATATTAATGTAATGTAGTACTTGAACACTTTGATGTCTACAGGCTGTTGCTACAAGACATGAATTGAGAAATGTTATTCATATTTAAATAATTCAAATTTTAACCTTGTAAATCTGTTCTAAGGACTTTGAGTAAGTCATCAACGTGTACAAATGATTTGTCATAATTGAGACTATCCTGTGTAGTTGGGGGCGCTTCTGTTAGAGCATAAATTGTAAGGACCGACCTGAAATATACCGGTTGAGAAACGCCATTAACAACAATAAGCAAACTATCAAAGAAAAAAATTATCACAAAAATGAAAAATTTTTTAACTTAAAGAACATATTTACTTTTATTTTTTTTACTTGTTAATAGAAAAATACCTGTCTCTGTCCAACAAGTTTAGCTCTTCCTTTGCAACCCATGGTGCTATTTGCTGGTTCAGTTTAAAGAGGAATTCGTCAACAATTAACTTGAACTCATTCAGTGGCAAGTCCATATGTATATCAACCAAATGCTGTTTCGGAGGATACGTGTCAATGCGCACAATGGAAGGACTAAAACACACGCATACTATCTTTGTCAGACACTAATTTTTGATATGTATCAATAAATATTGCAGAAGTTTATAGAGAAATGACTCCAATACTTTAAAATAGAAGATACGATCTGGTGTCAAAACACCTTTTAAACTTTAAATGGATAAAATTTAACATCAAATCTGTTGTACTTATCAATATAACCCTATAAAGACCAGTAAATATTTCTTTGTCTCGATCTTATTCACATATCAAGAGCTTAACACCTTTTTTATCAGTGTGTTTATCAAGTAAAGATTTATTACGTCGAAGAGAACATAAACAAAAATCTCAAACAATTATCAACCTACTCAGAAAATAGTTCCGGATCTGCGTGATCTCTTGCGTACGCGTACAGAATATGCTTATGGTAGTAGCCTAAGTTTTTAAAGTTTTCTACGGTTCCTGTATTGCCATCTACTGTGAAGTAATCGTCTGGGATGAGTAGAAAGAAAGTCACATTGCTGTTAATATCTGAAATATAGATGGGAATTATCAAACAAAAAGGGTATATATTTCATTGTGAGTGATTGCGTGTTGTTATGAATTACTCGACACTCATTACTATATAGATCAAAAATAGAGTTTTGCGAAAAAATTATTTTCCCAAGAAAATAGAAAACGCAATACATTATTATAAAAACATGACAAAAAACAGTGATAAAAAGGTGATCATTAACTAAGGTTTTTAAAAACAAAAAGTAGAGTAGCAGGAATATTTTATATTCAAGTTACTTTTCGTAGGAAGAATAAGATAAATGCAATAAACTGTTTAACCTGCCTTTATTTCTTTATTTGTCACAGTAAAGGTATTTTCGGACGTTAGAAAAATCGCAACTTATCTCACAAATGAAGTACATACAAATAAATTACAAAGTAAGTAAAATATCTGAATCAAATTTGTTGTTATAAGAAAGAGTTTTTACATGCCGATTTTCCAGATAACTCAAACCGGTTTACAATGTGCGCATACATGTATATATATTTATTGACTGCATTTTCTAACTCTGGATTTTTATCATTTCGACGTGCCCATATAGTGTCTCTGAAATCCCTATCTATTGGCTCATTCGCCTAACAATAATTTCGCCTAACCCTAAATTGATATTAGATGACTATATAGACACACTGACATCCCTGGGGATTGCAGATTGTCATGATTCCTGACCACGAGAGGGATTCGAACTCTGTCTACAGGACGGCAACTGCATGGCTGGCAAGCGTCTTTACCACTCCCAGCCCCTCAACTTTGAAATGACCAGTGTCTGTATCAAGTAGCGAAGAATCAGAGGAATACATAAAGGAGATACCTGAATCTAAATCTGTCACCTCAAGTAAGTTTACAGTTGTACCAACATTAACATCACTTCGTACTTCTGTGTCATAAAATTCATCAATAAACTCTGGCGGGTGATTGTTTTCGTCCTCCACTTTTATAAATACCATCGCAGTACCATTTAGTCTTGGAGAGCCCTTGTCGCTAGCCAGAATGGTGAAGGTGATGTTTGCGTAGTCCGTGTGACTAATTGACTGTTTTAAGTACAGCCCTGTTACACAGATGGTGTTGCAATCGTACGCGATCTTTGAAAAATGAGATTTAAAAAGATTCAAATTAACAAAGAAAAAGACAACGTCTTTATATATCCTTCTGTAGATATTAAGGAATTAGAAGTGGATAATAAAAATTCATTGAAGAGAATTCATTTTTACCAGCATGCTTTTATCCTGTGAAACAGTAATGCCTTGTTGCAGTAAAGTTTGCTACTAATATTATCTCAGGCTACCTCAAAGTAGTCACGAGCATATTCTTCAACAACAACAATGTCAATAACGCCATAGTGTTCGTTTGAGTCGCAATCCCAGATTCTTAAGGTTACACCTTGCACAGTCGTTTGCCCTAGCCACAGCTCTATAAATAGAAAGAAAGTTTAGATAAATATCGTGTTAGAACCTTGATAGAAAGTTTAGGCAAATGCGTTTGCTATGTAGTCATATGCGATGACAGTTACACTATATATTTCTTTGAGTTATAATTTTTTAATCGATGTGTTTTTGGCAAAACAATAAAATGAATTAACTAGTACTTTAGCCTATCATTTTGGGCTTTTAGTCGCTGTGCTAGTTATGTAAGCAACAATTAACTGTTAATGGTATTGTGAATGAATTACAACATGTACGAATGAGATTTATTTCACGTTATATATATATATATATTATATATTATATATATATATATATATATATATATATATATATATATATATGTGTGTGTGTGTGTGTGTGTGTGTACTTTTACCGTTGTTGCTTATGTTTCAGTCATATTGTGTAAACGATCATCGTAATTATTTTCATTGATTAACAAATCCATAATATTTTACAGCGAGTAATTATTGTACATGATTAGATAAAAGTTGTCTAATAAAACTTTCACTTCCTTCTGCTACTTTTTCCTTGATTTTGCTCTTTGCTACCTAGCGTTACGACGATTCTCACCATTCACTTCTCCAGTGTACTCTTCTGAGTCGAACTGAGGGGCGTTGTTGTTAATGTCTGTCATATTTATGGTCAAATCTGTTACATCTAATGCACCGGAGGAATCATAAACAATTATCTAAAACCAAAATACAGAATATATTGCATCGTTTATTATTATAGTGCAATTAAATCATTTAGATTGGTCGCACGTTCATGTGTATAACAGATCGTAAATTTTAATTTAAGTAGATATTTAACAACTAAGTAGTTTCTAGGATCAAATGGTCAAGTCAATGTGATCATCTCAATATCATGTTAAAGAGAGGTTTGCAAAGCGATTCTCGTGCGCATTTAAGACAGATAGGATGATAAAAACCCACTCCAAGTTTCTCAGTGAGTTAGTTTTGTTGTCAATAAAGTAACACACGTCCGTTCTGCTGTAATATGGACAGGGCGAAATAAAAGTATCAGCAATGATCGAAAGATCCGCCTTATTGTTGGTGTGCCTTGTGTAATTGAATGCATTGTATGCATAAGAGGTCTTTTATTTGCCTTATTTTTGGCCGTTTAAGTTACCTCATGTGGCAGCAAAAATATTTGACTGTTTATGTAGAATAACATTGATTCTAAGAAGATCTAACACGCACATACCTTTCTTGCAATTTCAGATGAAAACTGTTCTTTGATTTTCGCTACTAGAAGTCAAAGATTTCTGGTTTACTTGTCAACACATTCAACCAAAAAGAAATAATGTTCGTCACACTTGGAGATTTTTAATCCCCTTGTTAATTGAAATCGTACGACTCGGTAAGGTGCTTCCGTATGTTTGATTTTTAGGCCAATAACTTGTCACTCTGAGACGGCTAGGGATAGGAAGACCAAATTTGGCATATACATAGTATAGCATGTCTAGTTGATCCAGTTCAATTTTTTAGAAATTCATTAAGATTTTATAAGCAAAAATGGACAATTTATAATTTGAAAACCTTGTCACGCGAACTCCTCTGAGACGGCTGGGGCTAGGACGACCAAATTTGACAGAGACATAATGTGGCGAGGACAACTAAATTTGATATAGACATAATGTGGCATGTGTAGTTGGACCAGCAGAAACTTTATAAAAAATTCTTTAGTATTTAATATGCAAAAATGGACATTGAAATCTTGCCATTCACGCCCGTTATAAGTCAGGCAAACGCTTTGATTGGGAAGTTAAAGGAACTGTTATGCTATCAGCATAGGCGTATTGATCGCCCGACTCTACAATGACAGTGATTACAGTATGTATGTGCAAGCTGAAGCTGACTGCAGCGTTTGGGTTTTCCCCGTTCTGAGTGATAAAATATGGCTCACTGATCGAGGGTGATGAGAATTTGAGAATCGCACTTTTAGCCCTCAGCCAACTTTGGCTGAAGGCTATTGCTATCGGTCTGTCCGTCCGTCGAACCGCCCGTCTGTCTGTCTGTCCGTCAGTTAACTTTTTTGTCTGAGGATATCTCAAAATCTATCGGAGCTTCCCAAAACCTTACAGGAAGAAAGTATATGTAGTGTAGATGTGCAACGGGGGTTCAGTTTGTCTCTTTGCCCGTCCGTCTGTCGGTCCGTCACACTTTAAGCTTTTTTGACCGGGCGATATATCAAAAACTATTCATCGCTTCTTCATCAAACCTTATAGAAAGAAAGTATATATAGCATAGATGTGCAACGGGGTTTCAATTTGTCAAATGTTTGTCCCTCTGTCCGTTCGTCGCCCTTTAAACTTTTTTTGTCTGGGCAATATTCCAAAACTGTTTATCGGATCTTCATCAAACCTTATAGCAGTGTTTTTCCCAGCTTTTAGGTCAAGTGCATGAAATCACGCACTTCAAAATTTTTAGTACGTGATTTTTGGACATGAATGCGTGATTTGTTTTACATGACTATGAGCCTATATGTAACACTTAAGCGTCCATACTTTACTGAAATAAGTACATGTTATTAAAGTGAAACCACTGGGATGTTTACGTGTCTGGGGAGGTGTTTTGTCGCTATCATAATGCGACACAAGCGTTTCTAGTTTATCGTTACCCCATGCGGCCAGTTCTTCTTTTGAAAGAAATGAAATAGGCCTCATAGAATTGGGTTTTGTAAAAAAAAAAAATTTTCAAAAACAAATCACGCACTGATCTCACGGGAGTGCATGATTTTGCGGCACCAGCGCGTGATTTTCACGCACTAGGGGTCGGCCTGAGTGCGTGATAACGCAAAAAACGCACTCTCGGGAAACACTGTTATAGGAAGAAAGTATATATGCTGTAGATGTGCAAAGGGGGATTCAACTTGTCAAATATATGTCTATCCATCACCAAACCTTACTGGAAGAAAGTATGTATAGTATTGATGTTATAACTAGCTGTTCAATTTGTCACTTGTCTGTCCGTCTATCCGTTCGTCGCACTTTAAACTTTTTTGTTTGGGCGATATCTCAAAAAGTATTTATTGGAGCCTCATGAAATCTTACAGGAAGAAACTATGTATAGTTTAGATGTGCAACGGGGGTTTCAATTTGTGAAATGTCCGTCCGTCTGTTCGTCCGTCCGTCACACTTTAAACTTTTTCTTGTCTGGGCGATATATCGAAAAGTATTTATCGGAGCTTCACCAAACCTTACAGGAAGAAAGTATAAACTTTTTTGTCCAGACGATATCTCAAAAGCTATTTATCGGATCCTATCATACCTGACAGGAAGAAAGAATAGGTAGTGCAGATGTTAGACGAAAGGTTTAATTTGAACTGAAGTTTGAGGTTTATTTTGTAACCTGTTCGTCTTCCCATCTAAATGTTGTTTTTCTCCGGGCTCTGCATCTCCGATGCCTATGTTTTTACCACGAGCTTTGAAAACAACCATTATCTCGAAAACGGTGAGAGATTTTGAGCTTATTTTCGACCCTTTGGGCCTAAAAGACTATGTAAAAGGTACCTCGGTGACCTTGACATTATCGGTCATGGTAAATATCAGAAACCGAAAGTTGACCATTATCTCGAAAACGGTTAGAGATTTTGCGATTTTGTGCTTATTTTAGACCCTTTGGGCTAAAAGACTATGTATTAGAAAGCTCGGTAACTCTGACCTCCTCGGTCATGGTCAAGGTCAAAACCAAAATTTGGCCATTATCTCGAAATCGGTTAGCAATTTTGAGACCCTTAGGGCCTAACAGACTATATTTAAGAGGTACCTCGGTGACCTTGACCTTCTCGGTCATGGTGACGGTGAAAAACCGGAAGTTGACTAGTATCTTGAAAACGGATGGATCTATTCTGGGGCTATTTCGACCTTTCAGCCGAAAAAGCGATATGTTAGAGGTACCTCGGTGATCTTGAAAATTTTCGGTCATGGTCATTGTCAAAAACCAGAAGTTCAAAAAACGGTTAGAAGTACTGCGATTTTAAGCTTGGTTTCGTCGTTTGGGCCTAAAAGAGAAGATAAGGGAAGAGGTATCTTGGTGACCTTTACCTTCTCGTTCATGGTCAGTTCTGAATTTTTTAAGTTCAGAAACATATTTTTGTGGCTCCCAAGTGTAATTTTCGCTACTTGGTAGCGAAAACGGTCTAGTTTTATTTTGTTTTAAAATATCAACAAAAGAGAGCAGCATTAAAACCAAAACCCAGGATCAGTAAATTTAGGTGGAATATTGGAAACAAAATGATGTGAAAGACGATATCAGATATGCTACAAGTCCTTAATTGTTAGATCTAAAAATAAAAATGAGACAAACTAATTTCAATAAAAATAGCTTTAAACTCTATGGTTTCAAAATAAATCTGTGTCAATATTTTAACCTTACTTGCAGAAAGAAAGTCTCTTCCTCATCCTTGCACGGTATTGAATACTCTGCGGCAATGTAAATTTGGTGAGTTTCATTATCCGCATGAAACAAGTTGGACCCAGTTCCGTTGATGATATAATCTATCCAGTCACCAAGAGGTATATCAGCATCAGTTGATTGCAGGTATATTCCTGGTACTACCGTTCCAACTGGCTAAAATTAAGATTAAAAGTGAAACACATCTGTTTATATGAAAATTCTTAATACAGGGCTTAAACGTTTATTTGTGTGATATTGATTTTTTACTTTTAGAGCTTTGAGAGAACTTATCAGGAGAAATTACTGCAACGTAAAATTAAACTAAAAGGACATTTACCGATAGCTCCGGTAATGAACTGTTATAGTTTGTTGTGCCCCACACCGGAGCTGTGTTGACAAATGTTATTTCAACAGTAAGATTTTCAGGTTTACTGTCATAAAGACCATCGTGTATCAAGATTTCGACTTCGTATTTGTGAACGTCGCGGTAGTCAAAAACAGCATTAACTATAGACACAACACCAGCTGAAATAAGAAATTAATAACTAGAAATATAAGGTTATAATGGCATTATATAATTTATAGCATTTTATAATTCCACTTATTTATTAAGTATTTTACTCTGTTACTTTGGACTTACATAGTCCTTCCAAAAACTAATATAAGTTAATTGTGAATGAAAACTATTTCGTGTTTTTCTTTCTATTTATTTGACTGTTACTACAAAATCTACGGGCAACTTGGAAACACATATTCGTAAGTGTCTCTAAATTCTGTAAATATTTATATGTAAGTATCTTCAGTTGACCCTTCGTCTATATTTGATTAAAGGTTAAATAAAAAGATGAGAGAGTAACATAATGCTAGCTGTATCTAGACAGAGCTGTTTCAATTAAAGATATTTCAAATTATTTAGAGATATATGTAATAAAATAAATATATTCCTTAAAAACGTTACCTTTTAATATAAGGACATATATTTAGAATCTTAAAGCTATCTCTCAAATACTAAGTAAATGTTAAAACAGTGTCCCATAGGTAAGAGGCCAACTCCAGCATGAAGCAATCGCAATTTAAAAAAATCCTTTGAAAATGGACTAGTCTGATATTCTTTAAGTTAACAATTTGCACCTTTCTTGTTCACATAATGTGTTGCATTTACCACTTCAACATGCAATAAATATTGTGTTTGGGATTACATATAGTCTGCAGCAGTTTAAAAGCATTAGAATTTTTCTATCATGTTTTGTGACAAAATTAGTCATGTCACTTTCGACTTTTGTGGTGGCAGAAATGAATTCAAAGAATACAATAGCATTGCAATCCCAGTGAGAACACAAAAACAATGAACTTCCAAAAACAACAGAAAAATATAAACCAACCGTACTTTATACATTCATCAGTTCTAGCAAAATGTCAAACTTTTATATGAATGACATACATGAGATTTTAAAAAGAAATCTCGGGTAAAAACAAAATATTTTGCCACTAACTGTTATTATTGATTCGAAAGGGATCCGTTCCATCGACTGGATTGGTCACTGGTGGATAAACGGCAGCAATATCGTATCTTGCTGTTCCTCTGATGTCAACGTAAGAAGTCACCTTTATTGTTATAAAATTTAAAGGATCAAAGTTTACTTAACTGACATGCAGTTTTATATCAGGACATATTGAAGCCCATATATTTGATTTGCTCCTTACAATGAAAATAACAAAGAATTTGCCGTGTTTTAACTTCATATGAGGCCCTAGGAAAAATGAGTAAATTTAACACTAAGACAAAGATACATGTGGATACAGGAACAGAAAATAAAACTTCAAGGCGTTAAGACTTTACAAAACACTCTTTAGAGAAATGAAATCCCGATTTGTTTGTTTATATTTAATTGCTGAAAATTCGAGCAGCTTTAATTCCTAGGATAAGACTAGTAAAAATTAGTTATAATGACAAGCCAAAATTTATCCATATTTTAAGATACTTTTCTGCAATGTTTCAAGCTGTGTGATTTTCAATTACCTATACTAAAATTTTAACCAACGCTTAATCAAGAAATTGCAATTCCAGCGTACTAGTGAAGAAGGAATCATTTCAAATAAGTCTCAAGCAACAAAGAATACAATCATGTTCAGACAGGTAGGCCGCACAGGAGATATTAACACGTCATAGAACGTATATCATATGATTAACAGTAGAAAGTATAGCTGTTGTCAGTCTGCCAGACAACCAAACTAGGTTTAGCCTATAATACGTGATACAGCACAGTACACACAGAGCGCACTCTAAAGAGGAAAAGGTGCTTAACAAAAGCATCAGAAGAGCTATAGTAGTTCAGTAATCATCAGGCAGGTCTTTGTGCTTGTGTCATGTTTAGACTAACTGAAATAGTAATATGTGTAAAAGTTTGTTGACTTTTTGTAATTTAAACTATTTCCTCAAACAGTGTCAGCATGGTAACAGAGGTATTCTTTTTCCATACAAATCAATCTCTTGCAGTTGGCATTTTAGTAAAATGTATATGTATAACATTATGATTCTGGTTTCCCAAAACATTAAATTAACAACTATATGAAACTAGTTTGTGGGCTGAAAATACCGTATATAAAGCTGGATCGTTGCTGGTGTCTTCTGGAACAGATACTGTATTTGGCAAGTTCTCAAGATGAGGAGGTTGTCGTAAGGTTGTAAGTATAACTGTTAGTGCTTTCGGTGAAGTTGTAAAATAGCCATCGGTGCAAGTTACGTATAACATAGTTGTGTTTGGACCATGCCAATCTCTCAGGTCAAGCCGCGTAGTAATTTGTCCAGCTAAAATTAATTTAAATTGTAAGAATAATAAATTACTTAAAAATCTAACACTATGACAAATTATGTAATAGTCTTGTTATTGTAATTTTCTATTTAAATTAAAATGAATATAAATAGAGCAACAAATTAAGTATGTTTGAAATTAACATAAATTGCGATTGTCAGTTATTCTAGATGTAAATCTTGAGTTAGATGTTGGCAAAGAGCTTTCTGGTTTCTGACTGACTCGTTTTGAGATAAAAGTTACAACAATCAAGTCTTCTGACAGACATACAGAGCATGGTTTTGATTCAATTTCTTTGCTCACATTTTTCTGCAAATGCACAATATTCGTTCAATTAAACCCCTATAAAACTGCATTACAAATTGCGGCAGTTCAAATCATAGTTCAAGCCATTTCCATGCTTTAATTGGGAGATTATTTTTTTGCAGATTGACTTATGACTTGATCCCAGCATGAATTAATTTAGCTATATAGTCACAAAACCAGAGAGACAGTTGGTTATTGCTGGCTATTTGGCACAGTATCGACACAACTTCGATTAAATAAACTGGGCAGGTGGAGCAGCATTATGCGAACAGAGCTACAAAATATTTTGACAAATATTTTGCTCAAACAAACTTCGGAACAACTCTATTTTATTAAGTAATGTTTAAAGTTGAACAGAAAATTTAACAAAGTGACTGTCATCAGAACAATATTTTAACTTACATAGAGCATCTATTTGAAATACGTCAACTGCGGGATTACCATTTACCATCATGTATATCTTTTCAGGCCAGTATGTCTCGTTATCCTGAGTTAAAAAGTCTTCATTTAGAAGCTCTTCATGCTCAACTACAAATACCTAAAATATATTACATATTATAATTTTTAAATCAGAACATTATGATATGTAATTTTAAAATAATCTATGGCAGTGATTGTGTATTATCTTTATTATTATTATTTAAGTAAGAAAATAGGACAAGTTATTTGTGAAGGACTTTCATTATGCAAAAGTGAAATCTAAATCCTTGTTGGCATAATACAAAACTCAATAACCGTGTGCTTTTTCTAATATATAAAGCAATGTCAAATTTCCTTTTTGCACAAATATTCTGCCTAAAGAAATATGTAGAAACCATAATACCTGTGCATCAGCACCCGTAAGAGCACTGTTAATAGTCTCTGATGTTGGGAGATTCGTTATATCGTGTTTTTCATTGATGTCAATAATATTGACATACAAATTCTCTAAATGTTCTGGTCCAGTTTCTTGTTGTCGGGCTGCAATACTTATTGTGTAATAAGCCTATTGAAGAACAAATGAATACTTTATTCAAATTTTAGTGTCCGTGAGAGTTTTTTAAATTAAAATTCTGCATATTTTTACCAACTGTTGCAGTAATAAATCAGAAAAATAAGTCTAAGAATGTTTAAATCTTTGCTACCTCTCGTGTGCCATCGGGGAAATATGCAGCTATTTTTTCATGATCCAGCTCCTTCATAGTGAATACTTCACCTGAAATAGATATCTATACAAGATTATATATACAGAGCTACTAGGAATATTTTCGAGCACTTTGAGAAGGTACTTTTTATCATTTGTCACATAATCATTTAATTTAGAACCTCATGTTTTAGGTAGATCTGTTCCTTCAATGCGTTCCTTCTTTGAATAGTTTACATCTACATTCATGACCCCCTCCCCTTCCCCAGTAGCACTGTCCTGGCATTCAGTACATCAATACATTTCCATTGGGACTGCTCAGCAATAGATTTATCACTGTATAATTGCAATTACAATTTCTACATTAATATATCGTAGAAAAGCATAATCGCGTCAAAATTTACATTGTTTTTGGATTATAATGTTGCTCTACTTCTATTACCTGTTGTTTCATTTATAGAAAAAAGATTTTCATTTGTTACGTCGCCATTCACGTCCGAAACTGAGATTATACTGTAGGATATTTCCACGGGTACCACATCATTCCAGTTTCTGTAGTTACTAGCTGTGACTTGAAAGACAAAACTTCCTGGTAAACTGTGCTCTGATATTTGTGCATTCGCAGGTAGATTTTCAAATGACGGTTTGTCGCCTATAACCAATATAAAAATAAAAACTATCTATGACATTTGTCATAGAAACACTGAAAAGTGTACTCTATATGTGTTTGATATCTGCACATTTAAAATAAAACAGGTGTTCAAAACGCAAAAATAATATCTGTAACAAATTTGGTTCAACTCTCTGGAAGAAACTTATTTTATTATATGTCAGTTTTGATTCTAAATATATTACCAATTTCATAATGTGCATTTAGTGAATATGTTCTTCCAAGTACTTGGACTTTGCCATATGACGTGTCCCATGAGCAGTTATGGTTAATAGTTCTACAGGAATCGGATTCCTCTAATATATGTATAACATCAAATTGATTTGAGCCGGAATTCCCTTCTTCAAATGTAAACAAACGTTCTGTTGTATTTTCACCAAAATTCAAGTCATGCCTGGTGCAAAAAGAGAAATCAATTTGAAATTGTTAAGCAGCTAAAAAGAACCTTACGTAGTTTGCTTTTATAATCCAGTTATAGTTTGCTTATTAAATATTCCACACACATCCTCACACACATACAAACCAATACACACACATATATATATGTATACTATATATATATATATATATATGGATACTTTATATATATATATGTTACAGCGGATCTGTCAAATCAGCGACTTTACAAAGCCGCTGAAATTTTCAGCGGCTTTGTAAAGTCGCTGGTTCACTTAGCGGCTTTGCAAAGCCGCTGGTTTTGGAGCTCGAAAATTTGACAATTCCGCTGAAATGATAAAGTAGAAAGAGCACAGGGAATATTTTTCTTATTGTGGCTGGAATTATAGAAGTAGATGCTAGTTTTAAAAGTACAACTAAAGGATTTTCTTTTCAACATTTATTATTGAACGCAGTGCATAAACTTGACAGTCAATTCATACTATATCATTTTCTATTTGTAATTTAACATTAATTGTGAAATTAATTTTCATTTACAAAAATTTTCTAAAGCCACATAATATAAAATGGGTTCTTCCGAATCTGATTTTTTTCTTATCACTTTCTTCACGTCATCACAAAGTAATAGATCGTATTTCCGAAGCAAGTGATTCTGATGTTGTGTTTTTGCAACTAACTGCTTTGCTTCAATAATGTCACTAATTAGCAGAACGTATTCTTTCGGTATCAAATTACTTTCCGAACGATCGTGCAATGATGAGAATCGTTGCACGTCAGTGAATCGTCTTTCGTTATCTGTATCCATTTTTCTTAATTTTGAGAGTGTTCATTCATATCAATTTCTTTTTTTTTTTGTTACTTATTTCATATTTCATTTTCTGTCGATTAGGTAGATATCATGCCCTTTTATCGCCCCGGAGTTATTTGATTTGCTGAAATCATTAACCAATAAAAATTTGGCGTTTTTGTTAATTCTCATAACTTGGAAGTGGTTGGGTAAGAAAATGCAATTACCATTACCCGGAGTTGTAAAGATATATTTACTCTGTCCGGAGTCGGAGATTCTTGGCAAAACAAAAGCTAGTGAAATGATTGTTTCCTTAATACAAAACGACCAAAGAACAGATCATTTCTTTGTGATGAGTTTCTTTGCAAACTTACTGGAAACAAAATTGCAATTGCTGTTTTTCGTGATAAATCTGAAAATGTAATCGCCGATTTATACGAAAGATCAAATACTTATTTCCTGTCAGGCAATTCAGTGTGCTTAAAACTTAACTGCAATGTGTATTGTGGTAAAATTGTAATTATGATTTCGCTGATATCCTATGATCGTAAAATAGACAACCCTGGCTTTAATTGACTTTAAATTGCATGTACTGGCTCTTACAAGAATGAATTACTTAATACAATTACAAACATTTTCTAATCTTGTCGAAACAACCATAATGTGGTGTGTAAATGACATGTGTTAATATGTGTCATCTGTTAAAAGAATGAATAATTTATCTCATACTTTCATTTATTATTAATCTTGGTGAAACGACCAAGAAAATGGTGCATAAATAGCGTATTTCATAGACATATTCCTATGCCCTTTCTACTTTATTATTTCAGCGGAATTGCAAAATTTTCGAGCTCTAAAACCAGCGGCTATGCAAAGCCGCTAATATATATATATATATATATATATATATATATATATATATATATATATATATATATATATATATATATATATATATATATATATATATATATATATATATATATATATATATATATATATATATATATAGTGGAACCTCAGTCAGGACAAACCTCGATACATTGGACATATTACTAATCCGGACAGCTTTTTTCAGCCTCGTTTAAATTTCCATAGACTTGTGTATTAACAAAACCTTGGAAAAGCGGACCCCTCGGAATTCCGAATACCGGATAACATTTCCAGTCCGAAATTCATTTTTTGCTGTGTAAAAATATTCAAAATACCGGACCATCCTAATAAGGGGTGAATATTTATCCTAGACACCCAGCATGTTTATCTGTTGTATAATATGCAGTCTGGCAAATTGCGAGTTGTGTCTGTGTGTTTACCGTCGCTGTTGACAAAAAGTGTCAAGAAATAATCCTTAAGCCATGGAGTACCGCACTTATCTTTTTATGTTCCGGCTAATCTTTGGCCGCTATAATCCTTTTGCCACTGGATACTGCACTAGGGGCGGGTGAGGACGACTCGGCATCTACTTAATCTCTTGATGTTCTAGTGTCACAGCTTTAGTATATAAGGTTTGGTTGCAGAAGATGTTCGCAAAAGATAATTGGAGAACAAAAAATGGGGACAAAAAGAAAACGGAAGGAGCTTAATGTTGGTAAAGAAATTAGGTTGAGTAATGCGAGCAAAGGAAAAACTATAAGGTCATTAGCTGAAGTTTGTATTGGTAAAAAGCACTGTCTCAGATATTCTTAGAAAAAAGAGGAGTTACTTAAAGAATAGACGAATGTGAAAACTCAAAAATGAAAAGACCTAGCTACAGATCAAATACTGAACAATTAAATTCAGCAGTGCATGCTTGGTTTCTAAGAACTCGTATTTTAATTTTACAGCATCACAAACTGAATTAAAAATACAAATACTCGAAAATCCGAACAACCCGAAATACAGGACAAATATTGCCGGTTCCACTACTGTCCGGTTTTCTGAGGTTGCACTATATGTATATAGTATGCGTGTATGTATAGCAATAACTAAGAAAGAAAACAAATGAAAACTCAACATCTAAATATTAAATTTATGTTAAATACGTACTGAATTATTCAAATTTATAAATTGCAGACCTGTTGCAAGTCTAAAGGTTTCTGGCCTTTTCTTCATCTATTGCTGCTTGGATTGTTACATATACATATCACACAGTAGCTTAAAAACTTATAATAATAATGTCACCAATTAAAAACTGAACACCATTCAAATTTTTTTAATCACATATTTAGATCCTGAACTTATCTTTAATAGTATAAAATTTTAAAGAAATTGTGCCAGCTGTACACACCATCCTATCAAGTCATCTGGATGAATGGGTATTTGCAATTCCCTTGGAACTTCAAATGTGAAATTCTGTTCAACGCCAACAGAATAGTTATCTGTAGGTTTAAAATTTGTTTTGCTAGTTCGTATTACTCTACATTTTACGCACTTGCTGATGGTTATCTTCTTGCTTTTATGTAGATAAATTAAAGAAACCAGTATTCCCTCTGAAGATAAGGGCCAATGCTGCGGCAAACAAACCATGTAATCACATGTGAATGCTCTTATTTTTAAACATAGAGCCATTTGGATCATCTGTTGTCGATGTATATAAATATATATAAATATAAATGCCAATTTTTTACTGCAATCCTTTGCTAAAATATTTGGACTGAGTGTTTTACCAAGCATCGAGGCATTTGTTTGCTTTATTTCACCTGATATTTTCATAGGTCAGAAATTTCGAGATAAAATTTATACTCACAACAATCATTGTCAGTCAGTGAGAATTCCAAAAGATTTTCTCCAATTAGTTTGTAATTCTTAGATCCCACAGTTGTTGGTCTATACACTTGAAATATGATATCATGGCAAACATTTGAGTGAAAGAATTCCCATTCCTGAAATAAAGCATTATATATATATATATATATATATATATATATATATATATATATATATATATATATATATATATATATATATATATATATATATATATATATATATATATATATATATATAGATGTCGTTGTTTGCAGGTTTTTCAGACATTTGAGTGCTTTATTTTTTACATTTCTTAGAGACTGCTTACACTTAGAATTGATACCTTGAACAGATAGTGTAGGAAATTGAACATAAAACCACAAATTAATAAAAAACATTTAGTTTCCATTACCTCTTATCAATAAAAGGAGGTTTGTTTGGAAAGAATAATTGGTATATGTTGCACTAATGTTCTTTGAACTGTTATATGCAGCAATTATATATTAAATAATGTGCGGCTGAGAAAATGTACTAATTTAACAATGAATTAATAACATGGATTCAGTAAGATCAATTACTCTCAGTTTTTGGTTTGTTAATAACACTGTTCAGTTTCTAAACTGGTGAGAATAATAAACATAGGGTTTGCTTTCATTGAAATTGCTGTGGACCAGCAAATCCTGCGGGTTAGAGATCTTTACAAATGAACATCCCTCAAAATAAAGTTGCATACGTAAACATAGAACTGCATCGTCCCATAATTCAGTATTAAATACAAAATGTGCAATTTAGCTTTTAATGGTTTATATTACATAGGGAGATTATAAATGGCCTACCTTTATTTTTCCATAGCAACCCGTTGGTCGATCAAAGACCAGGAATGATTTGCATTTTTCATCGGTGCATCCAGTGTCATAACTCACTCTGTCATCTTTATATTCAGGTCCCCAAATAAACGATGGGCATGTTGCTAGGTGCAAAAATAAATATTAAAATAATAAATGCGTGTTATTTGTGCATGAGGTCGTTGTTGCTCCATACAGACATGTTAAAAAATTAATGCTTTTCGCATGACGCTGTTTGTATTTTATTGTATTTAAATAATGTATTGAATGCATTTTAACATACGCTTAAGAAATACAAAGTCCACCCGTCCGTCACCCCGGCAATGGCTAAAGCCCCTTCACAAAAAAGGTTTAACTAGTAAACTCACTGCTTTGGGTGATTTTTTAAAGCATGTATTCACCACTGAAGTTTGTGAACAATTTAAGACCTCTGGATGTTGAAAAAGCATAAGATTACCTTGAGAAAGAACTTTTCCGACTAAGCAAAACAATGTTAATATGTTTGATAAGGCTGACTGTCTCATATTGTGGCATTTACAACGCTTAAGCTGAAATTAATATAACACATAAAATGCATTCAGTTGCATCAATAAAAGATAACATACTGTTTTCCCGATACTTAAAAAGACGTCTAAAATTACGTAGAATTCGGATTATGGAAAATCGTTTAACGCCAATGTTCTACAACTGTCATATAAATGAAAACTTAGATATATATTTTAACATTTAGGTTTTTATTTTAGCTTTATCTGCTATGATTTAATTTTAAAATCACCTCTAGAATTTTTTTATTTTTATTTCTATTACCCAATATAATACAAGCCATAAAAAGCAACACAGGGATACTGTAGTTATTAAACTGCCGTTTAAAATGTAAGTGTGTGCAAAGGCCTAAGATAAAATACTTGGCAAATTCCTGTAATATAAAATCAATATAATATTCCAGAAGAAACGGAATTGCCTAAAAAATTGATAACATCACTTGGGGAATAGATCGCTAGAATATGAGACTAATTTATGACAGTATGTAGATATTGTTAAAGGTGTTAAGCAACCAAATATCTGGCTTCACTGGGTCAGCATCTTGTCAATTACCGAAGAACGACATTTGCCGCAATAAAGCAATACACATTTTTTTCAAATATTGCCGTGTTAGTAATATCGCCTTAAACACTACGCTTAAAAAGTCTCTTAGAATCTGTAAATGACACTGTCATGGTCATTTTTCATGATATATCACATGCGGGCATAGTTTTTTTTATTTTGCATGTTGAATTTTAAAATCCACAGTGTGTATAAATAGAAAATAAATACAATTTACACTCATATTTTCAAATGCCTAAGGTCAACAGAGATAATGTGTCAACTTAAAAAAAAAATTGCCAAAAAAATGTACAACTTTCCTGCTCATCTTCGACTTTCAAAATGTTTTCCTTGAAATTTGAATATTTAAAATTAGGTAGACTAATTTTTGTGGAAAGATTCACAACTAAATGATATCTATTTCTAAACATTATTAATTGTCATGATACAACACTGTTACTTCTGTTAATTCTTAAGAAAGTTTATCCGAATATAAAGCAAAGAACGCCTTTTTATGCTTTCTGCACATCTGTTATGCAGGCACATACGCATAGGTTTATTCCTTAGAAAGCATTGCCGTCTTCTGCTTGACAATCTAAATTTTGAGCGTTCATTATTATTTTGTCGTGTATGAAAGCATCCTCAAACGCATTATCTGAGCACATAAAACAACATATTTACTATTTTCTATTTTTAACCTTGGCCAGCAGAACAAGATTTAAACTATCCCTTAGTATGTGGCTTGGAAGGCGATGTCTTTTGCTTGAAATGCAGCTATATTAACTTTCGGAGAGGGGATGCAGTTGCAGGTGGGACTGGGTTACGTTTCAAAGGTTTCGTTGCATTCGGCGACTTGACTCATGTAGTTATCAATTACACAAAAACTAACAGGGAAACGCTATATATGAGTATTCGACTGATTCTTCAGGTCCGACTTCATTTGCATAATTTTATCTATCTATACAGATATAATGCAGTTATTGTGTTAATTTTGGGTTGTGACTGAGCAAATACAATGACGTATTACAGTGGTAACTTTTGGCATTAACGTGGTGTAAGGCACTTTGTAGAATTATCATTATTATTGTAAAATATATTTCTTTTTGCTTAAACTAAGCCTTGGATTCATAAACTGGCATATAAAAACATCACACAGACACGTGTATTTCTTAAACTTGCCGGTACCTTTATTTTGAAATACAGAGGGTGTATGTATTGCTTTATTATACCTTTCTTTTTTTAGAAAAGAAAGCTTAAAATGCTTCATTTTTTAACAAAAAAATTAGGACGAGCATATAGAAGCACGTTTGCCAAGTTTTCATCCATGTTTTCAATGAATCCGCGACAAAACGCCTCGCGACATAACGCCTCACGACATAACGCCTCGCGATAAAACGCCTCGCGACATAAGGCCTCGCGACAAAACGCCTCAAAATATAAAGTGCGACAAAACGCCTCACTCGTATAAACTCCCTATTTTTCCCCATTTTTCTTACTTTTTATCGTACACTCATTGTTCGCCTATTACATATTTGTCATTGAACTTGTTTCTGAATTTTTTACACATAAATTGAATTCATTTAAATATCCAACTGTCTTTAGAAAATCTCAGGGAAAGATGTGGTAAATAAACAGAAACAGGCATCTAGATGTATTTTCAAAATTCTAATCGGAATCTGGCAGTTTATTTCAATCGTAGGAGCATAATTCTCAGTTGATAGACTGATAGATTTAATACAAACCGAATAACACTGATAATTTCGTTTATCCTGCAAAATCTGCAAACAAATCTAGCAAACAGAACCATACAGAATGCAATATTCATAAACATGTGTGCTTGAACAAATCCATCTGTTCACAAGCAAAGACAATCATAAATCTTATTTACCCACAGCGTAAAATGCAGATAGAACATATATTTCACACCTTTCTGTTTTTCATTCATTCAGAATGTTTTTCCATGAGTAACATTGTACTCCAAGCCGAAAATATCGCAACTATATCCTTTATTAATATTACTGTCTGTTACGAAGCACCCATCAAGAACAAGCAGATGAGCGCACAAACAAGTCACCAGCGTTATTTATTACCATATGCACAAATGAAATAATTAACTGATTAGCTATAATGTATTCTTGAATGCGAATCTCTTGCACACGAACACAAAAAGTGCAATTATTATGTAGATATTGGGCAATGAAAACTATAACAAATTATTGCAATGGCTTAAGGTTAAATCATATAAAAGAATTCAAACAACATTCTTTTAAATGGAGGTGAATGAGGTGAATTACTGCAAAATAATGTAATGATAGTCTTGACATTTTACATAGTGAAAGACATGCCTAATAATAACACATTGACGAAGTGGACTGATGACAATAAGTTGATGGAGTGGATTTGATAAAGATGTTGTTGGACATTATAAGTACTTATTTTTTATCATATAGTACAAGTACTTGGGTTCACAGTAACTTGTTATTGGCCAGCTATAATAATGCCTCTTGACATTTTGCCTTTAAGCACAACATTTTAATGTGTTTGAGGCATCTCTTTATTATCAATATTGCTGCCTTCAAATATTTTGCTTTCATGTACGTTACTTGTAAAAAAGGTAATATATCTACAGTTCCAAATTTCGAATAACACAATCATTTTAGAAATCCTAGATCACTTTTAATTTCTTTACAGTAATTCATTTTTTAGTTAAATGTGTGCCTATATTGTATAAAAGATATAAATAATGTAATGATGTATCTTTATTGAAAACTTTTCAAATAAAGATTACTGCTTTGAAAAACATATATGTTATCTGATGGGCAACAATTTCTGCGATTATCTGGTCAGTATAGATTACAGGCCATAAACATTGTTAAATTGTGTTGACACTTTACACTTAATTTAATCTCTAGAGCATAAGTACCAGACCTAGGCCCTATTAATATATCACATTGGCATTTTATGAAGAAACTTTGATTAATATATTTGATTGATATATTAATTAAATAGATGCAAGGGTGCTCAATTTTTTGCAGCGTTAAAAGTGTAATTGTCATTACATTTCATAAGTAATTTGTAACCAAGGCCATATATGTTGCTTGCCGATGTTAAGTCAAAACATTGCACATCGCAAATTCGTTAAAGACAAAGCCATATTATTTGCCAAATGAATGTTTGTTGCAAACGCTGGGGATTCTGCAATTAAGCTGGGTCGAATGTTTCTTTTCTGAATGCAGTGTAAACCTGTCAACTTAAACTGTATCGGTTGCATCCGTTCATTCTTTATTATGATTGGTTAATGATAACAACAATAATAATAATAATAATAATAATTTGTCAATCAATGAACTAATAATAGATAAAGCTGGCTTTATTTTTAAATGAATTGGGCAGAGAAATCTTCTCTTTTGATGCAGATAAATAACAAAAACAATAAATCACTTTTATTCCTTTCCTTTTTTGGCGTTTGTTTCCTGATATGTGTTTAACATTGACTTATGGTCAAAGGAATAATCAGTGTTATTTGGATAAGATGCCTAGCAACTGCTTTTTCAGGAAAATCATATAACTGAGAATACATCCGCAAATCTTTTGATAAATATGCAATGAAGTTCTTTCTTATTTTCTCTTTAATATATGGAATTTGCAATAATGCTGTGTGAAATATTTTGAGATATTTAATTTTTTTATTTTCCTAATAAAATGTGTAATGTATTGATGAAGTCCATCAGATAAACTTGGTTTTAGAAAACATCTTCATTAAGGAGAAATCCAGTTCAGTTTAATTTGAAACATTATTGTGCATATACATATACAGATTCCTTCTTTTCATTAACAACTTGTACCCTTTCCTTATTTTGAATTTCCTTAACCGATGCTTAATGTGTAACAAGTAAAATAATATATGAAATAGAAAACTTTATATATTATGACGTGATATTCATTTATTATAGTCTAAATGTCATAAATTATTAGTCAACAAAGTTAAAAGTGGACGTCCGACATAGGAGTGCCCGGCAAGATGGTGTCCTCCCATTGCTCTGTTATTACAGAATCAACATCAATGTTTTCCGCAGCGCTGTAAAATGTAAGTCGTTATGCACTTTTATTTGCTGGGATATAACAGGGTTGCTAAGCGCGGGGTAACTTAACGAGGGTGGCGCCAAGAAAAAGACAATATAAAGTTTAATTGATGCCAGTAATAAGAATGCAATTGATTAAGTGTCTGAATTTACTTTTCGTGATAATATAAATAGAAAATGCAAATTCTGAATACCTTGTTACTCGTGGTATAGGTTTATATTTCGTTGGTTTACTTAAATCGTATGCATCATCCCAAGGTACCTTTCCTGATGCGCTAAATGTTTAAGAAAGACTTAATAAGCAATTTGTTTCCAAATAACTTGTAAAAGTAACACTGCTATACTAACTATAAACAAGGCATATATAAACATATATATATATATATATATATATATATATATATATATATATATATATATATATATATATATATATATATATATATATATATATTCTTAAAATAAGTGTAATTCCAGCAATACGGGGAACATTTTTGCTAAAACAACAGTATTAGGGAGACCAAAAATTTGGGGAGACCAAAAGTAGGTCTCCTTAATTCTTAGCGTGCTTTAACATTATGAAGCTACACAGTAAACAAAAAACGAATGATTCTATAGCATAGTGAATATAATATATTTTGTTTTAAAATTAAATTTGTGTGTTGACACTTGACAACAAACTAAAAAACATCTTATTTTTTCCAAATGGTCTCCCTAAGTTGTATATATAAGGCATGGTCCCCTTATGACTGGCTTCAGAGATATATATTATTTAAAGGAAGTCATCATTAAAGGAAGCAAAGATGTCACTCGGTTAATTCGTCTAGATACATTTAATTTGTTGTAAAATGACATACCTGGTTACAAAAGGGTCGTCTTGCGGCTCGCGACGTTTGCGAGGTGCGTGATGTTTGCCGGCATATCTCAAGTCAAACTCTTGATTATTATAGGACGGCGGCCGCTCGCGTTGCTGTGAGTCAGGACTAATCCTGTAAACATAAACAAAAGACGTGATATTTTCAGTTAAAAATAATACATTTGACAACGAATAGGAGACAAACTAAAAAAACAAAATAATAGAAGCCAATACAAACTTGATGATCGTGGAAAATTAATAAGTTATTTACATGACAATCACAGTTAATGGCAACGAGATTTTAAGCTTCCATAAATTCTGTACATTCAAATTGTTTATGCTTGTTTTGTTGAGATGATTTATATCAGTAGATTTTATGTGTGTATTCGATCGCAAGATCTTGCTTAATTTTAAAAGCTTCATAATTTTGAAAGCTAAATTTTAAAAAGCCTCATACTTTAAACAATCAAGTATTTAAATATTTATAATTTATACATCAAAAGCCACACTATTTGTTTGAAGCAAAATAATTGTTCTTGTTTACATTTTTATAAGCATTCAATAATAACACAAAAAGTAAAACATGATATTCAGCATAAGATTAAAATGAAAGTAATTGAAACAAAAGACATTTGTCATAAAGTTTGTATGACAAAATGCAAATAAAAAGAGAAATCAGAGTATATATTTAAGTGATATAATGCATTTAACTAAATATATTCATTGTAATAAATACATTTATAACTCAAAACAATAAAAACATACATTATTGCATATCAAAATTTCGTAAATGAATAACTGGTTTTTGTTTTTTTTGATTTCTTACTTACTTATTTTTGGAATGTTGCTTATAAATCTTGTAAGTAACAACTAGCAAAAGAAGCAATAGCACAACACACAGCAATGTCAGTGTTAGAATTCCTGGTATTGTGTCCACCAGCCAGTTAGGATAGGTTGGTTCAACCCTGTACACCTGGTACTCGGAGAAATCTGAGCCTCTCAGCCAGTCCATGGGTGTGCCTTAATTGCAGTTTTAACAGAGAACAACAAATTATAGCTAACATTATAATATCTCTATTTAAAAATATTTTTTGTACTGCTTTAATATTGTCAGAACGCACATTTTTAATTATAGTTATTTGCATTTTTTTAATTTTGTAGGCATGCATCAAAACATATAAATAAAGTGAAATCTTCATCACCTACATTTTATAGTTTTGCTACAAAAAATGTTAATAATAAAGCTATTTTGTAACCATTAGTCTTAACATATCAATAAACAAAACCTTTGATGTTTATCCTAAGTACACCAAGCAAGTCGTCCACTGGTACAAATTTTTTGTCGTAAAATAAATTATCCTGTGTTGTCGGTTTTGCTTCACTTAAGGCGTAAATGGTAAGAATAGACCTACAATAAAAGTTGTTAGTTTAATTGATAAAACAGATGAACGATTGTAGAGAGTTCATGAAAAGTCTTCTAAAATTTTGTTGCGATAAAGTAATCATCAACATCATCCACATAACTTGATTACATAAGAACTTTGAGTCCTTTTACCAATTAATTTCAATACGTGTTCATTCAATACACAGCAGAATTTGCATATCAGTAAACAATCACCTGTCCATATTAACCAAACTGTCTTCCTGTATTGCAACCCATGGGTGTATGTGTTTGTTCAAATCGGCAAGAAATTCCTCGATAATAAGTTCTTCTAGTGGTAGATGCATATGAATGTCAACTAGGTGTTTCTTTGGTGGGTATGTATCTATCCGAACAATGGAAGGACTGAAGTAACAGAGAAAATATCGAAAGTAAGTTCGAAAGAGATTTTGCTATGTTTGTTGATTCAAACTTATCTTTACCACTTATATCAATGCTTAATCCTTACACATAAACGTAATAAATATTTAGCGTTCCTGCCTGGCAATAGATATAGGAAACAGATATGTGTTATTCAGTTAAGTTATCCAGTTTTTGTCACTAGCTGTGGTCATATTTACTATTTTGAGAATGCAAATTTAAAATATGTAGAAATAAAGTTAAACCATATTGCTGAGAAAGAGTTCACTAAAATGATATTGAAACATACTCAGAGAAAAGCTCTGGATTTGCATGGTCTCTTGCATAGGCATACAACAAGTGCATATAGTAAGAGGGTAAATGTTTGCGAGATTTCACAGCACCAGTGCCCCCCTCAACTACGAAGTGCTCATCCGGTATAAGAAGAAAATATGTTGTGTTGCTGTTAGCTTCTGTAAAATCCAAATGATCCAATTGCAGACGGAATAAACTAGATGATAAAGCTCCAAGCAAGATACGAGAAATTAAATGGCATGATAACATCTACAAAGGCGTGCTGTTAGTTAGCACCGCTTATAACTATACTGAAGAATCTAACACTGTCAAAAGCTGTTAGCACTTGAGATATTGCGATGCTGGCCTCTTTGGCAAAGAGTATTTACCTCTTGATTCGTCAGGATTTACCAATAAACTAGATGCTCGAGAAGCATGAATCCGCCGGAGTTTTGGCAAAATTTGAAAGTAATATTTTTAACATTTTACCATTTTGTTAATTTTTGCCCTATTTCCAACATCCCTAGATACTGCACAGCATAAGGCTTGGAAGCACCTCTGGGTAAAATTTCAAACGAATGCATTCACTAATAAATTCTCTAGGCGCATGAGACTCACTCCAGTATATGTTAAAAAAATTCACAGTTTTGTCAATTTCTCTCATATGTCAAAAATGCCTAGTTACTGCATTGCACAAGGAATGGAACCACAACTGGGTAAAATTTCTGAAGAATCCATCCACTTATAAATGCTCTAGGCGCGTGAGGCTGAAAGTGCACAGACAGGTGGACGGACAGACAGACTGACGGACAGAGTGAAAACTATATCCGTCCCTCGACGGATAATAAGTTTCAATTCTTAAACAAGAAGCAATTTATGAGATAATTATTCAGGCTCTAAAGCAAAATGAAGCAGCATATTTAAGCCAAAGACAAGGGACCAAGGACAGTTAATTATTTGTAACGCCTCACAAAATACAACAAAATATAGAAATTTTCCAAAAATGCGTGTGTCGTGGTTTTAATATTAACCTTGTTTTGAAACAGAAAGCACCAGCTCTGTTGAAAATGCGCATTATTTTATTTCAAAATGAAGAATTATGAAAGATAATACCAGAATCAGGATCTGAAGTAATCAATGTTGTAACGGTGGTCCCAGTAGGTACATCGTCTCTCTCCTCCATGTCATAGAAATCGTTTACAAATTCCGGAGGATGGTCATTTTCATCCACAATATCGATAAAAACCACAGCAGTATCTCCAGCAGCAGTGTCGCTAGCCAGCAAAGTGAATGTGATATTAGGGTAATCGCTGTAACTGATAGGCTGCTTGAGTAATATAGGTTGTGTGCAATCAGTTTCACAGTTAAACGGCTTCACCTAAAGAAAGAACAGATTTACTTGAATCTGTTACATAAATAACATAATGTCTTGCTCCTCAATGCTGTGTTATTATATCTTTATGCTAAAAGTGTGATGCACGATGTTTTCTGTTAGGCTTGGTTGAATCGTTACATCTCATATCCCCTTTATCGGCTGCTAACTGACAATTTTCAACAACTCAGCATTATATTTTAAACGAACAAAAAGCTATCAAATGTTATAATAACTCAGTTCATGCAAATCTAGAACTACCTCAAAGTATTTTCTTGCATAATCTTCTACCACGACGATGTCAACTCTTCCATACTTAGCATTTGAATCACAATCTGTGACGGTAACCATTATACCTTCGACAGCTGTTCCCCCTACCCACAGCTCTGAAAAATCGTTTTGGCAATATCTTTCATCAGTCCTCTCGGGCACGTAATATCATTACTAAATAAGTGGATTGCGTCTAAGATGGAGAGAATATAATGTATTTATAAAACTTTTTAAAAACTAATTATCACCGATTTGTGTGATGTGCATTTCGTATAATGTCAACGATTGGAGTAGATTGTAGCTTTACTTTTCAAGTTAAGGACAACGAATATGTTTTCAGATTTATTTACTAACTATTATATTAGTACATTATGCTTACGTTATGTTTACATTATGTCAATGTTAAATTATATTGGACAAACATTTTCTGACAAAGTTTATACGGAAGAAAATGTTTTACAGAACATAAAAATAGCTAGCGCTGGCAAGTTTCTCAGTTAAGAAAAACATGGGATTTACCATACCGTGGTGTAGCCCTTTCATGTATAATAAAGTCTATTTGATAAAAATGTAAAGTCTATGTACTACCATTGACTGTTCCTTCATAAAAGTTCGCATTAAACTTGGGCATGTTGTTGTTTATATCCGTTATTGTAATGCTTAGGTTTGATGTGTCATAGGCTCCAAAAGAATCAATGACTGTAATCTGGAATAAAACATGATCTTGGTTTATAACCAGTAGCCATAGCTGAAAACAAGAAACATGACGAACAGTCTCAATAGAATCTATTTTTGCTTGATTTTGAAATAGACAAAAGGGAATATTTTTTGGTTAATGGCGTAAACGTAAATAATCGTGATTGGAAATCAAACCTAAAGCGTACAATAATATAATTTTTGGTTTTTGGTATGTATGTAATATGGTAGCGTTTTGCTATTATTACTATTGACACTTGACTTGTAAAAAGTAAATTATGCAGGCCATTTTTTACGCCTTTTACTCTTTACAGTGGTCCTCCATTTTGTCCCCACTGCTTCTCTGGTCATGCTGGCCCTAGGACCTAGGGGAGTTGAAGCATGCAGCTTCATAAAGTTAATGGCATTCCATATTTTTTCAAGAAAGGTTTTGAACTGGCAAAAAGATTCCTATTATTATTGCTATTCCTAATATTATTATTACATTTGCAAACTTTTACTTTCCTAATGTAATTAATTTTGTACTCGAAAGCAAAATTTTTCTTTTTTGTCTGCAAATCGTTTCCGAGAAATTCATCGAAAACTCGAAGAGCCAGAAGTTCAAAAACATTATAATTGTGAAATCCTCCTGGTCTATTATAGCACATTTTATACATATTCTTCCCCTCCATTTTCCTACTCTTTCTGGCTCGGTACCAAATGTTTGAATACCAGTAGAGCGTTTTCAGATAAAACAAGTCAGCGAATTTATCAAATTGACAAACTTAAGTGATCTGTCAAGTGACTTACATTTTCCCGTAATATTTTTCAAATAAATCGCTTTACCGGACCGGTATTTTGAACTAAGCAATTATTGGGGACCGAACAGCTGTAGCACTTTCAAGACTTAGAGCCCCCCCCCCCCCCCAGCCAGGTTTACTTTATTGCGTTGAATTATCACTTGCATTAATTCTTAAAAGTTTGGATTTATGTAAATGTTAACAAATGTAGAATGTTTTACTCGTTGCAAGTGTATCAATTTGCTTAGATAATGCAAGGTATCGCTCAAGTTGTTACTATTGTTATTATTTGTACTATTATTATTATGTAAGTATGTAATTATTATTATTATTATTATTATTATTATTAGATATTAATATACTAAATTTTGTGAACTTGTGCCGGCAGTTTTATCTAATTTTCTATCACTTTTTTATTTTTATTTGCGAGATGAGTAAGACCAATTTTGATACCTAAAGTTCGGTTCAGTGTGCAAAGTATTAATAAAAATAAAACATTTATTAATTAAAGCGTGGCACCATATCTAGCATAAATAAAAAGACTTTGCGATCTTATGAGTTAGTGATTAAAGTTTCTGTAAAATGTAAATAACTTCTTTTAATGTCTAACAGAGTGAATAACGCAACAACTTTACGTTACAAAGTCATCTCCGGTTTTTGGTGTTGAACGTGATTGTGTTAAAATTTCTCATGCTGATGCGTAGAGCCACTGCGTGTTTGTAAAATTGTATGAAAAGTTCATTTTCAAAAATTAAGTTGATTTTCAAATACAGCTAAAGCATACCTTTGCAAACTAGACTGGCCAGTGTTTTTGTAAAAACAAAAACAGATATGTCTCCCTCGCCCCCCCCCCCCAATCAGTCACATGGAAAAAAATCCTTGCGAGCCAAAAAATGGAAAAAATCGCCAAAATTACATTTTTACAGAAAATGAAAAAAACTTCGCAGTAAACATTTCCACTACATACGGGTTCTTCTTGCCATGTTTCAGCCTAATGAAACAAACTGTTTCGGAGACATCGCAACAACATCGCCAAAAAAGTTAAAATTCAAATATTAAAAAAATTCGCCAAAAATACATTTTCAACGGAAATGAAAAAAAGTTCGCAGTAAACATTTGCACTATATTTGAATTCTTCTTGCCACGTTTCAGCTTAATCCAACAAACTCTTTTGGAGATATCACAACAATATGGCCAAAAAAGTTAAAAATCAAAAATTTAAAAATTCTCAAAAGGTACAGTTTCGGCGGAAATGAAGAAAAACTTCGCAGTAAACATTCGCACTATATGTGTGTTGTTCTTGCCACGTTTCAACTTAGTCCAACACACTGTTTTGGAGATATCGCAACAATATGTTCCCGAAAATTTAAAGCTTCGTCAGAAATACATGTTTAGCGGAAATGAAGTAAAACTTGGCACTATACATTTGCGCTACATTTGTGTTCTTCTTGCGACATCTGAGCCTTATCCAACGAACTGTTTTGGAGATATAGCCTGCCAAAGTGACATAGTGCACGAAAACCCCAATGTTCAAAACTTTGCCAAAAATAGAATTTTTGAAGAAACTAAAAAAATAACACGGGCATCGTCTAGACATGTACCCCAATATGTATGCATGTTTTGAGAAAATGGACTAATTAGTATCATAAGAACTCACTGCGGACAGACGGACGGGCTGACGGACAGACAGACGGACGTATGGACGGACAGACGGACGGACGGACGGACAGACCAAATGCTATATAATTTTCGTCTTTCTACGTCACGCTTTCTATAATAAAAGGCTTGGGAAGACTATGCTAAGGAAAAAGCGAGCTTTACTTACTTACTTAAATCTGTAGAGCTTGAAAATATTAAATGACGATATAAACTCTGCATAGTTCTATGTACTAAATGCAACTATAACTATACCTGAAGATTGAAAGTTTCTTTTTCTTTTTTGCACCGCAGATTATATTCCTCTACCACGAATATTCTGTGTGTCACGTTGTCAGCGTGAAAAATGTATGAACCCGTTCCATTAATCACGTAATCTGTCCAATCACCAATGGGTATGTCAGGGTCGTTGGACTTTAAGTGTATTCCTGGTATAACTGATCCTATGGGCTGCAATTTAAACATAAAAGATGAAAACATTCTTAAACGATTATTCAATAAAGTGTTATTCAAGCTTAACACTATGTCAGTTTTATGGCGCATCTTCAGTTGTGCAATGACAGCTCAGTTTTTTTTTTTTTTTTTTTGGTTTATATGTCATGTGGGAACACAATCAAGCTGATTTTAAGAAACAGCTGAAGCATTTATTATCATGCTATTTTTTTTTGTAACAGCGAGGTTGTTTATTAAAAGAAAAAATAATCATAAGTAAAAGGCAAGACGAGAATGGAAAACAACACTAAACCAGTTGGTGTCAATGTTGATGTCAAGATCTATGACATGTAAGTATAACCTGTAACCCAAATTTGAACACAGAAAGGCTTGCGGCAGTCTAGATGTTAATGCAAAAATGCTTATCGCCAATATATCAGCCATTTTTTTGGTGAATCGCCAAAAATGTAACGTGTTTCTGCCAAATTTTTTTCGAATCAAAACACAAAATAATAATAACCAGGTCAGCATGTATGCCACTATCAAAATTTTAATGCGTTTAAATTTAAATCCTACGAAATACGTTTTCATGAAAATTGTTTTTAGATAAAATTTCCACCAATTTTAGGCGAATCATGAGAGAAAACGTGATAGCCAGGCGGGTACCAAAGCCTGCCAAGTAGTGGGAAAATACGGGTTTGAGCACACGTGTGCTGAAACCCGTATTTTCAGGTGTTTTGAAACCCGTACGGGTTTGAGCACACCTGTTTTCAAACCCGCGCGGCTATGAGCAGAGTTTCCGGAAGTGAATGTAAATTATTTCGTCAAAGCAGTGAGAGACGAAAATGACGTATGATTTCGTCATGTACTTTTATTTTATACACACTCATACATAGACAGAATTTGCGTTTATTTCATAAAAGAGGATGGTCCTTAGAAGGACCGAAAGATTTTAATAAGTTGGCTCTTCAACAACAAGTCGGGTTTCCGCAACTGCACTGGTATCTATAAAACTGCTCCATCGACCCGTACGGGTTTGAAAACAGCTGTTTTGAAGCCCGCATTTCCGGTGTATCCAAACCCAGATTTTCCAGTGCTTCCAAACCCGCGCGGGTATGAACACAGTTTCCGGAAGTGAATGTAAATTACTTCGTCAAAGCAGTGAGAGACGAAATGACGCATGATTTCGTCATGTACTTTCGTCACCCCATCCGAGCATGTTCAAACGTGGATGATTTCGTCATACCATCAAGGCACATTGTCAAAGCACACAAGTGCTTACGTCATCCCATTCGGACGTCATTGACGTCATTGATGACGTCACGGATGACGTCATTTACTAAATATTTGAATCGAACATAACTTTATAACTGCTCGGTCGATTTCAGTCATCTTTTCACCAAAGTATTCAGGAAGACTTGAAGTGTTTATGTATGACGTAACAGATGACGTCATTTACTCAAAATTTCAAACACACATATCTTTAAAACTACTCGGTCAATTTCAATCGTCTTTTTACGAAAGTATTTAGGAAAACTTTAAACTTTTGTTGTGACGTCACTGATGACTGAGGTCATTTACTCAAAATTTCAAACGCATATATCTTTAAAACTACTCGGTCAGTTTCAACCATCTTTTCACCATAGTATTGAGAACAACTTTAAATTTTATTGATAACGTCATGAATGACGTTATTTACCTAAAAATTTTAATCCAATATAACTTAAAAACTACTGGACCGATTTAACCATTTTTCATCAATCTGTTCAGCTGGACTTTCTCTTTAATGAAGCACAAAGTGAACGTTGAATATGTAAAGAACGTTGAAACTGCGTTTACACATAAAAAATCAAGACATATATTGAATAGTTTTATTTATACACTTAAATATACAGCGCTTAAATCAATAAACTAGTACGTCATTTGTTGATTTACAAAGTCTTTATTTTAAAGTTTAGTCAAATAAGTCTATTTTTCTTCATCTGTTTCACTCCTTTGCACCTCACTGTCCTCATCCACATCACTTTCTTCGTCACTGCTTTCATTATTCTTCACCTCATCTAGAAGCTCTTCAAAGAAAGCATTGTTTCTTCTTATAACCGCCTATAATGCCTTTGAATACTCGTAATGTTTTTCATCAACAAGTGATCAAAGTCTTCTAAAATGGTTTGATAATGTTCGCTTTATTCTAGACGTGGAGTATATTTGAATAGTCTCATAAACAGTTGTTTTAGGCGGTGCTTATAAATGGGTCGAAGGTCATCACTTGCTCTTTCACGGGCACCTTCATCCCCTTGTTCTTCATATTCTGAAACCTTTTCTTGAAATTTGTCATCATAGTCATCATATACTTCTTGGACCATATCATACCAAACAGAGTCTATTTCTGACTCACTTTCTGAACTGCTTGTCCTCACTACAATGGTTCATATGTTTGAACAAAGCTTCTTGGCTGTTGTATAATGCACCGCATTCTATACAAGCATGTGCATTATTTTCACCAATGTCAACTCTTTGACTTTCAATACAAGACTCATCTAACGTTTCCGTGATAGGTGTTTTTTTATAGGGTTTTCCATCTCTTCCTCCCATTCGCCTTCTGCACGCTTGCTTCCATTCACTTCGGAAGTGTGTACATGCTTTAAGTGTCTTTTAAGACTTTGTGGCCAATGGTAAGATTTCGAACAAATGCTACATTGATACATCCTTTCGGTTCCACATCCAGTTCTCAAATGATGAAAAAGTCTTTGAGTGTCGATATATATATATGACAACAACAACGGTAACAGCAAATGTGTTGTTGTTGCGTTGTTGCTGTTGTTGCGTTGTTGTTGTTGTTGCATTGTTGTTGTGTTGTTGTTGCTGTTGCTGTTGTTGCGTTATTATTGTTGTTGTTTCGTTCTTGCTATGTTGTTGTTGTTGCGTTGTTGTTGTTGCTGTTGTTGTTGCGTTGTTGTTTCGTTGTTGTTGTGTTGCGTTGTTATTGTTGCGTTGTTGTTGTTGTTGCGTTGTTGTTGTTGTTGCTAAAAAGACGTGCAAAGCGCGCAAATGCTCCTTCTTCTACACAGACTTGTCAGTTATCACTGATTACGAATCACTGTTCATGGCTGCGTTCATGGTTGTGACTTTTGAGTGATACCATATGACGTCATGTTGAACATGTATAAATGCATGAGTGAGCAGAAAAATCATTCACAATGTTAACATTACTTCTTCAAAGTGAACTACCACGTCCTCGAAAGTGTTATTTCGCGGATGAAAAATTTTAAAATTATAATCGATTAAAATTTTTAGGTAATTGACGTCATCCGTTACGTCATCAATGACGCCATCAATAGAAATATAAAGTTCTTCTGAACACTATGTTGAAAAGATGGTTAAAATCGGTCCAATAGTTTTTAAGTTATGTTCGATTAAAATTTTTAGGTAAATAACGTCATGCATGACGCCATCAATAAAATTTAAAGTTGTCCTCAATGCTATGGTGAAAAGATGGTTGAAACTGACCGAGTAGTTCTAAAGATATATACGTTTGAAATTTTGAGTAAATGACGTTAGTCATGACGTCATCAGTGACGTTACAATAAAAGTTTAAAGTTTTCCTACATACTATGGTAAAAAGACTTTTGAAATTGACCGAGTAGTTTTAAAGATATGTGTGTTTGAAATTTTGAGTAAAGGACGTCATCTGTTACGTCATCAGTGACGTCATCAGTGACGTCATATATTAACAATTAAAGTCTTCCTAAATACTTTGGTGAAAAGATGACTGAAATCGACCGAGTAGTTATAAAGTTATGTTCGATTCAAATATTTAGTAAATGACGCCATCCGTGACGTCATCAATGACGTCAATGACGTCCGAATGGGATGACGTAAGCACATGTGTGCTTTGACAATGTGCCTTGATGGTATGACGAAATCATCCACGTTTGAACATGCTCGGATAGGGTTACGAAAGTACATGACGAAATCATGCGTCATTTCGTCTCTCACTGCTTTGACGAAGTAATTTACATTCACTTCCGGAAACTGTGTTCATACCCGCGCGGGTTTGGAAGCACTGGAAAATGTGGGTTTTTAAACCCGTACGGGTCGATGGAGCAGTTTTATAGATACCAGTGCAGTTGCGGAAACCCGACTTGTTGTTGAAGAGCCAACTTATTAAAATCTTTCGGTCCTTCTAAGGACCATCATCTCTTATGAAATAAACGCAAATTCTGTCTATGTATGAGTGTGTATAAAATAAAAGTACATGACGAAATCATACGTCATTTCGTCTCTCACTGCTTTGACGAAATAATTTACATTCACTTCCGGAAACTCTGCTCATAGCCGCGCGGGTTTGAAAACAGGTGTGCTCAAACCCGTACGGGTTTCAAAACACCTGAAAATACGGGTTTCAGCACACGTGTGCTCAAACCCGTATTTTTCCACTACTCTGCACCTTTAACCACTATTTTAAGAGAATAAGGAAAATACATAGAGCCAGTTATGTTTTCAATGTTTTTCGCGAATCACCCATCCATAATTCCACATTTTTAGAAGGTAACATTGTATTCCTAGCGCTAGTAACGATTTTAATAAGAATCGGTTTTTCGCCAATATTCCGCCATTTTTGTCCAAATTATGCAAAACAGCAATAACAAGGAAATTACTAATGACCTCTGTCTTAAACCAAAATTTCAAGACACTAAGGTCAGTTCTATCCTGTGAATTAAGATTTGTTGGTATTTCTCGGAAACATTGCTTTTTCGCCAATATTTCGGCTAATTACACGTTTCTCTAATTCCAAAGTTCAGGAAGGCGAGATTATGTAACTGGCTTTAGTTAAAATTTCAAAAGGAAACTAATTTTAAGCCAATATTTCAGCTGATTTTTCCGAATTATGAAAAACAGTAATAGCCAGGTAAGTACCAATGGATTTATTGAATTTATTTTTGTTTTTCGTCAAACTGTCCACCTACTTTTGGTAAATGACTAAAAGAAATAAACAGATAGGTAGTAAGGCCTGCTACCTTCTTAAACTTCAAGACAGAAATATTACTTTCCTGGAGTTAGCTAAGATTTAACAACAAAAAAAACAATTGCGTTTTTCGCAAATTTTTCCGCTAATTTACGGCAAATCAGCAAAACAAGTAACTGAAAGGTGGACACCTAAGTACCCTACCTTCCACCATAATTGTAGAATGTTGCCAGGAAAATCCTATTAGATACGTTTTGCGAAAAATTAGTTTTTGGCCAATATTTCTAACAGTTTTTGGAAAATTGCCCAAAAAAGTAATACTGACTAGAGGTAGTAATGTATGCTACTGTTCTAAAATTACAAGGCAATGAAGCCATTCTTCTGGAGTTCGTTAAAAATTTACTGAATTTTTTTCGGTTTTTGGCCAACATTTTCGCCAATTTTTGGCCAATCACAAAAAGTAACAGCCAGGTAAGCCGTAATGCTTGCTATCTTTACCAATAAGTTTTACCAATAATAGTATTATTTACTGGAGTTATTCAAGATTTTATTGGAAAGTTTTCTCGCCAAAATTTCTGCTAATTCTTAGCCAATCACTATAAAAAGCTATTCCAAGGTAGGAGGTAATGCTTGCTACATTACCTTAAATTTTAACACAGTAAGACTATTTTCCTGGAGTCAGTTAAGCTTTAACAAAAAATACGTTTTTCTCAAATATTTTTTAAAAATAACAACTAGGTGCATAGTAATGCTTGCTATCTTTACTTAAAATTGCAAGACAGTAGTACAATTTTTCCTGGAGTCACTTAAGATTTCACTGAAAATGGTTGTTTGATAAAATTCCCGCCAATTTTGGCCAATTACAAAAAACAGAGTAATAGCCAGGGAAGTTGTAACGCTTTCTACTCTCACTTAAAATTTCAAGACAGCAAGACTGTTTTCTGGAGTTCGTTAAGATTTTACAGAAATTTCTATTGTTTTTCGATAAAATTTCCACCAGTTTTTCGCCAATCACAAAAAAGTAACAGCCAGGTAGACAGTAATGTTTGCTGCCTTTACTTTAAATTCCAGGACAGCAATACTATTTTCCTGGAGTTGTTTAAGATTTTTTCTGAAAATTTTTCGATTTTTCGCCACTTTTTATTGCCAATCACCGAAAAAGGTAAAAGCTAAGAAGGTAATAATGCCCGCTACATTTACTTAAAATTTCAAGTCACTAAGACTATTTTCCAGCGGTTAGTTGAGTTACTGAAAATTTTCTGGTTTTCTCGCCAAGATTTCCAATCTTTGGACAATCACCAAGAAAAGTAATAGCCAGATAAATAGTAACGACTGCTACTCTCACTTAAAATTTCAAGAGAGTAAGACTATTTTCCCGGAGATAGTTAAGATTTTGGTTTTTTTCGCCAATATTTTCGACAAAGTAAGTTATAGCCAGGAGGCAGGGTACTTCTACACCCTACCTTCTACCAAAACCCTAGGAAGAGATACGTTTTGAGAAATTTGATTTTTGGCCAATTTTTCAGCCTGTTTTTGGCAAATCGCCAAAAAAAGTAAAAGCCAGCTAGTTACTAGATTTTTCAACTTAAAAGCGTATATACAAACATAAACACATACTTTCAACCACTGCTATAGCCCCTGCTTCGGGGCCTAAAAGTATATAGCTGGATAAGCAGCAAGCTAAGTATGCTGCAGTAGTTAAATCTACATAACGGCCGAGCCTTTAACTCGCGGTGCTGCTGTTTAAATAGATCTGGTGAAAAGCAGTAAATATGCAATTAAAATATACAAAATTGTTTCATAATTTTTTGTTGTTGTCTGTAGACGAATAATACTTGAAGCAATATGTAATGAAGTTCTATCAGTAACAACTGACTTACTGTGAGCTCCGAAATGGCACCTTCATAATTTTCCTCTTCCCAATAGGGTCGTTTGTTTACGAAAGTTATTTCAACAGTGAGGTTTTCAGGTTTGCTGTGGTATAAATCATCACGGGCAGTGATCTCTACTTCGTACTTTTGAACCGTTCGATAGTCAAAGGCAGCATTGGAAATTGAAACAACGCCATCTGGAGTAAGATTAACACAAATGGGCAAGTCAATCCAAAGTAAGCTCTGTCATTAATAAAATTGAGGTTGGAATATATACGCAGTATGGAGACTGATCATAAGGAATGAGTATTGATAGATAAGACACAGACGCCACCGAACAACCGTCGTAATATCGTTTTGATATTAACATATGTTTGATAATGGCGTCAGCGGAATTTGTGTCAGACAGCATCAGTCATCAAGACAGATTTTATCTCAGACAACATTGGTGATCAAGAATGTTTCTGGGTTGTTTAATGTTATTTGTAGATGACATTATTCAGGTTTTATTTTATTTCAATTATTTATAATTGAAGTGCAACAAAACAGTAAATTTATTTTACTTTAAATGCCATTAGACTTTATATAAAATTTTGCAATGTAGCACAAGCAGTTCAATAAATCCCATTCTGATCTGTCAACTCTAAGTTTTGCTTTCCTTACTGACAAACACTTGTTCACTTTCTTGCTGGATCAAATACCAAACACTAGAAGAGACTTTAACCTAAGCAGTTCAAAAAATCTTCTATATTACGTGAAATGAAGTATTCCTTTTTCCTTTTTAAGTTAAGAAATGATAATGTTGAGACAACAATGCTGACAGAACAATATTATATTCATTTGAAAAGCTATTTCTTTGAATCCGCTTTTTTTTGCAATATTATACATATTTTCTTTCATGTTTATCACTTCAGTTACCCATAGTACTAAAAAAAGCAATAAAAAATACAAGTTTTTTTCGTCTTTCAAAAACTTTGTGTACTTGACCAATAAATCCAGTAAATGCCTTAACGCCTGATAAATGCACAAACATCTAATAAGAATAATGAGGCCGTATTTTAAAACAGCATATAAAGCAGTCTCCACAATTAGGTGATTAAGGATGAATAAATGTATGAATGCAAGACAGAAAATGGTATAGAGGATACTTACTTGAGTTTCCAATATGAAAGGGGTCTGTACCAGTTGGAGGATTAACCGTCGGGGGATATACTGCTATTATTGAGTATCTGTGATTTCCTCTAGATTCATCTGATGATGTGACCTATAATCAACAAGCTAAAAACATTCTTGATGTGGTAAAGTATGTTGTACTTTTAAAAGTCAAAAATGGAAAATTTGCAAACTCACCAAAAAGAAGCTCTTAAAAACAACTTGTCTCTTTCAAATAAAACAGCAGATACGCCAGAAAGACGCCAAATCTTGCCGACTAATCTATAACCGAAGCGTCAACTGCGAGTTATTTTAACGATGACATAGTTCTTTTTGAACAGCATATGCTAATTCTAATGAGACTTTATTTAGATTTTCAAGTTAATGCAGACAATCGAGCAACTATATTTTAAAACTGGCTGTATGGAGATATGTTTTACAAAATAAGCGTATTCTGTTAATTAAAACTATTACTTTAAAAAGTCTTTTGTCTATTTAGTTTTCCAACTGAATATCGGCTTTTTACTTTATCGATGTAATAATTAAAACTAGATAAAAGGAAAGAGGATATAACCAGATACATTTATCTTGTAATTTAAGTGTTGCCGCTTTATCTGTAATATTTTTGTCATTTTGTCAGTATTGGGAAAATTAAATAAACTGAAATCTAGTCTCACACCTCATTCTAGAAAAAGTAGTGTCGTATTCTGTTCTGTTCTGTTCGCATGAAAGCATAATAGTTATAGCACTGACAATGAGTAGATAAATCTTACGCTTGGTAAACCGTATGAGGCATTTCAAAAGTAAATTTCAAGAAAACCGAAGCAAAAGTTTAGGGTACAAACTGCTTAGTGTGTTAAACTAAATTGTTAAGTTGAATCTTGACACTCCTATCTAATATAGAATAAACTTCATCTACATATTGCTGTTTGTTCAAAGCAAGGAATTCAAAGTGAAGCTTGCTAGACATAATTAAATTAAGGTGTCTTCTCTAATATATCAAATATCTGTATTATTATAGGATTGTTTAGCTGTTGCTATATGGCAGAAATGGCAGAAGAATGCACTTTATTCACAATTTGTATTATGCTTAGTAGTGAGGTGCATGTGACTTTCCTGTTATGTGATCATGGAAATCTTTTTAATATGGAAAATCTGCAATAAATCAGGAGCACAAGCTTTATATGGAACAATTGTTTAGATTAACTAATATTTGTTATCTCCGTACAATCAGATTCTGGATGACTTAAATGTGATTGGTTATACATTATGATTACCAAATAAATCGCCGATTTTGGCTGCAAAAATTGACTAATTAGATAGTACCTACTTTGTACAACTGATTCATGTTTCTGACGTTCTCTGGAACAGATACCGTATTTGGTAGATTTTCTAAATGTGGAGGTTGCCAAAGGTTGCTAAGAACAACTGTAAGAATTTTTGGAGATGTGGTATAATATTCATCGTGACATGTGATGTATAGGTCTGTCGTGTTCGGACCTTGCCAATCAGTTAAATTTCTTGAAGTGTAGACATTTCCATCTGTAGAGGATAGAAACAGTAACGTTAACATATGAGAAATACAGCATTTCATCCGATAAGTGTCCCTCCTCCTCTGTCTGCTTCACAGGTGTTGCCTACCGTTATAACACATTTTGTTTTATTAACACTTGACAAGCCTTTGGCTTGCAAGGGCTTTTTGAATCTGTGCGAGCAGCCGTTGGTATCTTTTTTTGGGCAGTGAGGGGATTTCCTGGGTCATCTGCTCCACTGGAATACCAGCCCTAGGGCCACGAAACTTGGGACTTAGGTAGAACTTGATATGAACGTGTTCATGACACTTTTCATTTTCGCCTTCGATTTCGCTTTCTTGTATAAAACGCCATGTGAAGAGTGTATTTTTTGCAATTAAATGCGGAGCATTTAGCGCTCAGCACTGAACACACAATTGCCAGGCTTTGTTCGAGCTCTCGCTGCGTAAATAGATAACATCATTCAATAAAACCTTAAGCATACAAAAACCAAACAGTACTCGGCTTATAAGACGTATTCAAGCTGTTTTGTTTGCAATATAATATTCAAGACATAACCCACTGAAGGAAGTATTTTGGAGTTTTAAATTTTGTCAAGTGTTTAACATTTCGCTAGCGAAATGAGGTTCTAGTATATTTCAGCCTCACTTTTTATCAAACGCATTTTTTAAATATTTTCTTAAAATTATAATACAAGCTCGCAATTAACGAAGCTGAACATATTTATTTTCACCTAAAATTACGCAGGGTGTGAATCTTTCAGTACAGTGGGGCATAACTGTAGCAAGACATTTAGGAACAAAAGCTGAAAAGCAAAAGAAAGCACCTAATTTTGCACCGGCAGAATATTTGAGTGGAAGCTTTATGCTTCGCATTTATGATTGTTCGACTTATGCCATATAGTGTATCGGCAGTATATACTTACTGACACATAAAATGAAAGAAATGTTCTTAATTTTATTAGGCAGTGTAAATGTAAAAAATGGGTTTCCGGTAAATATTGGAAATATCATGCAGTTTCTCATAACTAAACTAGGTGGTTTTCGTTACCGAGCAGCGAACATATTCTGGTCATACAAAACATCAGAATTCTTCAAAAAATCTTTCCTCAATCGTGCCAAGTTACCAGTTGCATCAAAACTCAAAGTATCACAGCTTTTAAACTGACTGACATCGATAAAACGCCGATCTGAGTTTGCGACAATGATCCAGCCAATTCCAACCTTAAACGGTTTTTTAGTTGCAGCCATAGATCAACAATGTGTTGGACAAGCAATAATATGTAAACATTGATTTTGGAAGCCATTACTGGTCGCCTTGACAATTAACGACACTCAGGACATAAATTACGAGATATTCAGGAGCGAGCCAGTTTTAATTACCCCCTTTCTTTTGTAAAATATTCCTGAAAATTTACTTGCATACATATCCTGTGTTACCGGACGACCCAAGAGAACTTTTACGGAGCGGCGATCACTACAGCTTATGACTGTTACTGTGTAGACAGTGATCTTGTGAATATTTTCGCGACGTCTAAATAACGTCGGTAGGTATTTGAAGTTTGGTCTGTGGTACTCCTCCAACTACTTCCCTCCTCTCCCTCTACTAGGTAACTGCTGAAAAAGACCCCCTCCCTCCACCGATTTTGCCATACCCGGAATTTTACCAACTAGACTTCTATATTCAACGGACATTGATAGAACGTCAAAACGTTTACTAGAATAACTGCAATAACGCCATAAGCATTTGTGAGCCATAACCCAACAACTTATAATAAGTTAACGGTTCACTCTTCGCGTATAGAAACATTTAATTTTTTAGGTTTTTCACAGAAAGTTGAAATCCGAGAGATGAGAGAAACAAAATAAATTTAGAAATACATTTTAACCTCTTAAATAAAGACAAAACAGTAAATAGAAAAATAATTACTAAAGTATAAGGAGAGATAGCTGACAAACCAAATATTCATAACTTTCACTCATTTATAATGTGAATTCAACTTAATAGCAAACGTGGGAGGAAAGTATTCCCACTGAGAATTGCTGTTCAGCTTGATGGCAAGCCGCAGCAAACATGCACAGTCTTGCTCAATGACTCTGCGCCGCGATCGATTCATAGGCCGAGGCTGTAGACACTGTCAGCTATCATAGCCTGTGCCTTATTACACTTGGAGATTTTGGCTATTACGACCAAATTTGGCAGAGACATGCTGCAGCATGTTTAGTTAGTCTACCTTTAATTTTCTTATATTGCTTCGCATTTTATGTGCAAAAGTGAACACTGAAATTTTGCCATTGAAGTCCATATTTAAGCTACATGCTGTTACAGCACACGGCGCGGCCTCAAGTTTTTTAGTGCTGTGAACAATGAGTGATCAAACGTTGGGGTATTTAGTTATTTTCGCCCTTATCTTCCAAAGAGATTAACAATTTATTGCTAAATGGGAAGTTCTACACTTCTTTTGTTCCTTTTTTTATCATACTGCCATTTTCGGTTTTCCACTTAAAACGAAAAAGTAATTGCATAAAAATAAACCTTTCTTCAAGAACCATTCATTTGTTACAAGACTTAGCCTAGGAGGCCACAATAACCCTTGAGATGTTATAATATTTTATTCATCCCAGTAAACATTTTACGTTCGCTCAAGGTCGCGTTTCCGTTGATTTGGAAAGCCTATAATGTCCACCTACCGACGATATGTTGAAAACGGGCATATATGCTTCATGACAATATTAATGAAAATCTAAACAATGACAATCATAAGATGCGGTGGTCACCGCTCCGTCGACGTACAGTTGGGCCATCCCGCAAAAGAGCATTACATGAGGTAGGTTTTCATAAATATTTTTTGAAAAGCGGGAAAAATCTTCCCATATTTTACGTCCTCAGTTATGATCAACTGTCACGGCTTACATTTCGATTTACATTTCTATACAATCTTTCTTCTTACCCAACGTCTATTCAACGGTGTCAAAGACTTTCTATGGCCGCGAAAAATGTACAGGGATACAACATTTCAAAAGCTGTCTTTATGTGTAACAGGCAACATTACAACAAAGGTCTTTAAAGAATTTTGATTCTGCGGTCTTTATATTCGTAATTTTTGTGTTTTCAAGTGAAATAGCGAAAACTCGGTCATCAAGATTTATATCTCGGAGTTAAATTCTTTTTCTTTTAGATGCCGTTCGATCATATTTGAATTTATTGTGTTTCTTTCCTGTTTCAAAGAACCCAACTGCTAATACATTATATAAATTAATAGTTAGTCGAATAGTTAATTGGCGAATTACGAACTAAGTAATAGCCAGATAAGTAAGCTCTCTTTAACCAACATTTCAAGACAGTAAGGCTATTTCCCAGCATCAGTTAAGACAATCATAAAAATGGTTTCTCGCCAATATTTCTGCCATTACTTGGATAATGAAAAAAGCGATGGCCACGTCCGCTATCTTGCAATCAGTTACGATTTTAAAATTCCTTTTCCACCAATATTTTCAATAAAACATCCAAAAAAGTAGCAACCAGACAGGTACTTCATGTTTCCTACCGTTAATAAAAAACTTATGACTGTAAGACTATGTAAGTTAAGATTTTAAAATTTGGTTTTATCACCAATATTTCCGCCAGCTAGGATTAGCGAGATGGGGACTAATGTCCGCTACCGCTAAATAAGGCTATTTCCATGGCGTCAGTAGATAATTACCTTGCCCAATATTGCAGCTAAATTTTGATGAAGCACGCAAAATGTAATATCTAAGTAGTTGGCCATTGTTGTTTTTAGGCGTCAGTTAAGATTTCAATAAGAAATTGCTTTTTGCCAATTTTTACGTCAATTTTTGTCGAAATAAGACAAAAAGTAATAGCAGGGTAAGCACTGAAGACCGCTGACTTTAGCTAAGATTTCAAGACATAAGGCTATTTCGATTGTGTCAGTTAAGATTTTACTCAACCATTTTATGTAAATTTTGGCGACTGATAAAAAATAACAGTCAGGTAGTTACTAGTGTCCGCTCCCTTTAATCAAAATTTCAAGCGAGAAAGGCCATATACCTAGCGTTATCTAATGTTTCAATTACAATGTTTTGTCAATATTTACGTGTTTTTTTTTTGCAAATCACGAAAAAGTAATTGTGAGCTACGTACCAATGACTGCTATTTTAATGAACAATTTAAGACAATAAGAATATATCTCTAGCGTTAGTAAAGTTTTTAGTAGGTTTTTGCCAGTACTTCCAGTTCTTGGGAAATGTGAAAAAAGTAACAGCCAGTTAAGTACCAATGACAGATATCTTTAACCAAAATTTAAAAGCAGTAAGGCTATGCCTCTGGGCCATTGTCCGCTATCTTTATTTAAATTTCCAAAGAGTAAGACCATATACCTGGCATCGCTCAAGATTTCACTAAGCAACTGGTTTTGAACCAATATTTTAGACTGGCGAACCACCAAAATATGATAATAGCTAGAAACTCCGTTCTCCTTACGGACAATTACAAGACGACCAGATTATATCCCTATCTTTAGTACAGATTTTCATAGGAAACTGGTTTTTCGCCAGTGATTTGCCTTTTTTGCGCATCAGGTAGGAAGTAATGACTGCTACCTTTACTTAAGAAGTCAGTAAATGTATTTCCCTGGCGTTAGTTAAGATTTCACGAAAACTATTTGAAAAATTATACCTTTTAGGACATTTCCTTAAAAATTCTAGGAGTTTGATCGTTTCTGAATTGGTTTTTCTCAATACGAACATACTTATATAATTTTAACGATCGCATTAGTCCTTGCTTCTGGCGAAGCTGAGGTTAAAAGTGGAAGAATGTTTTTTATCAATGCCCCTGTTAATAAGCAGATATATGCGGGATGCTCAGCAGAGTAATTATAATGAATCCATAGAGATAATTCAAAACTCAAACACATTGAAGGACCCCTTGTATGTTTCCCTCTCGCGCTTGATTCAGCAGTTAGAAACACAGTCCTTCCAGCGCTTTAATGCTCACATGTGGAGTTAAAAGAGACTAGGCCATTCATTGTTTCTCAACGGGTTAAGACCTATCTAAAATTTATTATTTACTTTCTTTTCTTGAGAGCAAACATGCCCTCAATACTTGTTATAATAAATTATGTTAAAACTTCACTAGCAACTAAAATTGCACACCAGAGTTTACATCATATTTGGTCCCCATATATTTGCTACGCATGTTAGAGTTCTTCGTGACATTCATTGCATTTCAGAGATGGAATTATGTTTCGGTGGCTATTCTGAAACGTTCTCCTAAAACTTTTAAGTTTATTGAGATAACTGGTATTATCTGATCTTAATTACATTAGCGACAATCCTTAAAGTGAATCAACACAAGCAACTTTGATGCACAGTTATACTTACTTCTATTTATGTAAAATATATCAACTGCTGGATCTGTATTCACCATCGTGTACAATTTTTCTGGCCATTGGGTTTCATTATCGCATGTATTAAAATCTTCATGTGTGAGTTCTTCGTGGTTTACATTGTAAATCTAATTGGAATATGTTTGTGAAAGAACTTCAAACATACATAGCAAGTTTGATTAGGTAATAAATAATTTATATTAAGATGGATAAATTATTAGAAATCGGTTTCAATATTAGATTGATCTGTCAAAATTAAGAGTAAATATTAATTACTCCACAATTCAACCAATTAAGACAGCAAAAATTATTTCAAAATTAGATTTCTTATTTTTGCGAAAAGGGAGTTTTCTGGCATAAAGTTCAACATATACTTCTTAAATAGTAAATTTTTGCTAAATAATCATATATATATATATATATATATATATATATATATATATATATATATATATATATATATATATATATATATATATATATATATATATATATATATATATATATATATATATATGTGAAATACACTTGATTCATGGTTACATGACTTTTCATCATTCGGTGCTGTTTATAGTTTAATTTACCAGGTCTCCATCATTTGTTATTTCAGTGTTAATGACAACTGTTGTTGGTAGATTGTTGATATCGTGTCTTTCATTTACATCATACACGTGCACATCTAAAATTCCTGTGTCATTAGGTCCGTTTTCCTGTTGTGTTGCTGCAATAGTTAATCTGTAATATGCCTGTTAAGAGAGTCATAAAATATAGGGTTAACCCTGAAAGGAAACATGATTGTGTGTGAAATCAAGTCGAAAGTCGAACATGTACTACTTGCATAACTGTGTGACGTCTTTTGACAAAATGCCCTAATTATCATTGAGTGCAGTATTAAAAAATTGCCAATAAATTTATTCGTGTGTTTAAATAAATTTGCTGTTGTTAAGAGAAACCATAATTAAGTACTTCTCTTTCATCTAGAAAATACTCCACTAAGGATTCATGGTCCAGTTCCTTGTTCGTAAATATTTCCCCTAAGAAATAAATTTTTTTAAATAAAAAAGCCTATTTATTTTTATGTTCACATTAAGCTCTTCCTTAATTTCAAATGACTAATTTGTTGGTGTTTTTATTCACATTTCAAACACTTTCAAAACAACAGAAGTGTAGCATAAACTACATAGCATTATCATTTCCACTCCTCAAATTCTTATTCATATAAATTTGATTTTTATTTATTTTGTACACTTTTTATAAAATGTTTACGCTAAAATAATTATAAAATAAAATAACAGATTTTTTAAATATAAACAAAGACATCGACCTCAAGTTTATTTGACAATTGAATCTTATAGTTCACACTCTTAATTTACCTAATTAGGATGCGAGTTCAAGAAGCCCACCTCTGTGGAATGCCATTTTAACATTTAATGCCTATTTTTGATATCAAAATATAATTAAAGATATCAAGAAATCAATGTAGATTTCAATAATTTATATTTTGCTATCAATAATTGAATTTTAGATGGCAAAATTTTATTTTTCAAATAAAAAAATCAAATTTACAAACTAAAAAAATCTTCAGGGAGACACACATTTACAGTATTTTTAACGATTTTTTTATCTCAAGAATTGCTCCTTTTCTATACAGTAAACAGTTTAAAGAAAGATTCTGCATATAAGGACCAGTCATTTTTAATATACAGATGTATACTTCTGAATTTATTAAAAAATAGACTGATATTTTGATATCAAAAATCAATTTTTGAGATCAAAAAATCATTTACAGATTTCAAAATGCAAATGAAAAAAGTATCATTCTGAAATAATGATATCTGAAATAAATTCTTTATATCAATAAAAGGAAAATAAATTATTGAGTTCAAAATTGATATTTTGCACTCAAATATTTCATTTTTGCTATCAAGAATTACATTTTTGATATCAAAAATTCAATTTTAGATATCAATAAATAATTTTTGATATAAAAAAATATTTCTTGATATCTCTAAATATTTATTGATATCAAAAATTATTTTTTGAGATCAAGAATGCATTTAGAGATATCAAAAATACAATTACAGATAGCAAAAATTAATTCTTGATATCAAAATATGGATTTTTTGAGATCAAAAATTAATTCTTGATATTAAAAAATCAATTTTTGAGATCAAAAATAAATTTTGATACCAGAAATTCCCTAGTAAATGTGAAAATGACATTCCATACATCTCAGGCTTTAAATAATTCATATATTAACATTATCAACTGAACCTTACTGGAAAAAAAACATCTTAAAACTAAATTCAATTTGCAAAACCCCCTTAGTAAGGTAAATAGTGAAGATGAATGTTTTTAAAATGCTAGAATTCCCACTGAGGTATTTATGGACGTTTTAAGGTCTTGTTTTTAAGACATGGATTTATAGATTAATGTCGATGTTAATATGAGCAATGATACAGAAATTGCTAACTGATGCCTTACTACTCCTGCGTCATGAGTTGGGAAGAGACTTTCCGGTAGCCCCGTCAAATAATAAGTAGTAATAATCACGAAAACCTTACAAAAGATTCTTAACAATTCTACCATTTATTGCCCTATTGGTATATAATCCCGTCCCATTTAGTTTAAGGACCTGATATTTAGGATTTGATTCTGAACAGAAACATAATACACTGTAGTATCTGTTACTGTGTGCAGCCTGTTTGATAAACCCCTGACGAAAGAAGGTCCTACCATTATTTCTCTTTTATGAATCGAAATCCTCCAGAATTTGGTATGATTTTGCAATAAGTTAACTTTATTTTCATCCCTTAAGGAGCCTTGTAGCGTTCACTCATAAAACAATTAATATGTGTATCACAAAAAATATCTCAGAGTTTGAAAGTATTTTAATTCGTTTCTATGCTTGAAGCCTCTACATTTAATGACATCATAAACTGTTGCTTTTCTGATTTAACCGTCTTTTGAAAAAGTGTCAAATGAATATGTAAAGCATTAAAAGCAGATAAAAATTACAAAAATGTAAATTTATTCTACATGACATATATACCTGTTGTTTTATTAATCACAAACGGTTGCTGGTCAGTAACATCTGATCCACTATTTTCCACAATCTGAGTTATCGAATACGTTATATTTACTGGTATAACGGGGTTCCAGTTTCGATTGTTGCTAGCAATGGCCTTGTAGACAAAGCGTCCAGGTGGCTGGTGCTCTGCTACCTGCGCATCAGCTTTTAGATTCTCAAATATTGGAGGGTCCCCTGTATAAAAGAACCTACAATAGTGTACTTCTGCAAAAAAATCAACTTTTGTGTGAATAGACGTTTAAAATTCTGTCATATTTCTTTTTCAAAATGCATCACTTTAACATATTGTTCAAAATTATTTGAGAAATAAGAAAAATTAAAACAGAAAATCCCATTTTTCTTGTTAAAATAAAAAAAAAATACAATTTGAGGCTGAACTGTTGACAGGTGCAGTTACCAGTTTCACATGCATATTTATCTGCCTTCAACAATTTACATTTTCTAGTACTTCCCTTTTTCACATAGAGAATACTTTTGTTATTTTACAAAGAGTTCAATGCATATGATAGAAATATTTGAAATTTACCTTCTTGATATTCAGCATTAAGTGAGTACTGCCTACCAGCCACGCTCACTTTCCCATAAGATTCATCCCATGGACAGCTCTGTCCAATCGTATGGCAGCTATTCCATTCGTCTAGCATATATATAACGTCGAACTGTTGTGAACCCGAATTACCCTCTTCATGCATGAATAAACGCTGTGACGTATTGGCTGCCAGCGGAAAATTGATGTCTTGCCTAATTCATTAAAAATATAATGGCCAATTGGCTGCAAAATATTTTTGTTTGTAATACTACTACAACTGGGAACACGCGGTCTCCCCCCTGGCGCTTCCCCCCCCCGGCGGTTTCCCCCGGCGATTTCCCCCCTGGCGGTCTCCCCCCCCCCTAGGCGGTCTTCCCCTGTCCTTCCCCCCCCCCCCCACGGCAGATTTTTTTAAAACTTACATGAGCAAAACTTGTACATTTCACTCCTTTTTTCCTTCTCCCCCCTAAAACTTGCTTTCCTTATTGATGTATGAAGACCAAAGGGTTGTTGATGTTTCTTTAATCTGTTCAATTAAGTGCTTGATATGTTGAATTTTTGACCGAATCAATGAAACGTCGGATATAGTGTTATGCTCATTGCATGGACAAGAATTGCAATTGCTTCTTAGCCATCACCGCCAGAGTAGGCTACTGATGATGATGTTTTCCGGAGTAGTTTGGTTTATTTATGGATATCAGATTTGCGGGAGAACGTAAATGGTTGTATAAAAGCTCACAAAAAAGTATCCAAATTATCACATCAAGATGGAATTCATTACGACTATACGAGGAAAGCAGTAAGGTGGTGACACAGTAAAGCTGGTGATCTGTAAATTAAATTTCGTGATCGCATTTGAGAGATCAGTTTACAGTAAGTGTTTGATTGTAATTTCGTAATTGGATTTTAAAGCAGATTAATTTCCTAGTGATAATTATGTAAAAGTAGATGAAGGGTGAGGTTGAAAATTAAAAAAGGAATGAAACGTACAAGTTTTGCTGATTTAAGTTTTACTAACTGAAAAAGAATCTGCCATGGGGGGGGGGGGGGGGGGGGAGAAGGACGGGGGGGGGGGGTCAGCCTAAGGGGGGAGATCGCCAGGGGGGAGTTGGTAGGGGGGAGTCCGCCGGGGGGGAGACCGCCGGGGGGAGACCGCCTAGACCCCTGCTACTACCACATCTGTACTACCACTACTACTATTACAGTAAAATTAATAGAACTAGAACTACTTCTGCCATTATTATTATTATTATTATTATTATTATTATTATTATTATTATTATTATTATTATTATTATTATTATTTCAAGTGCTTTTGAAAAAAATGCACTTTCTGTTATGCCTGAAATTTCTGTGCAGAGAAATTAGTTATACTGTTTTTACGCAAATCGCAGGTGGAAACAACATAGAATTTCACCAGCTTATCAGGTCATCTGGATGAACTGGGATTTGTAATTCTTTGGGAATTTTAAATGTAGACTCATTTTTCGACCCAACACCTGAGAGGGCTGTAAATAGAATAGATCGGTATAATCGATAACTTACAAAAAATCAATGTATCTGAAATCTAAACACCAACGTATGTTGTGGTTTATGACTATGAATTATTGTTTTTGTCTTTACAAAGGAGCACTCTTAATCAACATTTTAAGACATCCATGAACAAATACAGAAATATGGACCCGGCTGTTCTGTGCATGAGTTCAGCTGCTTTGGTTATACTTTCTTAGCCATAGGATGACTGTATAACAAAATAATATCATTTCACTTTTTTAAATCGAGATAAAAGAAATTTCTGATATCAAAATAAAATAAATGACATCACAGGAAATGTCAGGGATTCTTCGCATGCTTTTCTTTTAATTTTAAGGATGATCATCTTAAAAATGACAACTTACAGCATTCGTTTGAATTCTCTATGAATGGAAAAAGATTTTCCCCTATCAATGTGTAGTTCTTTGATCCTGTGCTTGTCGGTCTATAAACTTGAAATAGCACGTCATGACAAACGGTCGAATGTACGAAGCGCCACTCCTGCAATAGAACCAACCCAACACACTTCGTGAATTTCCGTGCAACGCCTCGAAATCTAATGTTTTTGTGTAATGCAACCAAACTCAACATACCTCGTGAATTTCCGTAAGACGCGTCGAAAACTAGTGCTTTTTAATGTTATTAATATAACATGGGTAACATAACTTACCCTGATTTTTCCATAGCAACCTGCTGGTCGGCTGAAAACGAGGAAGGATTTGCAGTACTCTTCAATGCAAGGGACTGCGTAGTTGTTTCTATCTACAGCCAGATCCTGTCCCCAGATGCTTCCATTAGAGCAGCTTCCTGCCGATTACAGCAACAATTGCAATGTTTCTCTTGCTGTAGATATTTTGTTTGTTTTCAGTTTGTTCACTTACATTGTCATTGCGTTACTTTTTTAAGTTTATGCGCTGGACCAGTCTTTTTAATGTGTTTGTGTGTGGAGGAGGAGGGGCAGGCGAAATAGGCACAGTGTCAAATGTGTGTAGAACTTGGGTGAAAAAGAAAGGATACAATGGAACGGACAAGTAGGCACACGGAAGAACGGACAGGAACAAGCTTATAGACCAACAAGGAATTAGAGAAAAAAGATTAAGACAAGTGTGCTTTAATCTTAAGGGCTCTCACCTTGGGCAAAGGCGTTTCCAGCCAAATGAAAAAACACCGCAATGTACGTCAGAGATTTTTGTGTGAACATGACTGCAGCTGTTAAGAAAAAGGTTTGAATGAGTGTGCAATGTTTTAAAAGGTAAAAATCGGAATATGACCTTTCGTTAGGGAAACTTATCTTTGAAAAACTGCGCCAGCATTTTCACACGGGAAACATTTCAAAATCATCAAAACAGCAACCTATATAGTGATAATATATAATGTCCTTTAAACGTTTTATAATAACAAGAATTTTAGCTAATGCCTGGTCAACCAAATTTTCAACAACAAAAAAAGGGAGGGGGGCTTTAAGAACAACTTAAACTGAACCGCATTTCGAAAGCGAAATCTTCAACACAAGCATTAAAAGTTAAAAAATATTGCTTTGAACGGCGTATTATTTCTTGAACAACATGAAGTTTTTTAACAAGCCGCTTTGTCTGTAATACACTTAGGTAGAGAGAGCTTATGGTGCAGCACGCATGCGAGTTATAAGGTTCATCTGCTCAGTCAATAAAGGCTGTTGGCGCAACGGCTTTATTGACTGAACACAGTAGCATTTTTCTCTGAGCTCACGTAACGGCTATAAGCTGTGCTGTTTTACTGTCAAGAAAAGAATAGCCCAACGGCTGCCCGCACAAATTCATATAAGTCTTGACCAAGTCAAAGACTTGTCAAGTGTACAAAATGAGATGATATGCGGCGAGAGGCACGGTGTCAAATATATCGAGCCATAAAAAATATAGATTAATTAAGAAAAGTCGCTTCTAAAATTTACTTGCTTGGAAAGATCACTAAGTTAATGATAGAAAAAATTGCCGAAACTGGGAAAATTCGAAATGATCTGTTTTAAGACCCTTTTTTAACCGCACCTGGTCATGACCAAGATTTTCGTTAACCGGAGCAAGTTGTCAGTCAGCAGTTTTAACGAAATGGTCAAGCTCTTGGTCATGGCCACCATCCACTAACCATAAGATTGTTCAAAAAAAATGGCGTTACTTAGGCATTACTGGAGAAAATATATTTCGCGAAAATGCTATATATATATATATATATATATATATATATATATATATATATATATATATATATATATATATATATATATATATATATATATATATATATATATATATATATATATATATATATATATATATATATATATATATATATTATATATATATATATAATTACCGAAACAATTTTTGTGAAGTTCGGAAACATAGCAACATGCATTTGCATAATAATGGTAATTTTGTTGAGTTTTTTTTTAAAGCTTGATAAGACGGGCATCTTGGCGAGTAAAACTGAGATTTCGGCTAAGTTGACAAAGGCCATGATCAATTTGCTATAAACAAATGACGCATTTGCCCTTTAATTTGTATTAAAGGGGCCAAAATGTATGCTAACTGTTAAAAGAAACTAAAGAAATAACAACAGCGACAGCAACAACATCAACAGATTATTTTCTTGTATTACTTTTCTCCTATCTTTTGAAGCAAATATCAATGGAATAGAATTTACAGGGAAAATAATACAAAGGACCTGTTACAAGTTGCGTATGTGTTTTTTGCCTTTTATCGATAACGAAAAGCATGAGATTTTTTAAATATTCAAACGCGTGTTCATTCCTTTAAAACTACATATAAAAATTGATCCTCTCTCTCTCTTCTGCTATCGCAGATGTGTTCATAAACAGGTTCATATCGAGTTAATAATTGTATAAAACTTATTTCATGCATGCGCTCAAGAGCAACAGTTCGTTTATCCCTTTCGTGTAGTTGGGTTGTTCGACAAACTACCGCAAACAATATATCGATTATTGCAGATCTATCACCTGAACAGTAGCATTATTATTATTATTATTATTATTATTATTATTATTATTATTATTATTATTATTATTATTATTATTAAATGGATGAAATGTGTAACAAGAAATACTATAGGGATTCTCAGTTTGTTATGGTTAACTGCGAAATGCATCACACTTCTTTTTATTAAAAGAATGAAATAAACTCACGTGTGTTTTGTGCTTACACTCAGTTCATTTTTCCCTGTGGTTTGAAATTACAAAAAATTTAAATCCTTGGTTATTTTCACAAACATTCACAGTGTTTTGCAGCTGATAGGAAGTTACTTGAACCACATATACCAAGTTCACGAAAGCATTAAATCATCCTAATAGACCAGGATTAAAATTGTCACGTGTGCTATAGCTGTTAATTACCATGTTAAGATAAACACTCGCTACTTATAATATCAGCCCCAGGTGTATTTCAGAATTGCCGCTGTCTTTGTTATGGGTCCGCGAGGGGTGGCAAGTTCATTAAAAAGGGGGGTTATTTTCATTTAGTTCCCCACGACAAGCGCGGTGGGGGGGGGGGGGGAGGGAGGGGATTTCTTTCAGAACTGTGCTCCGTGTTTGGTTAAAAAATGGGGTATTATTTCAAACTTAGCACTCCGCGCTTAGGAGTTGTTTAAAATAGCCATGGACGCGCATATGGTAATCAATTTGTATGTGAGCTTCCGCCCCTCCCCGGGAACCGGTCAGCTGGGACAACTGTCCGCAGGTTGCTAGCGACGACGACTACTTGGCACGCCCCTGAGTGATAGCTAATTACACATACACTGTAACCTCGTTATAAGGACACGGGTGGTATCGAGAAATTGTGTCGATATATCCGGTATGCCGTTATAACCGAAAGCTTAAAACAGCAAAAGAATTAAATGGATCCAGGTAATTCTGTCGTAAAAAGTTGTCGTTATACCCGATGCTCTAATAAAAAGGTTCTAAGGTGTTTAATTGATCGAGTCAATTTGCAGATATTTCTGACAGACATTTCTAAGTGTTTCAAACGTATCTCAGAATCTGTCAAAATACGCAATAATGCATGGAGATGGGCAATGCAAAATTATTTTTGAATTTATATTAAACTATGTAGGTGAGCATAAATTTATCAAATGGCAAAAGTGTAGGTCATTTTATTGATTATCACCTCATGCAGTTCTCACAATTATTCTAAATTTTTTGTATTTCTGTAAGCCTAGTTAACATCGGTTCTGAACAGATCTTATTCAAAATTTATCTCTAATAAATCGTAGGTACACTTTCAGTCATACTTCATGCCTTGGTCGTCTTATTAATCAATTTTCTCCGCACAACTAATGGGTATATGATTGTAAACAACGGTTTGAAGAAGTTACTTAATATAGAAAAAATGGGTACTTGTATAGATAAATTTATGCACAACTGGATTGAAATAAAAGGTTGTTATTTGTTTTGTGTCCTTAACGGCCTGGCTAATTGGCAAAGCTATAAAATTTTTACCACAGTCAATAATTCAGTTATCAGTTCGAAAGCATCTTGTTGCCTTGTGTAATGCATATTGACGATATATATGCACACACAAGACGTCATTGAAATAATCTGGCCAATTTGATTTATTAAATGAAGTTGGTTTCGGTTAACTGTTAACTACTTAAAACTCGCTTCATACTATAAATTACGTGTGGTGGAGAAAGAAGCTTAGAGACATCCGTGTAAAGTGGTGTTACTGGATTTGATAACTGCTCTTGAAATTGGTAAAATCACACAATCTTTTTAACATTCAAAGATGTATTTAAAAAAACAAGAAGGTTCAGGGAAATTGTGACCAGCCGAGATCTAGTGAATCAATAATTATTATTATCAATAGGCCTGTATGGTCGCCAAAAAATGGTAGTCATATTTTAAAAACTGGTTAGCGAAAATGCATTTCCCTAATCTCTAGCGGATCTCAGAAAAGTAAAGACAATTCGATCAAAACTGTGGAAGAAAAAAAACCTTTCGAAAAGTGGCTACTGACATATTTTAAAATGAACCCTGTTTGATCAAATTATGGCGGATCGCCAAAAGATTCCCAGACAGGCCCACCCAGTACATATTCGTACAAATTTGAAGGTAATCTGGTCAAAATTGTAGAAGAAGCATTTTAAAAATTGCTTACCAATTTTTTTAAATGCCCTCTACCGAATCTTTGGCGGATCGCCAGTAAGGTAACTTTTCAAGAGGGAGAGGACAATCCCCCCAGACAATCCCCCCGGTCAAACCCCCCCCCGACAATCCCCCCCCCCGAACAATTCCCCCCGTAGGACAATTCCCCCCGAGGACTATCCCCCCAACTTAATTTTTCTTACTTTGAATGCCCCCCGTCCAATTTTTTTTCTTTTCTTTCTATTTACTGTCTTTTTTTTTTTTTTTTTTTACAAATTATTGCCCTTTTTCATGCGAAGTTCCAACGAACTTCAGTGTGAATTTCATACGAATTTCCATTGAACTTCCAACGAACTTCAATCTGTAATCTTGCTTGGCATGTGTAAAAACTGCTAGCGACAACTGCATCAGGTTTTATTCCATCACAATACCCAGTTCACTTCTGTGCGTGTTTGTGTCTTGTTACAAGTTTTGAACTTGATGCACTTAAGTGTTATGGTATTAATTTATTTAAGTAGTTGTTCAAAATTTAGTAAAATGTAAAATGAAATGCGGTCATGGGTGGCCACTTGCCCGAGCCACCACGTCGCCAGTACGCCGACTCTGCGCAGCGCATTCGTCAAATAGCCCGCGACTTCGAAAACCGAGAGATTGCTGACTATTTGCGTGGAATTGCCCACAACATCAGCTTTTAAATGACAGAAAAGACTTTCGTTCCAGACAGAAGAATTTTGCATTTCTGATTTTAAGGTGTTTTACAAATAAATAAATAACAGATACCTGGTTGTTTTATTCTTGTTTTGGCATTCAAAGTAAAATAAAATAAAAAAATTAAGTTGGGGGGGGGGGGGAATAGTCCTCGGGGGGAATGTCCTACGGGGGGAATTGTTCGGGGGGGGGGGATTGTCAGGGGGAAGTTGTCTGGGGGGAATTGTCCTAGACCCCTTTTCAAGAGAAGACCGCCTGGAGAGCATTTATGCGAAATCTCAAGAGAAATCGATCAAAACTGCCGAAAGAAAAGCATTTTGAAAACTGGCAACGCACAAATTTTAAATGCCCCCATTTACCCAATTTTTTGTGGATCGCCAAGAGAAGCAATGAGCATTTATGCAAAACTTGAAGGCAATTCTATTAGAATTGTGGAAGAAAAAATCTCTGGAAAATAGGCTATAAAAATGCCCTCCCGTTTGGCCATTTTTTGGTAGATGGCCAAATACTTTCAAGAGAGGCCTACCTAGCAAACAAGAATTAAAGAGATCTGAATCAAATTGTGGGAGTAGAAGCATTTTGAAAATTGCTAACCAAAACAGTATAAATACATCCATTTAGCCATTTTCGGGGGATCTCCAAAAATTAGCAAATTTTAAACAGAGAACCATCTAGTAACAATCGTTCATAGGAATCCAATCAAAATTGTGGGAGGAGCATTTTGAAAACTGGCTGCTAAATATTTTTAGTCCTTCATTTAGCCATTTTTAGCGGATCGCCAGAAAAGCAACTTTTCAAAAGAAGACCGCCTAGTGAACATTTATTCGAAATTTGAAGGCAAACCTATCCAAATTATGGAGGCTTTTCAAAATTGGCTACCGCAAAATGGCCCTCATTTAGCCAATTTTCGGTGTATCGCCAAAATAGTAAGTTTTCAAGACAGGACAGGATAGTGAAAATTTTTAACAAAATTGGCCACTAAAAAAACAAATAAAAAAAAACAAAAAAAAACCACAAATGCTCCCCTCCCATTTATCTTTTGCGGATTGATAAAATAAGAAAATGTTCAATACAGAACCATCTGGTGTACAATTGTATAAAACTGGAAAGAAATCCCATCAAAAAAGAAGCATTGTGAAAATTAGCTACCGATAAGTTAGGTCGCCAAAAAAAAGTAATTTTTCATGAGAGGCCTTCCTAGTAAATATTTATGCAAAATTCAGAGACAATCCGATCACAACTTTGGGAGAAGCATTTTGAAAACAACCGAAACATTTTGTATGACCCCATTTGGCCAATTCTTGGCGGATTGCCAAAAAATTAAAAGTAAATTTTCAAGAACGGCCTATCTAGAGAACATTCGTACAAAATTTGAAAGGAATCGGATCAAAACTGAGGCAGAAGAAGGATTTTAAGTAAAAGTTTACATACGCATACACCATGTATACGTGTATATTCAGAAGGAACTGGACTGTTCCTCCCGGGGATGATCCCCCCCTCCCCCGGGATGATTTCCCCCATAAGACTATTCCTCCCGATATATTTTCGATAATTTTTTTTCTTTTTTCTATTTCATATATCCCATTTTCATATATGCTTGGATTATCGGGTTACATGTAACCTTCTTCCCACTTACCGGAGTCGCAGTTATTAAGTAACTAGGGATATTGGCTCTGAAGTCGCTTGGATTATCGGGTTACATGCATCTTTCCAGATTAGATGCTATTAGGAGTTAACGGCCTACTGGAGTCGTAGTTATTAAGTAGCCATATTTATTGGCTCTGGAGTCTTACAGAGGAGATGCTATTGAGAGTTAACGGCCTACCGGAGTCGGTGGTAGTAAGTGCCTTTGACCATTTAATGTCTCCTGAGTGGGTACTCATACCAGTGTATAAACTCTTAATATTATTTTTTTAACTGAACTCAAGTGTGAAGTTTAATTGCAGTAAATAGTGACTTTTATTCAGGAAATACAGACAGTAGCTTTAGTCAATGTAGTCCCTTAGAAAAATAAGAAAAATATACCGCGGGCTTCTGGGTAAAAAAGTGTAGGCCTTCTGGGTGGAAAAAGTGTAGGTAAAAGAAAGTCTGGGTAAAAGAAACCGTAGGCCTTCTGGGTAGAAAAATCGTAGATCTTCTGGGTAGAACAGTGTAGGTCTTCTGGGCCGTAGGCCAGGTGGATCGTAGGCCAAGTGGGTTGTAATCCAGCCAGTATATTGGACCAAATAGTGGTTGGGAGAATACTTTCTTTCTAAGTCTTATGGCATATTACGATCTGTTGCTACGCTACTATGTGCAGAGACTTGCAGACAGAAAACTACTAAATAATGTTTTAAAACATTTTCCTATCTCGTGGCTTCGTTTGAAGAGCACGACCTTATGCACACATGCTTACGGTTCAAGAAATTGCACTGCGTTGGAATGCCGATTTTGAATGGAAGAGCTGGCAGAGTCATTTGAATGGGATCCTTTTAGGTTCACCGTTGAAATAGTCAGAAATGTAAAACAAGTATATATAATATCAAAAGAGGTTTTATTGCACATTATTTCAGTTGTTATTGTCACACAGAACACATGTAGCAAAAATGCACTGACCAAGCAAAACATGAACATGTTAGAAAACAGTTTGTTGAAACGTCTTCATTTTACGACAAGTGTGTGCCCGTTTTTTTTCCTCTGGAAACTTCCAATACTCGAGGAACTAGCACTTAACAGTTACTGGTAAAACCAAGCGGAAGGCACTGAACGCCTCTGAAAGAACACCCATCCCCTGCCTGCAGTCCCCTAAACTTGGATGAAGCCCAAAGCGAAAAGGGTCAAAAAGGAATAGGCGCTAGGTCCCGTACACCTGCCCCACCCCATACCCGCGACGGTGAAGGTCAGCTCTGGACATCACTGATTTATACACACAGTTTAGGGAGGTGGGTGGGGAAAGGCGCTAGCTCCCATGCCCCTGCCCCATCCCATACCCGCGACGGTGAAGGTCAGCCCTGAACATCACTGATTTACACGCACAATTTAGGGGGTCGGTGGGGAGTGACTGCACACACATAAAACACCCAGTTTATTGCAAATTGCGCACGTAAAAGGAAAAAAAAATGTAAAAAAAAATACAAGCAAAAAAACCTATGGCGAGAATTCTATGCTACCCGCACTAATCCTTGTACACTCTGTATCTGACACGTTCGAATCTACAGATGTTAAACCAGGAAAATATATTTTTAAACAAGGACTGAACTTCACTTCCCCACCCCCATCTTATAACACACTCACTCATAAACATGACACGCAGAATTGCAAATTTAGTGGATTTTCACAGTTCAATAAAATGCAAATATAGTCGCAGTTAATCAAATGAATGTACTGAAACTAGAATCAGTATCAAGCACACGGAACCAATCATCACAACAATCCATTTTGATATCTCTTGAACTTGACCGAAACAAACATATTCAATTCTATTTTTCACACTTTTTTGCAGATAATCACATTAAAACAACTGACTGAGGAGGGAAACGAATCCCACAGATACAGCTTAACCCGAAACGAACGATGCGCGGTAAAAAAGAAACAAATTGACAACTACACACAGTACTTCCAGCGGAATCTTAACTGCCCTTGTCTTTAACTACGATTGGTGGTCAAGCATCTTATTTCTTCAAGACTGCACCCTCACCCCCACTTCTCTCCGTTTTCAATGTATAATTTTTAAGGGGTGTTAGATGCGTGTATTATTCAACAGTCAAATGTGTTGGACAATTTTAGAGCCTACCACCAAACACCACCACAAAAAAAAAAAAAATGAATCCCTACTATTTGCAAAGAGAAATGTTAAGTAGATGTCAAAGCGGCCTCCCGTGATAATCTGGTCCTAATGCTGTGAAAATAAAATTGTGAGGCTCTTTCCTTTGAGAAACTGAGGTCTAACGGTAAGATTGATGTTGCAGCGACAACTAAAACAATTCAAGGGAGATCAGGTTTAATAAGAATTCACCGCACTGTAAAAATTAATGTAATAGGGATACCTGACATTGTGGACTGTCAGCTCTGGGCGAAACGGGATCAGAACAGCAAATTCCGTCCCAAACGGGATCATTAGTTGTCTGGTATGCACGTAATCGTTCGCAAAAATCTGAGGAAATGACCCAAAACAACAAGTTAGTCTTTGAATCCACATAAAAATCAATCCAAAGTAAAGCTTTGATGTACTTAACGCAAGCATATTTTTCAAGAAATAGATACTAGGTAATCATGCCTTTCACTACATACATATCTTTTGGATGACCCTTCCTGGCACAGAATACTTCTACACACACTGATGATCAAACAGCTACATACTTGTTTACGGGTATGGGTACATAATTAAGACTTCCAGGCCGCGTTACACGAATCCGTTATGCTGCCGAGAAGTCTATTGACTGGTTGTGATGGCGACCTCAGTCTGGTGAGACAGATTCACAGACACGACGACACTCCTGCTACTCTGAAGGGTCTGAACGGGAGCAAAGTACACGCAAGTACAGACCAATCAAATTTCTTACTTTGCTTGACAAGAGCAGACGTATTGGGGCATCCGTTATGACCAGAATGCCTCTCCCCCCCCCCACCCCCCCAAAAAATGATAAACTTGCTGTCTCCAACCCACAGATTAGCTTTTCAAAATTTGAAAATGAATTCAACAGACGCAATAATCAGTGAACACACATGCGAGAAGAGACCTAAACCAAATCTAGACCTCTCCTACTTTTTGCATTGAGTCATAAAACTGGCACATTCTTATTGACTCGATCTCGCAAAATAAATTCAATGGAAAAAATAAAATGTCTCCTAATTACTTACAAATCTGGTACGGTTTTAAGAAAATTCTTTCTTCCATTAAAGAACCAAATTCACTTAAATTCATCGCTCGAGCCCAGCGTCTGGGAGCTGAATGACATCAGCACGGAAGCCCCGCCCACTTGAATGCTATCTACAGCTGTCATCGGGAATATCTTGAATATCTCTTACAACAGAAACACCGCACCAAAATGCAGTAAAATTTAACAGGCCCAGTCTTTACTTCACTACGGCAGCCGCGTGTAACTTCTCTATATTGAGTCTCAAGTCCCACATACTTATGACAAGACACTGTTCTTAAATGGGCTGCCAATGTGGTACAAAAGTGTCGTTGCATAGATACGTCATTACGTCATGGGTGCAGTAACGCTGACGTTACTGCATCCCGATTTGACCGTCTCGATATAAAACAAATTTTCACAACTGAGTGCACAAAAAATTGTTCAATTATAGCCCTAGCATAAATACAATTTAAACATAAATACACTACTGCAGCTCAATGTCGTGATTGTGGCGTCCAGAAACAGTGAAGCAGTTCGCTTTTTAATGAACCCAAACACACGACTGGACACAAAAAACGTTATTCACCAAATGCCGTCTTACTACTTACTAAATCTGAGCCTGACCTATATATGACTGGCCGAGACAGCCTCTCCAATACAGGCTATTTATTTTGCAACAAAAACAATCCCATGCTTTCCCCTATTTTATATAGCTGTCATGCTTTCAAGTTAACAATATTTGTGCATAATTTGGCGGGCAGTTTCCAGTTATCCGCAATGTCATTCAATCCAATATTTATGCTTGCTCACGAAAATGAACTTGAAGATACGACAGAAACTGCGCCAGCAATAACTTATGCAAAACAGGCTTTAAGGCAAACTGCGTGTTGATCAACATTAATCTCGTGTGAGATGCTTAAAAAAAACTCACAAAACACATATAAAACCCATCCTTTCATCTGTCGGCACTCATTATGGACTCTACAATACTCATATCCAACCTCCAGCCCGCAGGGTTTCCGGGTTTTTGTTATCACCCCTGGACAAGAAAACAGTCCGACAGAGAAAACGACACGCAAGAATTACGATTTTTGACGTTTTTATAGTTGGTGCAACCACATGCGCCTCTGTCCATTTCGAGACACTCAGCAATATTTTTCGCGATGTTGCGCACGTACTATGAAGCCAACATTTATTATTGTTTTCACTGTCCTCCCTATAATTAAAATTTTGAAAAACATTCCTCTGACAAAGTAACTTTTTCCATGAAAATATCAACAGTGGATTGGTTGACAGCAGCCACAATAAGCACAGGCAGATTAGAGGAGGGGCTTCAACAAAATCACAGAATTGGCCAATGGAAACGCTGGAAGCAGAACACGTAACGCCCCAGGCGTTACAATTGGTCCGTTTGCGCCTGGGAGGCACCGCCCACTTCCTGCATCTGCTCGACGAGCTCGTCGCGGTTCTCCATGGCGCTGTAACGCGTGCCTATGAACTGCTTCAGGTGAATCTAGCAAACACAGCAATGACAGATGCATGCTAGCATCACAAACACAAAACACAACGCTTCGAATTTAACCTCTTGTAACATTAAGCAAAGATGTTGCATATTTTTGTTATTTTATTTTATTTTTTTTGGAAACTGAGCACCGAAAAATGTTCCCCCATTTTTATGTAAGACCCGCCCCCCCCCCCCCCCCCACAAAAGAAGATAATGTTGTTTTGATCAGCCATAAACATCACGAAAGTTTTATTTTACTCCCTGACACGTAAAACACAAATGAGCCAGTTTTTATAGCTTTGCTTTTCACTTGCACATGTTTCAGAATTTAACGTTTACCTGCAGATAAAGATTGACTTCATCTGGACGACTTAGATATGGGAAGTTGCCGCCAGACTTGAGGTGTGCCCGCCTGGCGTTGGGGTAACACTTGTACATCTCTTCCCTGACGCGTTGTGACAGCGCACATTCGTCGTAAACCTTAGCCAGCAACAGGTCACAACGGTTCATTACAACAGGTCACAACGGTTCATTACAACAGGTCCCAACGGTTCATTACAACAGGTCACAACGGTTCATTACAACAGGTCACAACGGTTCATTACAACAGGTCACAACGGTTCATTACAACAGGTCACAACGGTTCATTATAAGAGGTCGTCATAAAATTCTTGAAAGAAACGGAACACCACTTTCTGAATACACTTTTTAAAAGTAAATAACAGCTGCTTCCAAAAAAAAAATCCAAATAAATAAATACGTAAATAAATAAAATACGCCAACAGAGGCTTGCGGGAAAGCAAAGGTTTCTTACGTCGATAACGGTGACGGGAAGTGTTTTGAGCTTTTGCGGGGCCACGTAAGCGTTGGCACAGTTGAGCGTCAGCCGAGAAGCCAGGTCCTTCTGTCCCAAGCTGTCCAGCTGTCACCAAAAACACACCCATAATCACATGACAGATTTAATTTCTTTGGAATTTAAACGAATTAAACTGAAATCTGATTTTTTTAACTGCAATAAAGAATAAAGTTTTCAAGATCCAACCTAGTACTGGAAATGTTCTATACCAGTAAGCTATAAGCGCAAACTGATTGACAAAATACAGTAGCTGAGCTACTCACGGATTCGACCATGAAGTCTATGGACGTAGCAATGCCTTTGTCCACGTAGCCCTTGTCGAAGCCTCCCATCACCATCTTCTTGAGCACCAGGGCCGGCATCATCCAGAACCTTAGAAACACGAGACATCGTCCATTTAAAAATATATTGTTTTAGGTGCACACAATGTTTCCAACCCATTTGCTACTGAAGTCTATTACCCGCTGAGGGTACACATTTTTTAGCTTACTGATTACTCCTTTTGGATGGATCGCGGCTTGACTAGCATATTTTACGTCATTAGTTCTTACGTTGAAGCAGAGCCAGTTTGCTGGAAGATCGCCGTATCAACAAAGGAATTGCATAGCACCAGAGACTCAACTCTCGGCGACAGATGAGTATACTCCGCAAACTTCTGCCCCAGGAAGCCACCAAGTGAAGCGCCAAATATATGAATCTGAAATTTAAGAGATTTTGGAGTGGCAAATTTCAACGTTTTTTTGTTGTTTTTTTTTGGGGGGGAGGGGGGCGTTGGGACAACACTACCTATCACAATGGTAGTATATGACTACTACGAAAACGAAACATTTAAGGTAATTTTCACATTTTTGTGGTTTTAATATTTCACCACTAACATCACAGAATACTTGTTAACACTCCAGGCAGAGATTAAAATAAACCTACCTTGTCCAGGTTTAAGTGATCTAACAGCTTCCTAAAACCCTCGTAAAACTCCTTTAACTTCCAATACACTGGATATTCAACCTGCCAAACAGTTAAAACAATAAAACATACCTCTCAACTTCTTCGTTAACTAATTAATAATTTTTAGATATATGCTATTACAATAAATTTAATCTGGTTTGATCTCGAGACCATAGTTACTGCATGAATTTATTAAAACTTCCATTAAATCATTATGAAACAAATGATTTTTAAGGCCTGTTTATCTATTTCTCTTGAAAGCTACGACTTTTATGTTGCAGGTCTGTGAGGTCACGGGTAGCGCACTCACAGCGATGACGCGGTAACCGGCCGCGGAGAGTGCCAGAATCTGCTTGAAGAAGACCTCGGCCCTGCCGCTGGCCGGAGGCAGACAGACGAGCGGACAGCGGACGCTCTTGGGACCCGCATCGTACAACGTCCAAGCCTTGTCATTTCCCTCGTCAAGCACGAACTAAACAAAATACCAGAATACGTGAAACTATCACACCAAATGCTGCTTCACTTGTAACAGCATAGCTTGGCAGTGGAGCCCTTCCAGGGTAAAGCACGAAAAGCATTTCTTTTTATGTGTTACATGCAAAAAAAAACAGAAAAGGGTCAGACAGGTTGGGTTTATAATTATCACATGCAAATCCTAGGCCGCGTTCTCACATCTAAAGTAATTGTCTAGAGTAACACGCATAGCAGTGTAAGGTGCACTTCCCCGACACCTCTACCACTAAGCATAACAAAAGCCATCAGCATCTTTTTTCAATAAATGTAAAGCAACACTTCAATTTCCAAGGCGAAAATGAAACATCGTCTTCTGGACTCTAAGGATAAAGCATACCATACCTTTTTCTGTTGGACACTTGCACGAAAACTCATATAATCTTCACTCCGTGATAGCGCACTCATCGTTAACAATCCTGCCCCCTACGTCATAATAGCTGCAACATACAGGGTCAAGTCAGTGTGGCCACGTGATCTCATGTGATGTTTTGATAACACGGGTCTTGCACGGGAACCGGACAAAATACCACCAGACATAATACCACAAAGGAATAGGGCTGGTATGAAATATTTCGAATGAAATATTTCTTGCAATATTTCATGAAATATTTCACTGTAAAAATTTCAAAAATTTCACGTTTTGAAATTTTTCAATAAGAAATAAGTTGGACATCAAGAATATCAAATACTGACATATACCTATCCATGGACATTCATCTTCTATTGTCAGTTAACACACTGCGTTGGCATAACTCTACCAGTAAACAATGCAGCCACAGAAATCCTGCGTGGTCTATGACTTTTGAGTAACAAAGCTAGCAGTTGCTAGCCCATAGCACCGTTGACACATCTGCTCCGGGTATCTAAGCGGGTGTGTCTCTAAGGGGTGAGGAGTGAGGCAGAAGGGTTTATAGTAACTGCTGAAAGGAGGCTCACTGTTAACGGCACAGGGGAAAGAGGTCGCAATGGGCCAAAAAATATAGCAAACAATATGTTAGCTAAACAAACAGGGAGCAACTCACGCCCGAGTTTCCTTCAAGTTTAACACTGTTGAATAGTCACCCTTAATACTGCAATTAAGCGGTGTTTCTCATTTAAACGACAAAAAGCTTTGCCTTTATCCGGTTTTACGATAAAGCGGTATGCAAGTATCCGGTTAAAAATGCATAATTTTATGCAATCAAACGATGTATGGGTTTAACCGGTATGCGATCATTCTGTCATTTTATCTGTCTTTGCATTTTTGACGGTGGTATTTGTTAAATTAAACGAAAAGATATTAAGCATAGCCTGGAAGTGTGTGTTTTTTTTTCTAATGTGCTTTGAAAGATTTCAAAAATGTCAATATTTCTGAAATATTTCAAAAATTTCAAATTTCATGAAATTTTTTAAAATTTCGAAATTTTTACCAGCCCTGCCAAGGAAATGAAAACTAGAACAAAATACCACCAAATAATCTTTTTATTATGCAGCGTAACAACGAAGAGTCTAGGTCCAAGCCCCCCCCCCCCGGCCCTAACCCCCCTCCCCCGTCAATCCCCCCCCCGCGACTAAAACCCCCCGGCGGCCTAACCCTACCCCCCCCCCCCCCCGGCGAAAAAAAAACCCCGGTTCTCAAGTCTATTTTATATTTTGTAATTGCGATACATCCGAGTTGTTAATTACACTTTAAATGCCCATTGAAGAGATAACACGGCGTTTAAAATTGCAATTTCTGAAGCACTGAAGGAATTGATCATCATTATAAAAGAAACTTCATACATCCACTGATGAAAGCACTCAATTTTTGAAATTGCAATTGCTCTTATGATTGATGAATGTGTACACATTAAAAATTGCAATTCATATGCCGGTTGCGAGATCAGTCGAGTTTACAAATAACAATTTCTCTTGCAACAGATGTGACTTATAGCCATTGCGATTCACTTGAATGGGTAATTTAGTGAATAGCTCGAACACTAACAAGTCCTAAAGAGATCAGCTCCAGTTCATCGACTCCGAGTCCCGGAGTAGGTTTGCAGGAACGCATAAAATGACCCAGATTGCTGTGAAAAATCACACTACCATTATGGAATACATCACATCTGCTAAAGGGAATCCAAAGATAATTTTCAGTAAAGAGTTCGAGAATTCAGCCTTTGTAGTTGGAGAGTTGAAATGTTAGCTTTGTCATGATGTGTAAGCGGTTATTATAAAGTGAAAATAAATGAAGAAATTATCATTACACATTTTCTTTGAGAACGGGGGGAGGGGGTTTGGGTGGGGGGGGGGGGGGGGTTAGGCCGCCGGGGGGTTTCAGTCGGGGGGTTCTGACGGGGGGTTAGGGCCGGGGGGTCTCGACCGGGGGGGTTTTGGCCTGTTCCCAACAACGCAGACTCGGTAGCGTCCAGTCATGCAAGAAGCTCAAATAAGACGCGAAACGAAGACGGCTTAGGGATTATAAGCGATACATACTCACGTGGCTCAACACGCAGCGTAACAACCCAGACAGGGTGGGGTCCAGTCATCGAGGAAAAGACTCAACATAAGATGCATGACGGAGACGGCTTAGGTATTATAAAAATCGAATCCCGGACAAAACGGCGACGGCCAAAACGGCGACGGCATAAACGGCGACGGCCAAAACGGCGTAGCCAAAACGGCGACAAGTGCAACCACGGACAAAACGGCGACGAAGCTTAATAATTTAATGTTGACAATCAAAATAAAAAGAATAGTGTTGCCAGATAAATCAGTTCATTTCTACTTGGAGATTTAATGAGCTGATCTGTATCGGTTATGTGAAATGCTGTTATTATATACGAATCCACACCAATGAAAGATAAGATTAAATTTTATTTTCCCTGAGAAAATAATTTTCAGTTTTACCTGAGAAAAGATAAGTGAGTAAATCATTCCTTGAGCAGATCACTGAGACAGTGATTGGTGACAGGAAGGAGGTGGTTAGGGAGGGCAGGAAGGGCATCTTGGGAGAAATGCTGCACTGTGTTCAAATTTATTTATCTCTCATAGTTAAAAAAACTGTGTTGGTAACGTTGTTACTTTTTTTTTTTTTTTTTTTTTAAATAAGCCTTTTAAAGCATAAACTTAAAAAAAACTCCGTCGCCGTTTTGTCCGGGGTTACACTTGTCGCCGTTTTGGCCATCGCCGTTTTGGCCGTTGCCGTTTTGGTCTTCTCCGTTGTGGCCGTCGCCGTTTTGGCCGTCGCCGTTATGTCCGGATACCATAAAAATCAGATGCAGTAGATCGCGAGATTTTTCGCATATAAACAGGGCACTAAAATGAGCAGAATTTAAGCCAATATCAACAGCAATAAACCACGACAATAAACTAACTAGGATGTACAAAAAATGGAAATAATGGGCATATGAATTGTAGAGATTTTAAGAACAGTTATAGTAAAGTAGAATGTCCTCAGTGAATGTTATTTTACGTTTGTTTTAGTTACATTCAGTTATAAATAGCTCCGGTGATCAGAGAAAGTAATAAAAGATTGTGGTGGTATTTTGTCCTGGTTTTCACTTCCTTTTTCTTATTATGCCCGGCGGTATTTTGTCCGGTGGTATTATGTCCGGTGGTATTTTGTCCTACACCCGTCTTGAACAACCCATAATCCATGGACAGTGTGCGGGCCAAAACCTGACGAAACCGCGAAAAAAGTAATAGCATGACAGAACTGGCCACTAATCAATTTTGAACCGAATAATTTGATCAGTTACAGGCACATAAACAATATACTCTGACAACTGAAAACTACTATTTTCATGTTTGCCAAAAGAAAAAGCTTCCAAAATCATATATACAACTGTGTATCATCGGCATAAAGTGCACGGAGCTGCAAAGAGTGGAAAGAGTATTGGGCAAAGATACTTCGTTGCAGGGCTCAAGTGGCCCAGTGTGAATTGTGTGCAACCTGTTAAACAAGACCGCATATTCCGAAAAGTCTCGTCTCGTGAGCAACATTTCGAGACTTCTGATGTCGAAGGCCACGGATGAATAATACCAGAAGCAATATCTCTTTTTTTTTACAATTTATACCATTATTATGAACTTTGTGATATAGGCCAGTTTCCGTGGAATGACGTGATTGGTTGATTACACAGGCTGGTGTAATTTGTACTTTTCCAAGGTGCTTATTAGTTTCAACTACTCAATCTGCATGTTATTTCATATAAACCGTCATTCTTAACTTGAAAGCACCAAAGTTATGGCTAAAAATCTGTGGTATTCTAAAATGAAACGAACACTAGTACACACCTCTTTGCACACTTGTCAGAATTTAGCACACACACTGTCCTAAAGTATTTATTATCTTTTTTTTAATTAGTGGAGCTCGGACTCTTTATGCAGTATTCTTGCGCATTTCATTCGGAAAACCCAAAGTGTGATAAGAATAAACACATTCGATAATCTCGCTGTTGTCAACCAATCAAAGCTGGAATTAAAGCCGGCCAGAAATTCCACACGAAATTTATAGCTTTTGGACACTTTATATTGGAACAAAAACAGTCATCAACCAGAGCGGCGTTCATGGGCAAGTGAAAGGCAAATGAATGTCATCAATAAAAAGTTTTAGGAGCTTGTTTGGCATCATACGGTATGCATGAACTGCTAGCTCCAAAAGCGGCTCGCTACTGGGGTGTCGGCCTGCCGCTTCAATTCCTCGCATTGAAACTCTTCGCAAGTCAACTTCACGCGTTTTGAGGCACCACTTAGGCAATATTTTGCAAGACTAAACGACTTACAAGTCTTAAGTTTGCCAAAGGCCCTCAAAGTAATAAGACAGTGATAAACCTTTGTGTTACCCCTTCTTTTAAAGAACGTTTGAAATAACCAGAAATCTCCCGCAATAACTGACATATTGTTTACATACAGGGAGCATACTTTACTGCCTAAAAATGTAGTAATAACGGCTCTAATTACACGCAAAAATTCCGAATTGATACTTCAACAAGAATGTCGGTGGACATTGTGCCAAGCCGAAAAAAGCGAAGATATTTCACAGATGAAAGGAGAATCCCACCAATTTTTACAAAATTTAGATTTGGTATATAAGACCTCACGAGCAAGATTGCTATCAAATGCAATGGGATGGGATCTGTGGGATGAAGAGCACTGTATGTGTTTTATAAAGGTATCTGATGCTGCTTTTATTTACAAAAAAAAAGACGAGATGATTATCATTTAGCCTATATAACTCACAATTCAAAGCCAACAACAGTTTAATTAATGTAGAATGGGACTATATATAGACATGGAATGCTTCTGTGGGAGGTAGAACCATACACAAGGCCCGCAAAACCGACCGGTATCAAGGGGACATTGTGAAACTTCACCCTGAGTGGGACTTGAACTCACGACCACTTGCAATGCTGTGTGGAGGACCACCTAGAGAACATTCCTGCCAAATTTCAAAACAATCGGAACCAAAATGAAGGAACAGTAGCATTTTGAAACACACACACACTTAACGGACGACGTCTAATTCTGCACCAAGCAGTTAATCGAGTTTATATTTTTGCAGACAACGGATAACCTATTTCATCAAAAATTTAGTCACTTCACTTCGGACTCATGACGCTTAAACCAACGAACGTAATCTTTTGACACCTGAGTACGGAAGCTAATTGTGCTTCACGGTTAAGATATAAAGGACATGCTGTCCATTAAAAATTGCGCATGAAAACTGCGTTTCGCAAAAAAGGGTAAAGTGCACAGGAACTTTTAATAAATGTTTGTGTAAGTGGCACTGGTATGCAGATTTCAAGCCTTAGAACATCTAAATTTGGCCCCTACGACTATTACTGTACAATGGATAGCTCGAAGAAGCGGCCCGCTACTGAGGTTTGGCGTACCACTTCAAATCCTCACTATATGACGCAAGTCAACTACGCTCTCACTTTGAGGCGCCTCTGTGACGATGTTGTGCAAAATTCACCGATCCGCAAGTGTTTATTTGGATTTGCTAAAGGCCCTCAAACTACAACGGTAATGATATACAACGTCTGTGATACCGTTATTTCAAAGAAAAGTATACGGAAATAACCACAAATCTCTTTTGTTTACATGCACGGGGAATGGTTTATTAGGCGAAAAAGTGAGTAAATTTTGTAATTATCCACCAAAAGCGTTTGAATTAGTATTTTAAAAACATGGAAGAAATTAAAAGTGAAATTTTGTGGGTATACAGAAAAAAGTTACACCTGATTCTGAATTTATCAATTATCTGAGAATACATTTTACAGATAATCATTAATCTGTTCATTTAAATTTTTGGTTACTTGACTTACGAGTACGCGTAGTTACGTAACACTTAAAGCCAAGGACGTGAACAAACATTTGACAGCGGAATGAAAGGACGACTATTCTGCACTTTTAACAAAAAATAAATAAATAAAAGATATGCAGCCCATTAAAAATTGTGCCTGTTTCGCAAAGGGATATTTTGTGAATGAACTTACAGTAAATGTTTGAATAACAGGGACTGGTATGCAGGATGTGCCTAAGAAGATATGAAGCTAAACCCCATTAACGGGAGGTAATAGGGCTTAGAAACTCTCAAGTAAAATAAACCAAGTTCTTTTAAGTCTGAGCTGACCTAGTCCTAGATGACTCTTGCTTCTGACCTAGGAAGACAGAAAGGGTCCACTGGGACTAGAGCTGACCTGGAGCTACTCTACAAGTAGCAGATGGGCCTGGGGTATTTATGGTAAGGAACTAAAACTATTTTCAATTGCTAGCAAATAATATGATCGTGTTAAATATATCTGCAAAAATTAAATATTATTTTCTCCAAAAATGACATACACTGGAAACTCTTTCTAAAAAAAAACTTCCTTTACAACTTTGGAAACAGGATGTTTACAATTTTATGGGATGTCTATCGGCATTCTATTCATACCGGGAGGTCTTATTCTGGTAAATTACTTCGAGGGCATTTCACTTCGTTTCTGCTATTCTGAAAAATCTTAATAAGGTTAATAACATTACCGTGTTTTTGATAATCTCATGGATTTCAACGGAAATTGGAAATCAATCTAGGTAATGCCAAATAGAGGGTCAGTCAAAATAAAATCGGTCTACTGGATAACTTTGTACACTTTGTCAATGAAAAGCAACAGAAAATAACACAACGACGTTTATTGGCAAATTATGGACAAAAAATGTATAAGTGGTTATTATAACACACACCAATTGAGAAACGCACTCCCGTAAAAAGAAATGATAAGAAACTGTCTGCGTGCTCTTACCGCGTACAGAAGTCACAAAACCAATTCACAGAAAAACATTGGGCATGACTCCGAGATACTATGAAGATGGCTTTGTGACGTAAAACGTTTTCCTTTGCATTGCGCAAGTTGCTATGCGACACTCGTGTCGCAGGACAATACCATGAAAAATTTCGAGTCAAATTTCGAGTTTTTGGTGTTTTTTTTTCTATCTGTGAATCATTTCTGCTTGTTTGTGTTATAATGGGGATATATCCTGGTGCAGTCGTGCATTGTATGGAATTCGATCACTTGTGAAATGCCAATGAACTCACCGCTGGGCGGGTTGTTCAAAGGCCTTCCACGCGTGCTCGAATCCCAAACATAGCAATCAACCCCATGATTTATCCCTATAATCGAAAACAAATTATTTTCAGCCAGCATTTTTTTCAAAGATGTTTGCAGCAATGTGCGAAGATGTTTGCAGCAGCAAAAATTCACCAGCTATGCCATTTGGTCTCATTGAATTCTGCACAATTTTTAAAACTAGTTGGCAGATTAATCTCCGTGAATGCCACATGTTAAATTACACATCTAAATAAGAAACCATGGAACAACTACAACTAATACAAAGTGTATACAATGCAATGAAATAGGAAAATATATGGTGCCAATATCTACAGAACATGCGTATTCACTGACATGTTAAATAATAGCGAAAATAAATGCATATATCAATTACGACAACAATATGATGTCTGGATGATAACACTTAATGCATAAAGTTGGAAAACTATATTACAAACTAAACTGAAAAAGTTTCCATTGAACACCTTTTTGAAATTTTCAAAAGAATTCTCAACTCGATTAAGAGCCGATGGGGCATTCCAAACTCGAGTAGCAAAGCAGTACTGAATGCATTCTAGTCACACCCCTAGATGTATCGAGGCTCCGCTTGAAAAGCTTATTAAAAATATTTCTTCATAAATCTGTATATATGGCGGCGCCTTTTTATATACCGCATTAAAAGCCGGGATCAGTATTTTAAAACCTATCTGAGTTTTTCCTGGCAGCCAGCGCAGTTGTCTAAAGGGTTAAGTGACATGATCGCACATTTGCTTCTTGCGAGCAACCCTGGTAGCATGCTACGGATATATGTTCTTTTATGTACATGGTTGGGTGTAATCGAAAGGTTAACAATTTAAGTTACAGTTGGGACTAAGTATACAAACAGGTTTTCAGTTATTTTGTTGGAGTTCAAGACTACACATTGCATTGCTAGTATCAGTAATATGTTTCTGGACAACTGTTCATTTGCGGGCTGAATTCGGGATCGGTATTGCTACGATTGCCGTTAAGCTGGTTTCATAATTAATTAAATTTATTCACATATAATTATCTTTTCCACACCAGTCTTTGCTTTATGTGAATTCGAATCACATTTAATTTGGCTTTTTTGTACAAATCACGATTTTGTCATCATTCTTGCTAGTTCCCCATGCTCCTCATTCTGCATCTTTTAATTTTTGTCTGTTTAATTTTATCAAAATCACGGAGTTTTAAGTTTTACTGTTATAACAACTATTTTTCCGACGCATATTTTTAACTGATTCTGAGGAACCACAACCATTCCTATCATCTTTAGTTATGCAATAATTGCATTACGCTCCGACGCCTGACCAATTTCATAATCAGTGAGTAAATCATCAAAATTTCGCTTGATTGTCAAATCAAGGATGTGACCAAAATTGTATAGTGATACCTAAACCTGTTACTTTGGGTAAAATTTGGTCATATTTTCTGAAAAATGTTCGAATTCATGATCCTCTTTATTATCATATCAAATATTGAATCACCAAGGATTATGAGCTTATCGTTAGTAGTCAGTACCAATTCCAGCAGAAATTAATTCATAACATCGAAAACAAACAAGTAAACCCTGAATAAATGGGGTACCTTGGACAACCATCAATATGAATTATTTAACATGACCGAAACTGACAACACTGCCCATGCAATACCCAAATGTTCTTTTGACATCGTGGACATTAACAGTTTTGCAAAAGTAGTAATTTGGAATTTAAGCTGCAATATATATATATATATATATATATATATATATAAATATATATATATATATATATATATATATATATATATATATATATATATATATATATATATATATATATATATATATATATATATATATATATAGACATAATAATCTTATTTTTCGACTCCCGATATTGGTTGAATGAAGCATTTATCACACTCAAGCCTTCCATCTACACTGCAGGAATAAAGAAACAAGTTATGAATGAGAAATTTCTGTAGCTCGAAATTTTTCATACAATAAAGTCAGACCCAAAATGATTGCAGGAAAGGTAATTTTCATAGAAATTGCCAAATGTTTCACTGCTAGTACAGGAGACAACTGAGTTTCGTAATCAAATGTATAAATATTTCGGAAATAATATAATTTAATGAAGTCTGCTTTTTACAATGGTAGTGACCTGTAACTATTTGGGTCTCAAATGACCAGTATTCAGGATGACCATGTCGCTCAACATGTTCCAAGATGCAATCAAATAATGTGGCGATTCTGTTACCGCTAGAATTATTCCGTGGTCTGTTAAGGAACGAGATACTATCAGGAGTAGCTGCTTTTAATGTAGCAACATGATTAGGATTAAGCCATGTTTCAATCACAAAAAATATCGAAAAATCTTGCTCGAAAAGGAAATCCAAACTGCTACTTGTTTTATTGTTAATAGATTGGCAGTTTAAACTTAATATTTACTTGGTCTTTTGATAAATTGTGACAAGTACCAAGATTTATTTATGCTGATTTAGCATGTTTTGGCTTATTTCACTTCAGTATATTTCGATAAGCAAGAATTTTACTGATTTTGTGTCATGTTTAGCCTCATTTTTGGCACTTTTTTATCAATACTCTATTCTATTCTATGGACTCAAAAACTCCTCATAATTTCTAAACACATGATTGATTTTCTACCAGTTTAAATATATTATGTTGAGTTCAATTTTTAAATAAAACTTAAAATAAAAGTTTCTCTAAAATGTAAATGGATTAAGATCTTAGTGATATGTAAATAAAGTACACCTTATCTATAACAAAGTTAACCAGCCTAAGTCTGACTTATGGGGCACTCCACAATCTACAAATCTATAGATTTGGTCTATTACCGAGTTTTAAGAGTGAAGAATGGAATAAAAGCAGGAACGTTTAAGGTAAACTGTCTTTTCCGCTGCTAAGTTTTACAATTGAATAATGCATAAAGATTCAAATAACCCAAAGTGGAGCAGCCTAAGGTACCAGAAGTCCAACACTAACAAAACTATAAAAACTGGGCTTCTAAATGGAAACTCAACACTTTGAGACTCTCAAATTGATACTAAGACTGGGGCTTCTATTCCGAAACTGTTCTGAAATACAAGCCCCGGAGCTTCTATTGTCATTTCAGCAGATAATTTTTTTGTTGCTCAATAAAAACAAGAAAAAACAAAATGAATGTTTACCCTTCACTTTTATTGAGGCAGGTGAAATGAGCATAGGCACATCAGAAAAAAATATAAAAAAATCACAATAACGAATCTCTGCAAGAGAGTGCCCTGTGGAAAACAAAAACACTGAAAGCATAAGTCTGCAATCCACTTCACTCTGCTATCTTAAGCTGTTCAGTCACAAACAAGCTCTTCATCCGACCCAAGTTCAACGTCCTTGCCCTCCACTGGTCTGGAACCGGTTTCAGAATTATTGTCCAAAAGCCTGTCATTCAGGACATCCACTGGTGCGGATGCGCCACCCTCACTGACGCCTCATAACTCCAACGATCTGGAATGGTTGCTGACAGTTTATGCAAGACCATTGACACAAAATCCACGTTTTTTTTCACGGGGGTCGCTTTCGATATAGAGTTGGCGTGTACTTCTTTTCTCCGTTAATAAACCACTCGTTCCACTCATGAGCCAAATACTGCTTGAAAACAGCATTTACGCCACTGGTCGCGTCAAGTAGTTTAAGCAGTGGAGTAAGCTTGGGTGGCACAACTTTGTATTCAATGTTGAGCCGTCTGAATGCAGCTTTGACGGTGTCGACTGCGTGGGGCCGTTGGCTGTCCAGAATCAAGAGGCTTGGCGAAGTGGAAAAACATGGCCTCTTCTTGGCGAAAATTGGATCTCTCTAGTCTGTCATTTTATCCTAACTCATTGAGTTCGAATGGAGAGCGTTTTCCAAATAGAAGCCATGGGGCGACTATATTGAGGGGGACGGGGGATTTTTCGAAAATTCCCGGTATTAAATATGATATAAAAAGGAATGGGGTACAAAACAGGTTGCGAGAAGTATGCCTGTATCTTGCCTTACTTGGTCTATCCAAAGTTTGGCTGGTCTTCCGCGGGGTCTTGAATTAGAGAAGTCTTGTCGGTACACTGTTGAGACTTAATCCTCTGGGGGACGCCCAGTTACCGAACCATCACAATCACAATCGATATCTCATTTGAAAAACTTCTAAGTTTCTTGCATCTTCAACTTTTAATGTCCATGTTTCGGAGGCATATATCGCTATATGTAAGATGAGGGCTTAGTAAAGTCTTATTTTCAACTTGCAACTGATACAACTTGCACCATCGATCGTGATTGGGTCTTGACTTGGTGTCAGCATCTTGCATTTGGCATCGTTAATTTTCATCCCCCATATTTTACATTTGATCTAGAGATTTTATTTCCTCCATAACATATTCTAGAAATATATTAAGGAGTGTTGGCCATAGCAAACATCCTTGACGAACACCTATTTCAACCTCAAACCAGTCTGTTAGTTGGCCATCAATTATTAATGCGCATCCCGTTTCATTATACAAGGACTCAATTATATGTATGATTTTTGGATCGATGCCAATAGCTTTCATCATCTTCCACAAAGCTTTTCTCCATACGGTGTCAAATGCCGCTTTGAAATCCACGAAATTAAAATGAAGCGGCATATTGTGTTCTTTGGCTTTTTCAATAATCTGTCTAGTAATAAAAATAGCGTCCACAGTACCTGTTGTTGGTCTAAATCCGAATTGGCTTTCCCTTTTGGCTTTCTCTGTTTGGTCTTTCATCCTTTCTAACAAGATGCGACAGAAAACCTTCCCTGGTATTGACAGCAAAGATAATGCTCTGTAGTTCTCTGGGTTAAGTTTGTTGACCTTTTTGTGTATCGGTGTCACTTACATCCTTGACCAGTCTTGTGGAGTCTTCTCCTCCCTCCACATTAAGTTAAATAGTTTTTCAAGCATGTCGATCATACGTTTCCCTGATCCTTTAAGCACTTCTGCTGTGATGGCATCTATTCCAGGTGCTTAACGATTTTTCATCTTTTTTATTGCTTGTTCTATTTCTGCTCTCGTAACTGGTGGTGATTCCTGGTCTTGGTTTATTGATTCTGGAATTTCTGTCAGAGCTGACTGATTGTGTGGGAAGGCAGTATTCAGGTGATTCTTGAAGTGTTCTTCCCAGCAGCTTAGGACTTCCTCTTGTATGGTATGTATATTGCCCGACTTATTTTTCGCTGCACTCATTGGTTTTTTGAGTTGTTCCTCTAGTTCTCGAACAGTTCTAAATAGGTAGTGTGTTTTATTCTGCCTGAAATCTTCCTCTATTTGCTCTATTTTAGATTCTAACTCTCTGTTTTTAGCTTTTTCTACAGCTCTTTTCACTGCTCGATGGAGTTTGTTGTATTCTTCTTTCTTTATATGACAGGTAGGCTTGTTAAGTAATTGCTTCCTAGCCTCACGCCTTTGCTCGCATTTTCTTTCTACTTCAGTCGGAAAACCATGTACTTTACTTCTCTTTTTATAGCCAATGACTTCTTCTGTTGTCTTATTTGTTGTATGTTTGAACTTGTCATAGATCTTCTCAATGCTGTTTGTTTCTAAACTGATCAGCGGTTCAAACAATCCGCCGATTTTTATTTCTAGAGCATAGGAAACTAACGGAGATTCTAGCTTTTCTACATCGAAGCGTTTCGGTATGCGGCTTATTTTTTCTGGTGTTTTAGGTTTTATACAGCATGTTGCCATGAGCAAGAAGTGATTCGAACCCACATATGCAGAGTTTTCCATGTGACCTTTCCACTATGAACTATGATGTAGTCTATTTGGTTCCTTGTTATGTAATCTGGGGATATTCAGGTAGTTCGTCTTTTTTCTGAATGTCGAAACATGGTGTTGGTTACTACTAACAAATTGATGGCACAAAACTGAAGTAGCTGTAACAAGCGGTCGTTTGACGTTCCTAATCCGTACTTCCCAACAACGTCTGGCCAATTGTCTGCTTGATCGTTTCCGACTTTTGCATTAAAATCACCGATAATAATAAAAGCATCGTTTTGTGGAAAGCCATTGATTTTTTGTTGTAGCTGATCTAAGCAATCCTCGTATTCTTCATCTGAGTATGATGTATCCGAAGCGTACACTTGAAAGATTGTCGTGGGACTTGTTTCTGTATCCAATGTTATGTCGTTATGATATGCAGTCGTATGAAATCAAGCTATCTGAATTGTTTTCTTGTCTTGTCTTGTCTTTTCTGGATGACGGTATGATGGTAAAATTTTGCTTCACAAAGGTCTCACAATGATCTTTATTCCAGTGTGTTTCTGCCACTCCCAATATGTCTATGTTGAATTTGGCCATTTCACTGAGGAGTGTTTCAAGAGAACCTTTGTTGTTCAGCGTTCTCACATTCCATGTGGCAACTGAAATGTTAACCGGGAGATTCTTAGCACCCTAATTCTTTCGAGTGCCCGCGACCGATGGCAGTTAAGTAGATTGTGCTGGCATGGTGGGTGATTTAGCTGTAATACTTGGGCACCTGCCAAAGGACTTCCCACGGTGTGGTGTATCATAACAAGCACCTGCAACAGTGCCGCTTTCCGTTTCCACAAACGTAGCTACAGCTGGCCGAAGCCAAACTGTAGACTATTGTGCAAAGCGAGCAGGTGTCTCGCTATAGATTCGGATTGCATATTCTAATAGAACAGTTGCCATCCAAGGCTAAAGGACATGTTCTGTCTTCCTATTTGCCCATAAGTTGGGGTTGACTTGGTGAATACCAGGGCGTGTCCACATGCCAGTGGGCCATGCGTATTGCATTTCCGGCAACTTATACATTAAATTTCAGTTTAGGGAGTGCAGACTGAGATTGCAAAAAATGGCATGTATGGTCTTATGTACCGATTTGGGGAAGGGAGGAGATGGGAGTAGTAGGGAAATGGGCGTCCGAAAACAGGAAGTGACGTCAAAATGACGTCATAGGGTGTTCCAGAACACCCATGAGAGTTCTGGAACAGATGGTTTAGAACTCCCATGAGAGTTCTGGAACAGGTAATTGATAGAGCGCGCGCCCGTGTCAATGACGTCATCATGACGTCATCATGACATCATCATCATGACGTTATCATGACGTCATCATGACGGTATCATGACGTCATAATGACGTTATGACGTCATGACATCATACTAAGACAGTCCTAAGCAGCATAGCCCTAAGTCACCTGTCAATCATCACGACGTCATTAGTCACGTGACCTGTCAATCACCGGTCATATGACCCTAACCCTAACAAGACTTTCTGACCACTTTTTGACGTCATAATGACGTCAGACCCCTAGGAGAAGTCCTTTCTACCATCAGTCTATCATGAGGAAACGAGTACCACGCCACTTTTGTCTAGAACATTCTGTTGGTCCAGAACCCCCATGGGTGTTCCACGCCACTTGCGACGTCATACTGACGTCAGACCCCTAGGAGACGTCCCTTCTACCATCTGTCTATCATACCTTCATAATACACATTCATAATGCACTCCATGGTTTAGGATTAGGCTGCCCATACCCGGGCTCGAACCACCAACCTTCCGAGCATGGGTCCAACCAAGAGTCCCACGCTCTAACAACTGAGCTATTCCGGACTGAACCAGAATGTTTTGTGAAAACATGCCATATAAGGCTATAGTACACAAGGCACGATAAATTTCAGAGTGCACTCGTTCAGAGCGTGGGGAAATCGATCGATAAATTTCAGAGTGCACTCGTTCAGAGCGTCGGGAAATCGATCGATAAATTTCAGAGTGCAATCGTTCAGAGCGTGGGGGAAACCGATCGATAAATTTCAGAGTGCACTCGTTCAGAGCGTGGGAACGATCAATAAATTTGAGAAGGAATGGGATTTTCCCTACGTTAAGTCTAATGTTATGTTTTATGTTATAGTAGTTGGAAAATGGTGCGAACTTTAGCAAATGTAGTTTTTGACAACATATGATATATAAAATAAGTTTTAGCATTTTACCATGCTACTTATTCAAATATTCTAAAATTATAGTGGTGCAGAAATGGTGGTTCTAGACCAACTTTAACAAATTTAGTTTTTCACGTTTCAAACAATTCTACCACTTGGTTGGTTGGTTGATTGTTGGAAAATGGGAAGTGAAAATGTGGATAGTTATGTAGGAAAACTGCGCCCATTCAAACATGTGTTCGAATGGCAAGCCCATTTAAAAGACGTGTTCGAATGGCAAGTCCATTCAAAACACGTGTTCGAATAATTTTTGGAAGATATTAGGTCGTGGTATTGTTCAACAAATTGTTCAACATGTTCAACATGTTCAACATGTTCAACATGTTCAACATGTTCAACATGTTGTTGTTCAACATGTTTAACATGTTCAACATGTTCAACATGTTGTTGTTCAACATGTTCAACATGTTCAACATGTTCAACACGTTCAACATGTTGTTGTTCAACATGTTCAACATGTTCAATATGTTCAACATGTTCAACAAGTTGTTCAACATGTTCAACATGTTGTTGTTCAACAAGTTGTTGTATATAAAGCTATGTTTAAAGACTTTCTCATCATTTGAATAGTGTAGGTTGAACCAAAAGGATGTATCAATGCAACATTTGTTCAAAATCTTACAACTGGCCACAAAGGCAAACGTGGTAAAGTTATTTCTAAACATATTAAGTCAACTCACTATAAAGTATAAAAGGCAGCCGCCCTCAGACCTAACACACATTCTGTATCAAGATACTGAAGTGTGAACATGTCTGCAGTGAGCGAGCAACAACTACCATCTATGACAATGCCTGTAGAAAAGTCTGAGACAATGCCTGCAGAAAATTTTATGGTAAAGCCTGAGACAATACCTACAGCAAAGTCTAAGGCAATGCCCATGGTAAAGTCTAAGGCGAAGTCATGTCAGCAGCGTCAAAAGCGACCACATCATAGAAAGATAAAAAGAGATGAGTTACCAGCTATGACGCCGCCGTGTAAAAAGCGAAAAATTAAGACAGAGCCTAAAATGAAGCGAGAACCAGAGTGTAAAGCTACTACCACCATGAAGAAGATGAGTGTAGACGATTTACCGGTTATGATACCTATTAATGGAGAAATATATATTAAATTGGCGAAATATCAACAGAAAGTGATGGTTAACATTCGTGAATATATTACGGATCATACATCTGGGAGGTTACATCCTACCAAGAAGGGAATTTTGTTGTCATTGAACGATTGGCACATGCTGAAGAAGCAAATGACGTCAGTGGATCTCATGCTTCAGCAAATGGATTTGTATAAATGCAGTGACTGTCAGAAGATCGTTGAGTAGACAGCGAGATGACTGTATACATTTTAACTGCATGACAAGCTTAGTGAATGCTATGATTTCATCACCCTCAGTGTAGAAGATTGGAGCGAAGGTTTTGAAGCTTGACAAGAACTTGAAACTTAGCTTTGACTCATATGGACATATACATTTGATATGTAGTTCAAATAAAATTGTCTTCATATGTAGGCTATGAAATTAACATGATGTATGTTAATGTGAAGTCAGTTGTTATAAAATGTTAAGTTTTTGTGAATCTGCACATGTATTAACATAATATGTATTTGAAATAGTTTTGTTTGTATCATAATTGTACATATTTGTGATATTCAATAAAAACACATATGATGCTTTTCAACTTTTTATTTTTCTCATACAATACTATAATACCTAATATATGATATATGGTTTACGGGTCAATTAAAACCACGTCAGGAATGATTTTATATGTTGCAAAGCAAGACATATATTAATACATAACGCTTAAGCGAATAAAATATTACAACATTTATAAAGTCTTTATCACAAAATATAGTCAAATAAGTCTATTTTTCTTCATCTGTTTCACTCTGCTCACTCTCCATGTCACTTTCTTCATCACTGCTGTCATACTCCTCTTCCTTATCTAGTAGCTCTTCAAAGAATGCATTGTTTTTCCTTATAGCCGCCTTTAGTGCCTTTGAATACTTGTAATGTTTTTCATCCACAAAGTAATTAAAGTCCTTTAAAATCTTTTGATAATGTTGGCTTTCTTCTAGACGCTGGGTATATTTGAATAGTCTCATAAACAGTTGTTTAAGTCCATGTTTATAAATGGGTCGAAGGTCATAGCTTGCTATTTCACGCGGATCTTCAAGTCCTTGTTCTTCATATTCTGAAACCTTTTCTTGAAATTTGTCATCATAGTCATCGTAGACTTCTTGAACCATATCATACCAAACAGAGTCTATTTCTGACTCACTTTCAGAGTCTGTTTCTGACTCACTTTCATAATCTGTTTCTGACTCACTTTCAGAACTCCTGTCATCGGCATCCTCACCACACTGCTCCATATGTTTGAGCAAAGCTTCTTCGCTGTTGTATAATGCACCACATTCTGTACAAGCATGTGCATTCTTTTCAGCCATGTTAACGCTTTCACTTTCCATAGAAGACTCATCGAAAGTTTCCGTGAAAGGTAGTTTTACAGGGTTTTCCATATCCGATTCTTCATCCACTTCTGACGTGTGAGCAACCTTTAAGTGTCTTTTAAGACTTTGTGGCCAGTTGTTAGATTTTGAACAAATGTTGCATTGATACATCCTTTTGGTTCAACCTACACTATTCAAATGCTGAGAAAGTCTTTAAACATAGCTTTATATACAACAACTTGTTGAACAACAACATGTTGAACATGTTGAACAACTTGTTGAACATGTTGAACATATTGAACATGTTGAACATGTTGAACAACAACATGTTGAACGTGTTGAACATGTTGAACATGTTGAACAACAACATGTTGAACATGTTGAACAACAACATGTTGAACATGTTGAACATGTTGAACATGTTGAACAATTTGTTGAACAATACCACGACCTAATATCTTCCAAAAATTATTCGAACACGTGTTTTGAATGGACTTGCCATTCGAACACGTCTTTTAAATGGGCTTGCCATTCGAACACATGTTTGAATGGGCGCAGTTTTCCTACATAACTATCCACATTTTCACTTCCCATTTTCCAACAATCAACCAACCAACCAAATGGTAGAATTGTTTGAAACGTGAAAAACTAAATTTGTTAAAGTTGGTCTAGAACCACCATTTCTGCACCACTATAACTTTAGAATATTTGAATAAGTAGCATGGTAAAATGCTAAAACTTATTTTATATATCATATGTTGTCAAAAACTACATTTGCTAAAGTTTGCACCATTTTCCAACTACTATAACATAAAACATAACATTAGACTTAACGTAGGGAAAATCCCATTCCTTCTCAAATTTATTGATCGTTCCCACGCTCTGAACGAGTGCACTCTGAAATTTATCGATCGGTTTCCCCCACGCTCTGAACGATTGCACTCTGAAATTTATCGATCGATTTCCCGACGCTCTGAACGAGTGCACTCTGAAATTTATCGATCGATTTCCCCACGCTCTGAACGAGTGCACTCTGAAATTTATCGTGCATTGTGTACTATAGCCTTATATGGCATGTTTTCACAAAACATTCTGGTTCAGTCCGGAATAGCTCAGTTGTTAGAGCGTGGGACTCTTGGTTGGACCCATGCTCGGAAGGTTGGTGGTTCGAGCCCGGATATGGGCAGCCTAACCCTAAACCATGGAGTGCATTATGAATGTGTATTATGAAGGTATGATAGACAGATGGTAGAAGGGACGTCTCCTAGGGGTCTGACGTCAGTATGACGTCGCAAGTGGCGTGGAACACCCATGGGGGTTCTGGACCAACAGAATGTTCTAGACAAAAGTGGCGTGGTACTCGTTTCCTCATGATAGACTGATGGTAGAAAGGACTTCTCCTAGGGGTCTGACGTCATTATGACGTCAAAAAGTGGTCAGGAAGTTTTGTTTGGGTTAGGGTCATATGATCGGTGATTGACAGGTCACGTGACTAATGACGTCGTGATGATTGACAGGTGACTTAGGGCTATGCTGCTTAGGACTGTCTTAGTATGATGTCATGACGTCATAACGTCATTATGACGTCATGATACCGTCATGATGACGTCATGATAACGTCATGATGATGTCATGATGACGTCATGATGACTTCATTGACACGGGCGCGCGCTCTATCAATTACCTGTTCCAGAACTCTCATGGGAGTTCTAAGCCATCTGTTCCAGAACTCTCATGGGTGTTCTGGAACACCCTATGACGTCATTTTGACGTCACTTCCTGTTTTCGGACGCCCATTTCCCTACTACTGATGGGGGCAGGTAGAATTTCGGTCGCTGAAAGAACTTCCTGTTGCTGTTTCCTAGGTTGCATCCTGCAATTAATGAATAAAGAATGAAAAAGGGTGATTTATATAAAGCAGCAACTCCCTCGAGGGTAGGCGCTTGTCGAAAATCCAGAGTGCCGAAAGTTTGCCAGTCTTAGTTTAGAGGGTTGTTTCAACCCATTACAAGCCAGGGAAAACTTTCGCTATTTTTCACGTAGACAGTGACACTTGCCATAAAGTATGTGCCTTCGACCGTTTTACCGTTAAAGAAACTTTATTTTATAATTAAAATAGTCTTGTAAAGTCATCACATTTTCAATTGGTGCTCTTTTTTAGCTGATCTGTTTTTAATAATTAGGCAAACTGTTTCATAATATACACCTCATTGCAACTACCTTTCAAGAAAAGGCGAATTGCAGGTTAAACATTTTCTTAGTTTAATTTTGCAGCAATAAAGGTTAACGTAACTACAGTTGTAATTTCCGTATTTGAAGTTGCTTATTTACAAGATTCGGGTGGATTATAATTCTAGTAGCAAACAGTGCTTGTTTAACAAACCAAAGAAAGTTTGACCCTAAATTGTTTGATCTGATTAATGTAGCAAAATAATACTTATTGAAATGTGAATTAGAATTATGGTATTATCTCATTATATGGGCTATAGTTGCCCTATTTACATCTATATGTGGATAATATATGTATTGGACCAAGTAACACTTGTCTATGTATAATTGTCTGATGTGCTCAATAACTGGCTTTGGAATCTGTGCTTTCGAGAATAGTAACTTATCAGAATAAACTGGGGGGGGGGGGGGGGGAGGAGGGGGAGGCTGTCACGAAATGTCTATATCCATGACTTTTGAAAACAATCCCAAAACGCGGAGTGCTGAGTTTGAAAACAATCCCAAAACGCGGTTAATCACATATCATACGAAGTGCCCCCTCCCATCCCGAGGTAGAATCGCAGATAATGAAGGCAGTCCGTATATATTCGTACATAGGGGGGTGGGCCCTGGGGAAAGGGGTGTATCACCACAAAGACTGCCAATATCTCTGAGGACACCCCCCTCTCCCAATTAAACTCCCCTATAAAATACAAACATGGCGTTCTTTCGAATTCCATTTCAGATTTTGCTCTGGTGTCCGAACGACATCAGATCAATGAGTTTATCCGACTACAAGAAAATCTGGCACAAGTTTCAAGCATAATCTGAAATAAAACACACATGTTGTTTTGTTTATTTGTCAACAATTACGACACCTTTGCTTACATGCCCAGTTATATGTAAATTAAGCTTCTAACTAATCATTGACAAACATCTAAAAATGTGCTTGTAAATGTTTCTCTTCTTAGCTTAGCTTGTAAAGGAAAAAGGTGACTTTCATCGGTATCACAAAGCATGCAATAATCTAATGTTTATTCACAAATATGCCATGCTTTTTTTTAAAGAACTGTTTCGTTTAAATGCCATATTTAATCAATGATCATACGAACAAAAAATTCCAGCAAACACATGGTACATCGAGTCTCAGTACTTTGTGGATAGCTTTCGACAACCTATCAGAAGTAATTTCGATGATGCGGTGTCCGCTCCACTAATCATGCGCCTGGACTATGTTATCAATCACACAAACTGCATTTTCTATAAGTGATAGAATATAACAGATTTGGTTTATCACTGGCTTTGGTTGGCAGAAAAAAATATCATTGCCAATAGCATGTATACGGAATTCTTTTACATAAGAGTAGACATCCTGAACACCTATTATTATCTGAAATACTTCTATTCCATAGATGGGTGAGCATGGAATTTTTTTTATGTTTTGGTTGGCAAACTCCTAAAAAATACACACAAAAAAGAAAGAAAAAGAAACGCCATCTATATTCATGGTGCCCGGGAAGATGGAGTTCTTTTCTTTGCAACACATCCATGGAACACAGAAATTAAATATTTAATACTGAAACGGTTCGTTCACATTATTAAGAAACTCCGACGGTGCCTAGTAAAACATTCCAACGTCCAACCTGAGCAAGCCACAACGTTAACTCTAGGCGTATTTTAGTTGTGATTGGTCACAATTTAACACATCGGTGAATAGACGTTGGATACGCAGCGTTGTTTAGACGTTGCTTTTGGCCGCAACCAAAACGCAACTTTCTCCTAGTCTAATCAACCTCTTTTGTGCAACATTGAATGGACGTCGAAAACCGACGTTGTATAAAGGTCGAGAAATCATATTGCATCGGATTCACAATCAAAATACAAGCTTCCCGTGTTATCGGATGATCCACTGGTGGGGATACCGTGACGGAGGGGTTATCACATTACGATTTATTCTGTCTACATGCAACGTCACAATGTTTACTGGGTGGTTGGGGAGGAGGGGGGTTAGCATGAGCTGAGATTTCAACATGCTATATTTAGCTTCCGTTTTGCCTTTTGTAAGTTTGAACCCACATGGGAAAAGCTTAATCAGCAAATTTAGTTATTTCCACATGTAAAGTAACAGTATTTCAAAGCAAATTACGGTTTCTTTTATTCACCTCGAGTATATGCCGTTATTAAACCCATTATTTTGCGTCTGTGTGGCCCCCACAAAAACTAAGGTCCCCCACGCGGTTGCATCAAAGTTTAAAAAAAAAACATGCTAATGCAATTAAGCTTCTTCCCTTAATTCCTTTACAGGGGAAGAACTGGGCAAGCCGCCACGATGAAAACTGTTTTTCAATTTCCTCTGCTTCTTTTCAGCACCCTTCTTATTTTTATCCAGCCATTCATTTTTACTTTTTGTACAATTTTTACACGAGCAGTCTTCTTTCCAGGGCCTGTTGCTGTCACTCACAAATACCTGACCATCATGCTCGTAGTATTCCACGGTATGCCGTGTAGTATTGTAAATATTAAACACATCAGCGTCCGCTCTCCTCCGTTTTGTCTTTGTCTTGAATGATGTTTTGATTGGAGGGAGTCTGGGAAACCCGAGTGGTGAGACTGGAGCGACGGCGTGAATCGTTGCTCCAGGTGGAGGTGCTAGCTCTCCCTCGTGTATGCGCTTTTTGTAGGAAAGTTTCTCAAATTTACGTGGCGTGCCTTGGGGCTTTGACAGTGATGGCAGGTCCGGGAGAGATGTAGACAATGCGGATTTAAAAAGAACACCCTAAAACAAAGATAAATTATATGTTTCTTATAATTTCACTTAAGCTAAAAAAAATGTAATAAAATTATCCGCTGATCAACATCCTACACCGACATAGAAACAAAGCAAAAATGCAAAATGCATTTTATATATTATCGCCCTCCTCTAAAGAACCCCTTCAGTTTCTTGCATAGCTTGCGCCATGTGGTTGTTCTCAGATTCGTAGAAGATGTCTTCCTAATATTGGCAATAGCCTATTTGGGCCTTGGAAACGCAGCGTTTCTCCGCGCTAGTACAAAAGGACAATTTCTGGCACAGCCCATAACATGGTGTGTATTAAAGAAGGTGAATGGGCTGGACTTTTATTTTATTTGAATGTTATATACATATTTAATTCAGCAATTATATATTTAAATTCACCAGGCATTATTCTTTTGTTAAATGCAAAACATTAGATGAAATGACAAAACCTTATCGGCATGGCCCTTCGCAAACATGTTTCTCTCTCGACCAATCCTGGCACTTCTTGAGACCTCATCACCCTCGCTGTAAGGCAAGTCTTTCTCTATAATCTGCGGTAACTTCGGAACACTCGAATGCAGATCCAGCTCATCCAAACTGGATATTTTCGGAAGGGTTTGATTTTGTTTATTCAGTTCTCTTAAACGTGTTATCCAAGACGGCTTGTGGTGGGTGTTGACCTTTATTGGTATAAAATAAATAAATAAATCAGTAAACAATAAAACGTATGCATTTTTGTGACCGTTTTCTGTGTTAGTCTCAGCGATGGAATTTCAAACAGATGTTGTGTGATTGTAACTAAAAGAATCTGACTTTTGACTCTTTCAAATTAGGAGTTAGAGGCATGTTTTTGCCGCTCTGCATTTAAATACTAATTCTAATAAATAAATTCGGATAAAGCCACCGTTTGAGTGTCTCTTGTAACTGCATTCTTGCTCTGGCGGAAAGCTGGTGACTTCAGCCAAAACTCAAATCCATTTCATTCAAATGAAAAGAAGAGATCCTGCTCTCAGTCTTTTTTCTTCCACAGAAGTTTTTTTTTTTTTTTTTTTTTTTTTTTTTTTTTTTGCCGTCAATATTTTCTGCATGTTTAAGCCATGGCTTGAACAGTTTCAAAGATTTTTTTTTTGGAATAGCAAATAGGTTGGACGGCTTGCTTTTCAAATTGGGTCATGCTTTGTTTCACACATTCAACATGTATGTTTTGCTGTGCAAGATTCAGTTTCACGTCTGGCATTTTTTGAGAATGCAAGCACACAAACTCATGAACTCCGTTGTTGATGTTTCCATTTTCAGCAAATATTAATTTGATCAACATTTGACTGAATGCAACGAAAACACAATTATTTTACCATGAAGCTAGAATTTCTTTTGAAGGTATGGCTGTTAGAATCAGTGGACGATAATTTTGAATTCCGTGATAGGGGAGCTAACCCTTTGAACTCGCCTAGCTGAGGCAATCGGAGAGACGGTGAATCACCTGCTTAGCACCCCTGGATGGGTGTAAACCCGGAAAATTGGGACTGGTAGACCAACGCTCTGAGCAACTGAGCTAAGCGTCACCAGTATTACAGAGAACCCCCCCCCCCCCCCCCCTTGGGCAAAAAGCCATACCACACTGACTGCTAACAGACGGGCAGACGTTATACAAAGACCTACATCTGACGTTATACAAAGACCTACATCGGGCTTTGGGCAGGGCTTGACTTAACGTAAGCAATACTACTGGACATAGCCCTACACGGGGAGAAATTACTACGTATATTTATTGGGACAGAGCAATTTAGGATTTGAATGCTAGATTGCAATTACCAGTGAGAATTGATTCGCATAGCTGAACGTATAGAGAATCTTGCCAATATCAGTGCCGTTATCCATTTTCATGAGCACGTAAATATAGTTCATTCATTTTCCAATATTCCGTAAAGGAATCGCACATTGAAACTCTTAAACAATCCAGTGACTTCTATCCATGTATTTTTCAACTGTGATGCACAGCTGACATAAAACTTATATTATTCTGAAATTCTGGGGTCGACATTTTATTTTAACACATAAAGTAGGTTTAGGCCGTGACCCTTATTTAGTAATACACGCGTAGTGCTTTTTTCTGTCAAAGGTCCGGAAGAGGAGCCCTTTTTGGTAACCGGATCTGTTCAAAAGCAAATATTTATCATGAAGTCAAACATTTTATTGTCCTACTCTTTGAGAGCGAATGAATTAATACCTGGTTCGCCAATTATAATGGAGAGTACATCAATTCAAGCGACAATTACCTGTAGTTTATTGATAACCCCACACATTAATACTGATTTTTTTTCTTCAAAATATTTGCAAAGCGTATTATTGTTTGATGTGCGAAGCACTATTCTGCAAAGTGAAAACCCACACTGAAGTACCCTCTAGAACAGGTTTTTAATTTTTGTGACAATAAACATAGTACTGTTTACCTGAGCACGAATCGCACCCGGATAATTCATAATAAACATGATTTATGCGGTGTCCTTTTCCTCTTTATTTAAATAGAAAAGTATTATCCCCATTTTCTTCATAGCAATTATCCACAGATATTTTTGGATGTCATTTTTTAAAATTTTATTTAACAAAATTGAAACATTTTCTCGTGCATTTTATCGTGCGTTATTACACGCTCATAACAACGCCAGTTCGTTCTCGCTCAACAGTGGATTTGTAGCTTACAGACCTGAGAACTTGCATGTAAACCTGGATCAATTGGCACAGTTCAAACAATTTATCCTTTAATTCACTTGTGTACAGCCTTAGCTTCAGTAAGTAGCACAATCGTAATCCTATTTAAAACCCTTAAAGGAAGTGCCAATTTTTCAGGGTTGTTCATTTTAAATGTTCGATCAAAATAACAAGGATCGGTAAAGCTGGAATTGAAGACACATCAAATTACTCTGTAAACTAGACCGAACTCCTCTAGATAACGAAGTGACTCACTTGGATAAGCCAAAATTGGGTGTTCTGCGGCAGGGTTCTACGTCAGTCAATCATCGTGACATTACATGACGTCATCACTGAAGCCCCGCCTAACCTCTCTCCCCCTCCCCTCCCCTCCCCTCTCCTCCTCCTCTCCACCCTCCTCCTCCTCCTCCTCCTCCAGGACATAGTATGTCAGATCCCCCCATGGGAAAATGTTGTGAAATTTTTGCATATTTAGACGTTTCAGACGATTCTGAACATTTTTGGTTTTTTGACCCCCTCCCTTCCTCGTGGTAAAATTTTGTGATTTTTGCATATTTATCCGTTTCAGACGATTCTGAACATTTTTGGTTTTTTGACCTCCCGACACCCTTCCCCACCGTGGACAAATTTTGTGATTTTAGTATATTTATCCGTTTCAGACGATTCTGAACATTTTTTATTTTTGACCCACCCCCTCCTCTCTAATTTATGAGCAGACATATGAGATTTAGTCATAGCAATCATTTCTCATCCCATGATGGAATAAGTAAACCTGAATTAGGCTCACGTGTGCGCATCCGTAATATGTAATATACATTAAGAAAAAAGGGTTGCTTCGCTTGTCTGCTTAATTCCGGTAACAGAAATTTACCGACAGTCTGGTTGTTTGGAAACGCTTGTCACATGGGCATTACACAACTTATAGAACATAAAAGGCGCCCGGCGTCAGACGTAACCAATATTCTATTTCAAAATATTAAAGATTGAGCATGTCTGTAGTGAGTGAACAACAAACTACCATCTATGGCAATGCCTACAGAAAAGTCTGAGACAATACCTGCAGAAAATTCTATCGCAAAGCCTGAGACAATACCTACAGCAAAGTCTAAGGCAAGGCCCATGGTAAAGTCTGAGTTGAAGTCACTACCAATACAACAACTTTGAAGGCGACCACAGCTTAGAAAGATAAAAAGAGATGGGTTACCAGCTACCATGCCGCTGTGTAAAAAGCGAAAAATTAAGGCAGAGCCTAAAGTCAAGCGAGAACCTGAGCGTAAAGCTGCCACTACAAAGTCCATGAAGAAGATGAATGTAGACGATTTATGATACCCATTAATGGACAAACATATATTAAATTGGTGAAATGTCAACAGAACGAGATGGTTAACATTCGTGAATATATTACGGATCATGCATCTGGGAGGTTATATCGTACCAAGAAAGGAATTTTGTTGTCATTGGAAGATGGCAAATGCTGAAGAAGCAAATGACGTCAGTAGATCTCATATTTCAGCAGATAGATGTGTATCAATGCAGTAACAGTTAGAAGATGGTTCAGTAGAACTTATTTATCATCATGAATTCAAACTATCTCTGAATTACTTCGGTGAACTGTCGATCTCTTATTGTGGAACTTACATTATCCTATCTCCTGAAGATCAAGCCTTGGTGAGGGTTACTTTGAATTCTTACCAATATCAGGATTTCTTCTACAAGTGCCAAAACATCTTAATGAACATCTTAATGTGAGAGTCTTTAAACGTGACGGTGAATGCTGTTTACAGTTTCAAAAGTATGATGAACTTGGGGGATACAACGATTCAATCACTTTGAGTGCAAAACATTGGAGTCAAGTTTTTGATGCTTGGCAAGAACTTGAAGGTTAGCTTTGAACTAAATAAACATTCACAATTGATGCGTGAGCCTGATTCAGGTTTACTTATTCTATTATGGGATGAGAAATGATTGCCATGACTAAGTATCATATGTCTGCTCATGAATTAGAGGGAGGGGGTGGGTCAAAAATAAAAAATGTTCAGAATCGTCTGAAACGGATAAATATACTAAAATCACAAAATTTGTCCACGGTGGGGAAGGGTGTGGGGAGGTCAAAAAACCAAAAATGTTCAGAATCGTCTGAAACTGATAAATATGAAAAAATCACAAAATTTTCCCACGAGGAAGGGGGGGATTGGTAGATTAAAAAACCAAAAATGTTCAGAATCGTCTGAAACGGACAAATATGCAAAAATAACAGAATTTTCCCACGGGGGAGGGGAGTCTGACATACTATGTCCTTTCGGGGTCTGACATACTATGTCCTAGGGAGGGGGGTTAGACGGGGCTTCAGTGATGACGTCACGATGACTGACTGCCGTAGATCACCCAGTTCCCTACTACTACCACAAAAAATAAGTAAATATAAGTTATATCATGAGAAAGTCAAGGCCGCCGAAGTATCTCACTTAAGTGTCTTACGTAAGGTCTTTTAGACCCAAAGAGTCGAAAATGAGCTCAAATCTGCTCTGCCTCTAACCCTTTTCGAGATAATGGCCAACTTCCGGTTTTCGACTTTGATCTTGACCGAGAAGATCAAAGTCACCGGGGTACCACTTCTGTACGTCTCTTAGGCCCAAAGGGTAGAAAATTATCTCAATATTGCTCTTTCCACAAACGTTTTCGAGATAATGGTCAACTTCAGGTTTTCAATTTTGACCTTGACTAAAATAAAGGCCACCGGGGCACCTGTTATGTGACGTCTTTAAAGCACAAAGGGTTGAAAATGAGCCTATCATCATTACGAAATCATACTTTATAAATCCCTTTACTGTTAGACTTGAAAATAAAGAAACATTCTCTAAAGTTGTGATTAATTTTTTTATAATTAATAATTAATTAACCCATGGAACTCTGTCCAAAGCATTAGAAAATATAAAAATGGGCAAAAAGAACAGTGGAAATTATATGAATTAAAAAAGAACACACACACACACACACACACACACACAAACAGAAAAAACGAGCGCATCAGTCATCTCATAGGCAGCGTTTCAAAATATTGAAGAAAAGAGGAATAAACATTTGAGCTTTTATTCTAGTTATGTTTCTGTCAACGTTAAAAATGAACGACGCTGAAAACATCAAATTCACATTTTTTGTTCTTTAAAATTTAGCAATTTTTGCACAAATATTTCAGCGTCTCTACACGGAGCTTCTTTGCATCTTTCATTTAACTACAATAGAAATATGGATTGATTTAAATTGCAAAAATAGTTATACAATGTTGGTCACCTTTATTGTAAGAAAAGCAATGCTTCAAAAACTGGCCATCAAACACGCGGCTATTTTGCAAAACATTTAAAGCGAAATAAGAACACCTTTGGGTTCCAAAGTGCGGTGTAACTAGTCCATGATAATAATTGGTGTAACAAACTCCGAATGTCTGATACCGAGTGAATATTTGGGTGGAGTTGGTTTGTTCATAGTGACGTATTCAGGCTTATGAGCTCCTGGGCCAGGTTTCTTAGTGCTATCTCCAGGCATGTAACTTCTTCCTGTATATGTGAAAAACAAAATCTCGAACCCTTCAGTGAAACCAAAACAACTATGAGACAAAAATGAGCCTTTGGTTGCAAAATAAACAAAAATTTTAGTTACATCATTCCGCTCCCAAACAAATGACACTGTTTAGTTTAATCTGCTGAGTTTCTACGGTATGTAACCGGTAACCCCTGCACTTAGCTTTTCCCTTTAAAAAGCGCCAGTGTTTATATGACGAAAACCACAAACCTTGGATAGAATACTGAGGCTGTTTTGTTCTAATCGTATTGGGATTAATGGCATGATATTGGCCTGGTCCAGGCGTTTTGGACAAGTCTTCACTGAAGCTACCCACTTCACTGTGGGCCGTCATCGAATAACTGGGATAAGAACGCTTATTCGGCTGATGGCTTCCTAGCATAGACGGTAGCTGATAACGGTTAGAAGCAGGGTTCGAATCTCGCTTACGATATCTAAAAATGATAATTTATTAATTCATTTGTAAACAGATTGGTTGTATATGAATGAATAACAAAATAAGTAAACGGCTAAAATGTAACCGCATTTGGTTCCATGAGAACACTCTCTTGTTTTAAATGTAAATGATCTCAAATCTGCAAATTATCAATAGATTAACCAGCTGGCTGGACAATATTTCAAAACTGACGATGTTAGCATTAGCGCTGTACCTTGTGCGAGCACCCATGGAGTGCACTGGCGCATGGCGCTCTCCTTGTGGGTGCACTTTCTCCGGGGTGTAGGCTCCGGGAGAAGGCGTCTGGAAAGCATTGAGATCTTGTTGGCGGCCGAGCACCGAGTATTTCGGTGTGCCATCTCTACCGTGACGCGTTATCTCGGGGTTAATGAAATAGATCGGCCCTGGACTGCAGTTCAATCGATAGCGCTCAGCTTTTAAGAAATAGATATTTTTGTTGAATTTCTTTTGAATACACAGATCTGATAAAGGAAAGCGTTTTCGAGCACTAAATAGGGAGCCAGTAGCATGTACGGGTTTAAATTCTGCATTAAATCCACTGTAAATTTCCTGCGACGCATCTTTAATGCATATAATTTGTTAAACAATTTTCATACGGAACGAAAAGCAATTGAATTTCATGTTTATATATTTGTCATGCTTATAGATTTTGCAAATTTGACATACGATACCTTCTAAAGTTTACACGATATATTTCTTATCACAAAGATATAATGTCATTAAAGGCGGATTTTATATTAGGCGCCTACGCTGCAATGCACTTTCTTCAAAATTGCGCCGTATTTTTTTCTTTTCTTTTCATCGATTTTTTTTTATTTGCAAACTTAAACTGCAAACGCATTAATTTTACAAACCTATTGTTGGCATTATTTAAATAACTAAGGTATACTTACAGGCATCAGAGAGACGTTTACCAAACACATACGCTGGCTGTTCATGTTTCGAGAAATCATGACTCATATATCCACAAGTAGACGGTAGAAAGTATCGTCCAGGCCCGGGACCTGTATCCAAACATATTGTTTTCATATTTTAACAGCTCTAATATGTGGAATGAAACATTTTATGCACCTACTGGAACTTGTCGGGGATAGTTTGAGTGAATAGAATATCATTTATCAGGCGTATTCCAGGTCGTTCTATCAGCTTAGATACAAATCTCAGGTTGGATAACGAGGGATATTTTTTATGATGCCCGGGTCTAAGGAGGCTTTATCAGCAAGGGGCAGACAACTGCGCGCTTTAGAAAAAACAGAATAGATCATTTTTTAACGAAAGGTTGATAATGTGAGTGATTCAAAAGTGTGGTACTTGTTATTTTTCTGAATTTTGAGCTTGATGGAAGATTCCTGTATAAAACCAACTCCAACTCCCTATTTTTCTAGGGATGTGTTTAATGTCAAAGTCATAGGGTTTGAATTTGGCAATAAGGACATAACCATTTTGTTTATCGAGCAAAGCTTCAGTTATAAATTGAATATCAATGCCATTTCAAACTACAGTGTTACTAATTATAATGGCCTTGCTATAAGTGGTCCGCGCGTTAATAGACGCACTTTAAAACAATTATCTTGTATACTGACTACTGACGTCTTCAAATTAATGTACAGGATTTGTGCCAGCCAAGTTGGAACAGTGAAACTGGGATGCGATTAGGATGCGGAGGGTAGTGTTCGAAGCAATCAAATTGATTGGCTGAGCTGTTTCAAGATCATATTTATCACTGACTTTCATTATTCGTTTATCCAAAAGGTTAATAACCAGACACAACAACATAAGCTTGTGAACTAACATTGCTCAATACATTATCCAATAATTGTGTCACTTATTCGACATAATAGAAGTACTTGAACATAACAGTATATCGAATAAAATATTGACTAAAACTTACTACAAATTGTCCTTAAAAGCACTTTCTAAAAACAGCTTAAACTCTAAGCTTATTTTTGTATTAATCTCTGTATTCTAACCGATACATAAATAGAAAATTTATTATATTTATTCGTTTAAATACTAGTTATAATCAAATAAAGTTAGAATTTCTACAAAACTTGTGTATAACACATACAGCTGCCACTCATTATATGTATATAGGATTTTCTCTGATTTTTCAAAGTATGCCTTCTTATAAAAAAAATAACGAAAGAAACATTATTTACCCTATAGTTTAATTCACAATATCATAGCTACAAACAACAGAAAAACGACTGGAAAATAGAGGGATTAGATACGTGTCAATTCTGTAGTAGTCAGAATACTTTACAGCACTTTTTCTGGCACTGTAAAGCCACTTGGGAAATAATCAATAGATGCCTAAGCGTGTTGAAGCTGCACCCGTTCGTCTTTTATAACTGGGATTTTCTACTTGTGAAGAATAGCTTACCAGAAGATAATATCTTGCTTTTAATAAAATATCACATTTATCAGTTTCGAATTAACGAGGAACAATTTCAGGAGAATAACTTTATCACAAATGCTAAAAAACGGTATACTCTAGATTTGAGAAATATAAAGGATGAAATGTTGCAAGAAAAATGGACTTCATTTGATATCTCCGTTTTGAAAGGGGTAATGAAACTTGGGTTTCTCCAAAAGCATCACAACACCTGATACTCATTGAATTATTTTCCTTTGTTAGCTCTATCGCAGCTACACGTGTATGTACGTATATGAATTGTAAATACTCCTGACTATTACGCCCCACAGCGCATACTTGAATATGACTGTGCTAAATAAAATTCTCCCACCCAAAGAAAAGTTCGTTTAATGCCAGGGTAAACCCTTAATCAGTGTTGGTCATTAACTAGAAAATAATAGTATTAAAATTAAAATCCAACGTTAACTAAAATCTTATATATTCTTAAACATTTGAATGAACAAAACATTATTACATATTGGATACTTTTGAAAATTGGATTTCAATAGATTCTACTCATCAAAATACTCGTTCACTTTCCTTGAGTTTACTCGACGAGTGCGATCATCCCTTTTTCTTGAAAATATTATTCGCTGTTCCGGTGTGTGCGTGTTGGGATGAATTCTCCTGTAAGGTAATTGAGGATCCTCTTTAAAATTTACCCTTCTTTGTTGCCAGTGTAAGGTATTTCTTAGCCTTAATCGACATTCTTGGCATTTGCAACAGTTCTTCCAATCCCACACATGTCAATCTAATTTCCTGGGTCTGCGCTGCACCTATGGTCAAATCATCTTGAAATACATTCCGTAGTCTGTGTTGCTCTTGACCACTTTTGTTCTCTACATTTTGTCCTTATGAGAGATTAAGCACTGTCAAGAATACTGTTACTTGCCATAATAATCTCTGTTCCTATCTTTTCTAGGCTGTTCCGAGCATTTCTAGCATGAATCTCAACATCAGATTGGCCAATAATGCCTCGGACTTTTCGTATGATTCAGGGTTTTCTTGGGACCAAGTTAGCTCATATGATACATTGGTCAAATCTACTTGGAACGTCCGATCTCCTGTTGATTGTTTCGCCACTGTCAGCAGCTGAGTGATTATGTTGTTATATTCCCAGCATCTTAGGACTCCTGGCGCCCGTCCTTTCTCTGTTGACGTGTTGTTGTATTTGAGCTATTCCATATGTGTCTGAGAGCCATCTACTTAATACGGAAAAGAGGAGGCATTGCTCTCGCTTTCTTCACGATCTCTTGATCTTCTTTCAGCTTAGTGTCACTCGATTCGAGCGTGTCTGCCTATGCAGCCGCTTCCTCAAAAATGTATTAGGCATGTTTTGTACGCAAAAGTGTATTTTTCCTGTTTCTTGACTGCCGTCGGAAATATTCATTATTAGACATAAATTTGAAAATTTATGTGATTCACGCCTCCATTATGATTTAGACAAAGAACAATTGATAATAAATTTTGCAACGTTTAGCATCCATTTCATGCTTTCGGAATTTCATTAAAGTCGGAATACTTAGCAAATTTTCTTTTTCTTTTAATAAGAGGGCCTGCAACCGGCCATATTTTGACTTTTTTTTTATTAAACTAGGCAGGTGGAGTCTAATTTAATTAGCAATCCTTCCCAATATGTCGAATGATTTTTCTGATATTACGTTTTTGTCAGGTATGCTTATAGCAAAGGTCTATTTAGCAGTGTATCTTAAACTAGTAGCGTGGACGCAGAAATATATAATGTAACAGTGGTTACATCTAAGAACAAAATGGAAATATATATTCAAGAACTAAAACTGTATTTTTAAGACATAACGACTATAAAGTAAAGCAAAAAAAAAAAAAAAAAAATTTCTTCCTTTATGTCTAGTTTCATGCCTACTGCACTATCATTTACAATTGTAGTTAAATGTGTATAATACAATTTGATAAGAAATGGTTCCTTTGTAATTTTATTTTAAAATGCGAACACATACCTCTTTCCATGGCCGCAATTATAGTAGCCTTCTTCTCTTTCTTTTCTGTCATAGTTTTTTTTTTTAATATTATGGTATATTATATGTTAAGAGCAATGAAAGTTTTGATTCAACGCTTATTTTCAATCTCTTCTCACTGAATTCCTATAACAACATAATTTGCGTCACAGAGATATGCGATTCGGTAATCCGCAAATCAAACCTTGTGATTTTCACGATTGTTTCACTCATCACAAGCTTGCGAATCACTTATCGTAGAAACGGGGAAGTTTGACAGCGATTTGTTTACAATTTTAATGAAATGCTTGAAACTAAGTAATGCACATGTAATGTTACGACAGATATTTATTTATTGAGGAAATTCTTACTTAGTTAATTAATTTGCAGTGTGATCAATTTGCTTCGTGCTTATGCTCGGGCATACCGTGTACGTGCCCCACCTTTGTTACAATACATGCGTACTAGTTCTAGTAGCTCCGAGTAGCTCTGACTTGTATAACATCGTATATCTCTGTGCCAGAGCTACGAAGCCTTCCATTGTTCCACTAATAGGGGTCAATTTCACATGCTCTGAGGCACGAATCCTGCATACCAGCCCCTATTATTCAAACATCTACAGAAAGTCACGTGACCAAAGTTAAGGGACCGAAAATTTAAATAAAGGGGTTATATTTTATTTGAACAATATATATTAAATAGTTGATAGATGCAGAATTACGTATAAATTTATTTGGTACACCCACCATATTTGACTTTTTATGTTTACGTTCTTTTTGAAATAACAATTTAAAAGTTTTTTGGTGGATAATTGCAAAAAATTATTGGTACTATTTCACGTAATAAAGTATGCTCCCTGTGTACAAACAAATGTCATTTATTGCGGGAGATTTGGGGTTATTTCCGTATTATTTTCTTTTAAAGAAAGAGTAACACAGAAGTTGTATATGGTTACCGTTGTACTTTGAAGGCCTTTAGCAAATGCCAATAAAAACTCATGGGTCGTTGAATCTCGCACAAAGTAGCCACAGGGGTGCCTCAAAGCGAACGCAGTTGACTTGCTTATCGTTATATAGCGAGGCTTTGAAGCGGTGCCTGGAAATTTTTTGCGCAACGCTTCTTGGAGCTATAGTTCTAGATGACTCTTGCGGTCTTCCTACGACAGCAAGAGTCATAGTTCCTATAATAGGAAATGCCATTGATGTGAATTTTCAAATCTGGGGCCAATGGCGTCGTTTTAGAAAGGGTGCATCACATAAATGGCCCAGTTATAAATTATGACGCACAAGTTTTATGGTCGGATAGCAATTTTGTCCTATTTAATTTATCTAGCAATTTTGTCAGATAGCAATTCTGTCCTAGGAAGATAGAAAGGGTCCGCTGGGACTACATGCGTACCAGTTCTGAGTTTGTTCCGAGTCAGCTCTGACTTAAATTACTTCGTATATCTCTCTGTCAGGCACGCCGAACCTCAGTAGCGGGTTGCTTCTTGGAGCTAGCTCCTTACTCGATATATCTCTCTGGTACATTGAAACCCTGTAGCATACCGCTTATTGGAGCTATCTCTTGAGTTAGTCCTAGTGGACCTTTTCCATCTTCAATCAATCATTTTTTTTTTCTGATATTATTTTTATCTGGCATACTAATAGCAAAGTTCTGTTTATGTGATTTTTCAAAAGCAGTGTATCTTAAACTAGTAGCGTGGATGCAGAAATAGATAATATAATAATGGTTACATCTGAGAACAAAAAGTAGTTCTGTACTTACAAAATCAAATCACCACATGCTTTCCTCCAATTCACATGGCAATATATGTCAACTTCAGTTGCTTTGGGGGTCCTTTCGGGAGATATTGCGAGATGTTAATTTGTACACAAAATAACATGTGTGGAATACACCCCCCAAAACAAAAAATTAAAGAGTCGTAAAAGTTTGCTGGTTGGCCACACCATATTGAAAAGAAAGGTGATAAGTCGGTTGCAGAAAACTATGCATTTGATACCCTTAATAACTTTATTGGGCAACGCACTCATTAGAACGAGGCTAGTTATGTGACATTCAAAATCTGGAACATAGACACACATCTGAGCTCCACAGCATAGTTTTCTCAACTTGAACAATAAAATAAAAGGAATCAACCTCATTAAAAACTGTTGTGCAGAAATATCATATATATATGAACGTTCGTTCCATTCACTTTTTGTCTGTAAACATGCAGCTTTCGTGCCTCAAAAGTGAAGTACTTGACCCATGTAACTCCTACTATGAAGTGCGTTGCAGCAGCTGATCAGAGTCATAAATAAGGATCAGCTGCGTGCATGCAGGTAACACTTTCCTGATGAAGCAAGGCACGTATCACGCCCTCGGTCTCAAACGTCTCGTTGACTTGAGACAGCGATACTTACTTGGCAGTAAGACAATAGTCAGATTAATTCACTGCCACCCCCTCCCTCCTCCCCGCTTTGGCATCTTGCTGCTTGAATGATAGGTAAACATCGTAAGACTTTGTTGCGCGTCGGAGTCAAGAATCAGGTGGACTGCCTTCAGACTATATAGATTAACCTTGAAATGGGTTCCGAAGTGCTTTGGTAGCTGCGGATTGGACCTAATAGGGGTAGGCTACACTCACTTAAGGTCTATGGCAATTGTTAACCGTCAGTTCCTAAGAAAAGTATTTCATGATGCGCCTTGAAACTGAGGCGTTGTTTACAAGATGCTTGGTGTAAATGGAAAGGATAGGAGAAACACATATCAGTGAGGCAGCCAAGAAGGCAAGACCTCCTCCTCATGGATTCATGACAGAAGAGAAACACAGAGATGTCTACCAGATCCTTGTTGGATTTGATCAACCCGGTCGTTTCACCTTCAAGAGACTGTTGTTACTGAGGGACGAAACAGCTGAGGTCTAAAGTGGAAAAATGGTGATGGATCTGGGACTGCACATAAACGTTTTATATAAGATAATTGACCATCGCGGTTTGCACTTATGGTGATAGGCGTGTGTTCCGTGTCGGTGCATAACGAATACAGAAAGAAAATGTTTATGTCTCGGTCCTGTATGTGACTGACGTGTATTTGAAGAAATGGACACTTCGTATTTTAAGTAACTATATATCAACCACTACTCATTCGGGTGAGAATGGTATATGCAATGGTTGGTTTTGAATTTTGTAGAATAACGTCATTCCTTCATGCTTGGAGAAAATCTCAGTTTAGCCTTGTCAGCGTTGCTGGGGCATTAAAACTCCTATATTCACCGCTGACAGATTTGGCTGTCGCTCTTTGCGCGGATTCTACTTGATGGATGTCGCTTTGGTGGATGGACACGATGCCGCAGTGGTGTGTTCTAAATTCGGATGAACCAGGGTCTCGTAGGCTCTTTTGACGGAACACAGGTTCGTCGCAGTAGCCGTAGAGTTTGACTGGCCTTGCTGTACACATAACTAACATGTGTTTCTTCCTAGATTGCACGATTAGTTACACTAAGGTATTTAATAATTACTTGTTCGTGACCCACCTGTGGGTTGGGGGAATCTTAAGAATAGACCCACTGCTTTCTGTTCTGTGCATGTCGTAGGGGGCGACTAATCGGAATTTCTTTCTCTTTAGCTTTCCTTTTACTGTTCCTCCCGTCTCCCTTCTTTTTTCCCACTTGTTCCTTTAGTAAATGCGTCCCAATATGACCATCACAGTTCCCGAACCGGACGTTAAACACCAACAAACAGATAAACCTGTTCGTAGAATAAGTTCACAGTTTATGTTGTATGGATAAATTGATGATTTAACTTTCTAAGTTGCCATCATCATCATCATCATCATCATCATCATCATCATCATCATCATCATCATCATCATCATCATTATCGCGCATTTAAATACATTAAGTTCCACATTGCAGGTTTGCGAACATACAGGTCTTAGTCTTGATTAGAAGTTATTTTACGTTACAGTTCCCTATCGCCAGCAAAGGAACGAATATGTCCGATTCTAGATTTGATGTGATATCATTTATACAGATCAGAAACAGAAGCAGTCCCATAAAGAGTGTCGTGAGTCCAACTTCATGAACTTCCATTCACAACCACTTCAAGTGATGTACTGTAAGCCCAGCCATCTCAATCTATCATCTCTAAATGGAGATCTGTTTGTCTACATATGTGCAAAACCACGACATTACCTGAAAGGGCGGAGTTAGTAAAAACATTACACATTCGGTTAAATATTAAATGTAGCGGACGCACGGACGTACGGACGGGCATGCAAACAAAGGCGCTGCTTTAACTCAATCATTTATTCGTATTCGTGCAAGTGGAGTCGATTGGAATAGACTGAACAGATTGGTAAAGCTGTAACATACATACAATAAAAATATTAAAATAACACTGCATAGAAATAACGCATTTCGGTTTTAAAACATAGAGTTAACTTCATTAGTTTCACCACTGGTATCATGGATTTTCTTCTAATCAAGAACATTATTTTACTTATTTAATGTTCTGCAACTGACTTGCGATTAAAACAGAATTTATAGCACCGCGAAACAGCATTTACACCATTTATAAGGCGCATTATATTCCTGTTACATGAAATAGATTGTGTACTGTATAACTCTTGTTTACATGAATTCTATTCAGTATAAGCGAGGCATTGAAAGACACAAACACTAACCGACGTTAGGGCCTTCAAACATTCACATGCCCCTTGCCTTTTATCTCAACTGCTACATCATCTCTGCAAATAATGTTTAAAACTCGGTCAGAACTCAGAAAGGTACTTAAAATTCATTAAAATATTCGGCAAAAAGCTTTTACACTTCTTCAATATTCTGAAGCTGTTTTACACCAGAATAAATTCTACCAATTTACAGTCCTGAGAACTCGACTATCTGGAACCAAACAGATTCTATAAACACTGCATCCATTTAAGTTATAGCACAGTTAAACCCATTTTAAATGAGATACAAAAATACAATTTAGCATGACTGAAAGAACGACCCAGAAATAAAATAAATTGCTCATACCTTGGACATTGTAATTCCTTATCCGTTTATTTAACTATTTATTTATTTAACTTTTACACGCCACGGCGTTCAGAAATCGTTTGAGCCTGAGAGCACGTGTTATTGAATTTTATATGTGTCTGGAATAACACGTGACAAAGTGTTAAACTGATTTTGTTATCAAGACTGATTTGAAAAGGCGCCCAGACAACCTAGCGGAATAAAAGTAAACTACAATTTTAAGCTTTTAATAAGGGAATCTACACAGAATTAACGCGGCAAAATGAACCCAAGACTTCTGTCTTAACATTAAATTTGAAACTTAAATGCAGCATTGCGTGTTTTGAAGAGGTGAGAACATAGCTGCATTGGCTAGACCTTCGTGTAATTTAGACATGTACGTGTCTATCTGGTCCAGTAAGATTGTGTCTGAACTATTAATGATCATCCGTTTTTTTTTTGATATACCAACAGCCGAGGTGTAGCTCAACTGTGTGGAGACTTTTATAACTATAACCTTCGATAGTAACTGTGACCTTGGTGACAAGAACTAAGTTGGGTTGCCTTTCGTCTTTAGACAGGAGACTGGGTTGTGTTCCTACGTTGCACACCAACTCACTACAGTAGTTGGACCTTGTGTATACGGAATCTGACACACCACAGTAGATTCCACGGGTGTTTTGGCGTTTTGAATATTGAAGCACATCAATTCTTGTCTGGGCGGCATGAAGTATCAGCCATGTGTCGGGTGACAAATGTCGATAGTGGTACTGCAGTAGTTGTCATTTGGCGGTGTTGCTCCAGTGTCTGCCATCCTCGGCAGTTTGCTAGTTTTGGTCACACTGGCTGAGTAATCATAAGTAATGAAACGAACTGCATTGCGCTGTACTTGCTTGTATCTTAGTGTCACGCTGGGTGTATGGAGTTTATACAGGTGAGCTGTATCCCAGCTTAGGTCGATCCAGTACATTGTACGCTTTTATTTTACGTGTGATGATGCCAGTTCTACTGGTTCATGCTTAATAGAGTAGTCATAGTCGGAGGGTTATATTAGTTAAAAGTTCAAACATCGAAACGTTAATTTACCACATTGCTGCCCATTGGATGAAAAGTTAAGATCTTGTTGGAGAATTCTATCATTGTATTGGGTCCCTACTGGTCGGTACAGAAGACAATCATCGGTCTGGAAGCGAATAATTGGCTGTATATTTTCTTTGATGTCGATATATAGAACGAAGTGGTTGGGATCAAGAACTGAGCCCTGCGATACGCCTGATGTTATAGATACTGCAGCGGACTAGATACACCTTTTGAGATAACCCAGTGAGGAATGATCCAATCCATCCTAACGTCGAGCCACTTGCGACCTTCAGCTTCTCATCTAACCACACCTAATCACACTGTTGGCGTTCCAAATAAAATGCGTAAATATTCTGAACGCAAACCATCCGGATAAAAATGACAACTCAGATTGGCATACGGGTTGTGGAAGGTATGAACGTTCTTCGATCCAAAGAAATTTGACCTTTAGGTGAAATGTTTTGGTGTTTCTATCTTTCTACAGATTTTCCATGAAGAGAGATTGAAGCAGTACTCCTGTTAGCTGGTGAGTGGTATTCAGTAAGTGGTATATTCTTTGAAATTACATGCTTTAAGTTTGTGCTATAAAACTGAAGTAAGAGTGCTTAACGAAAAGAGGATATTTAAAAAAACTTGTCGCATGAGCAACTTAATGTTTGTTTTCTGTTGGCATCCATGTTTTTTTTCACTCTGCTTCGTACAGTGCTGGATTTGCCCTGGATTTGCCGAGATCTGGTCTACGGTTTTGGTGGTACCTATGCACAAACAGAAGAAAAGACCTAATCCAAGACTCGATTCAAAAGGTTAGTTGTAGCGATAAAAACATGGTCATGTTGTCGACATGAACAATCTGGAACTACACTGTTTTACTGGACAGTTTGTCAGAAATTTATCTATCTGACAAAATATTTTGCCATTTTGTCATACAAAATTTACATGACGTTTTCAGGATGAAAAAAATGTGCTTATTGTTCGGCAAAATGATTTATCAATTCTTAAAGATTTTCAATAACTTTGTAATTAACTTACCAGTATTTGTCAAAAAAATAGTCACATTTGTTAAAAACTAAAGTTATCATTTTTATGACAGATTTTTGACAACCTAGTATAGGGAGATGGTGGCAACGCCACACTTGTAATCCAAACCCTAACTCTAAAATACACATTTGCAGTCCTGGCTTGGTGGAATATCGTGTTTTCATCAAGTTGCATGCCTCGTTGCGGATCAATAAACACATGTGATAAGTTAGGCGACGTGTAGGCATTGTATAAGAGATCATTGTAAAGCGCCTCTGGCGGCTGCAATAGGGGAGGATTAATAACGCACCAATTCAAAAGCCCATACTGTTCCAGTCCGCCCCAGTAGTAGCTGAAATTTCATACGCCCAGGTCCTCATCCGCGAAACGGCCGTGCTGGGTCATGGGACACAGCCCAACCCCGAATGCACAGGTATTCATTTAATAAACAATGAAACTAAAATTTTTTATTTATGCCATTTATGTGATAGTTTTGATAATATTTTCATGGAACAGGAAAGGTCTTCTATTGTTTTTAGCCCTCAGCCATGAAATGGCTAAAGGCTATTGCTATGGCCGTGTCCGTCCGTCTGTCCGTTAACACTTGCCTTAAATATTTTAAATATAGCTTATATATGAACCTATGAAGATCCATGGACCTATTGTTTATGAGCCATATCCGACCAAGAACAGTGGCTCAGCTGGACTTGGAAATTTTCTTATTTGTACCACTATCAAGTTTGCTTAACATGTGGCTTGTGAACACTCTCTAGCCTACAGTTCTTTACCAATTACTAAGATATTTCGGATATAGCTACTATATGAAGCAATGAAGATCCCTATTGTATATGAGCCATATACGACCAAGGACAGTGGCTCAGCTGGACTTTCTCTTGGTAAATGTTTTTGTTTTTTGTTCATCTTAAAGCACTGCCACCCTTTTATCTTTTCGGTGTTAAGGATTGAAATGAGCCTGTGACCGGCCTCAAACCTACTACTTTCCTTGTTTCGAATGTTCTGGTTGGCTGAGGGCTTTGCATCTCTGATGCCTATGTTTTTTCTTTTTTGCGCATTCGTGCTACACCTTTTTGTTCACTTATTGATGGAAACACACATTAAAGGATGTATTCCAAATGACGTTAATGCATTCGCAATAACTTTTATCCCACGAAACGCCATGGATTGACCATACATTAAACGTTAACATCAGCATTTTTCGTGTTTTTACTGCATTAAAATGCATGCAGACCGAAGGCCGAGACGCCAGTATGTTGTTTTTATTTATTTATTATTTGTGTTCACAGATTATTATTATTATTATTATTATTATTTTTTGGCTGCCAATTGGTTAACAAGCATTTAACTGGTCAACAATCTTAAATTGGTTAAAATGACGAACATTCATTTGGATAACCTAAAACTACTGCAACTGTTAAAGTTTTTTAAAAGATTTTAAGGTTGTTAGCCTACAGCCCAGCACGCCTACGACACAGTACTCCTACGGTCCAGAACACCAAGTACTCAGTGCGCGATCCAGTACACCTACGATCAATTACGCGTACGGCTCAGTACATATTAGGGGCCCAACTTAAATTCTGGGGGCCCCACGCTTATTCATGATGATAATTTTAATTTCAAAGCATTCTCATTATTTTGCTGTAGGTAGTTTTATATCCACAAACAATTATTTTCATATGAAAAATAACATCTTGCGTACTCAATGCATGTGCAAGGACAATGGCCCTGGGGGCCCCTGTCTTAAACAAACAAACTGGTTACCCGACTTCAAAATCGATGTTCAACACGTGCATGTATTCGAAGTTCTATTCAAAAACATCATGGCATTTTTATTGTACGGTTTCCCTACCAGTTTTGGTCTGGATATAGAGTACATACCCTCCATTAAAACCAAGTATGCTCACGACCTACTCGTATTTAATAATTCACCAATATAAAAAAAAATAACGTGAAGGACTAGGCAAATATATATTTTCTACGTATCCGGTTACAGACGTGTAGACCCCTAGAGGTGTAATGCTAAAAATCATATCCCACATAACCAAGGCGGCATTTCTGTTTCCTACAAAACATTCTCAAAAAGGGAGAAATGTGTACTTGCCGCGAGTGATAAATTGGCAGCTTTTATCAGTGAGCTTAGTATGACAAAATGGAGCTAATGCGCTTTCAGGGCATCCATTACATTCGAGCTTAGGAGATTTCCCTGCCGCCAAAGACATGTCCCAAAAGTGAGGGAAAATGTAATCGTATTTGAACAGGCGTATGTATTTTTGTCCCTTGTTGTCGAACAACGTTATTTGTTGTTATCAGATGCCAGTGAAAGCACCTTGAGGACCTCTAAGGGGTGGGGGGGGGGGGGGGGGTGAGCGGGGTATCAATACCCACCAGTTGTCTGTGCATTAATTTCATTTTTATTTTCAGAGAGTTTATTTTCTCTGATATTGTTTGCTAAAATGCCTGTATTTAATGAACAATGAAAAAGAAAAGATAAGAAAAAAAGATATAAAATATATAAATAAATAAATGTTCATTAATTTAAGTTGAATGTCAAAGCTCTTTAAAGACAATCAGTGAATGCCTTTAACGATTTGTCCCCTTGCATCTTTAGTGTTCAACGATGTGTAAACGAGGACGTTTTTTTTCTGTGCTGACGTGGATATATCGAACTCTTTTGGCTAAGTGAGCAGAGACTTGTTAAGTTGACATAGTGGGTTCTGTTCTGCAATACTTCAGCAAACACAGTATGGTATATTTGTGCTGCTCATGCAAACTCCAGAGCCTGTTTCTACTCAACTCCTCGATTTTGTGGAAAATTGCATTTTAATTTTTTCAAGTGGTGTTGTGATTGGTCCTGATTGTTTAAACAAGCTATTGACTATTTTAACGATTACCAGACACAAGGCCCACATCACCCTAGGTTCCAGCATATTGGTTCAAACGCCATTTTCAACGGTTCTGGTGTAGTATAATCTAACACAATAAGTACCTTTGTTCAGAAATTAAATACCGTGTATAATACCGCGGATACAACAGGGAAGATACTACAAGTCCCACTTAAACAGAGGTCGTGAAAGCGGCGTGTGTACCGCGGTATACCGCAGCATTGGGTAAATACCGCTATCCCCCCACTACTCCGTTGATTTTGCTGAGTACCATAACGACTCCCGTATCGTAAGAAACAGGTCTCGGCAGTTTTCCGGAAATTTGTTCATCATCACATATATATCTATATATATATATATATATATATATATATATATATATACTGTGATGACACAGTAATATATATTCTACATCAGAGGAAAGTATTTCATCTGGAAATTTTTCCATAAAAGATTGAAGATTATAATCGGCTGAGCGTATGTGACCATCTTTCCACATTCTTCTGTTTCCACCGCAGAAAGGGGATGCTGCAGAAAATGTCTTGGAAGAAAGAGGGTTGAAGTATGCTCGTGTAATCTCTTTTTTAGTTTCTTTAGGAAAAAGTTCGTAAAGCCACAAAATCTTTTAAGAATAATGCCTATTGGCATCACTGAAGAGTTTGTTTTAAAGAGCGGTTCACAAACAAGAGATGAATTTCGTCATGTGCGTTGGGCACTCGATGAAATAGTGTTCGATTGTGAGAGGTTATTTACTGATTAGATGGGCTCGGGTAAAGGTAGCAGGAGATACTACCGAGCCAGGTGTTACTTTTATTGGTGATTCACCAAACATTGGCGAAAATTGTGGCCAAACCCCAAAATATAAGTAAAATCTTAACTAACTTCTGGAAAACAATCTTACTGTCTTCAGATTTTAAGTAAAGTCGCAGGAGTTACCACCTACCTGACTGGCGATTTCTTTGGCGATTTGGCAAAAATTGGCAAAAATATTGGCGAAAAACGAAATTTTGTCTTAAAATCTTAAGTACATCGAGGAAAGTAATCTTACTGTCTTGAAATTTTAAGTGAGAATAGCAACCGTTTCTACCTATCTGGCTGTTACTTTTTTTTGGTGATTGGTCAAAAATTGGCGAAAGTTCTGGAAAAAAATTTTTTTTTTTCAGTAAAATCTTAACTAACTGCTGGAAAATAATAATCATACTGTCTTGAAATTTTAGATGAAGCCAAAAGGTAGGAGGCGTTACTACCTATCTGGCTATTACTTATTTTGACGTTTCGCCAAAAATTGGCGAAAACCTAACAAATTTTCGGTACAATCTTGACGGTCTCCAGGAAAATAGTCCAAGTCTTGAAATTTTACGTGAAATTTGCAGACCTTCCTACCTAAAAAATGAAATTCCATAAATTCTGAACTAACCCCAGTAAAATAGTATTACTGTCTTGAAATTTTAAGTAACGGTAGTAATCAATATTACCTAACTGGCTATGAATGTTTAGTGATTAGCAAAGAAATCGGCGAATTTTTTGGCGAAAAACCAAAGAAATTTTTATGGTCAGCGATTTTTACTATTTTTGACCTTTGCATTCCCGTCGTCATGAAAATTGTAAGTAAAGTTTTAATTTTTGAACTCCAGAATTAAATGCAGTTTTCCTTCATGTTCTGGCGCTGCCCATACGTGGTTATATCGAGTTAAGTCACTTTTTAAACTAAAATATTGCGTCCTGCTTTTGTCCTGCTTTTGGTAGGACAGCGTCCTGCTTTTTGCTTAAAAGGGCCTGGCAACACTGAGACTGCAACCCGCGTTTGGTCAAGAATGGGGGAATTATTTCAAAATTAGCACTCTGGACACGCATAGTAACAACCTGGTACGACAGTGTCCCCCATGGTAACAAGCTGGTGCGAGAGTGTCCCCCATGGTAACAAGCTGGTACGACATGTCCCCCATGGTAATAAGCTGGTGCGACAGTGTCTCCGGAGGACAATTCATAATTGCAACATCTTTTTTTTAATCAAAGAAAGTTGCGTTCTTTTTTCCACAAACACTGGGAATGAGCTGGTCATACTGTCCCTGGGCATTTTCAGAAGTTTGCCGTATCGCTAGCACAGCTGTTAAAAGCAGCGCAGAGAAGCCTCAGCGGAGCTTAGACCCAGTTAGTACATTTTTTATAGTATGCAATTTTCGTAAGCTTCATTTACTGATGTCTTTAGAGAATATATCATTAATCTGAAAGTTTATCATTTCTTGAAATACACGAAAGCCCTTAATAATATCCCGATGTCAGTAGTGCAATTCGCCTTGGCTCCATGGCAAGAATTGCCTAACTATTATGGAAAGACAATAGCAAGTTGCATTAGAAAATCAGTGGGTGTGAGATTGATAGGAGCTGATGCCCCGTATGGTCTGGTGTAACGGTGCGGAAACCAGTCTCCTATCATTAGACAATTGCTCTAAGGGCTGAAACATATTCACAAGGGTGAAGCGTTGTCAGAAAGCGATGTGAGAAGACTGCCAGACTACTGGGTTAGATGAGCAGTTGTCATGTAGGGAGGTTTTGTTCTCTATGTAACAAGGTTCTTTAATATTCAATCATCTGTGTGCTCATCAAATGGATTCGTCCACAGAGCAAATGCAAAAATCGTTTACTCAAGTAATTGAAGAACCGAATTTCGTTGGATGAATTCTAATCGCAGATAGTCTGCAACAGTGCTCAGAAACCACTATGTTTATGTCGGGTGTTTGGTTGCGGGGGCAGGGCTGGGGTTTGGCCTTGGCTTAAGCTGCCTAGGCAAAAGCCCAGAGGGGTCATATGTGTGACCATGCATGCCTAAAAAACGCGGAGAAAGCGGGTAATTTTGAGGTCAGACGCGGTCCGTGCGCATTGCCAATTTTGTTTAAAGTGTGTTTTGGGGAGCGGGGGAGGGGGGGGGGGCAGTATTTTCATCCAGTACTCCGAGTTTCCAACAACAGAGGGGGGGGGGCGGTCTTTCAGAATTGTACTTGGCGTTTGGTTAGAAAGGGGTGTTATTTCTAGATTAGCGATTTGCGTTTAGGGATCGTTTAACCCCCCCCCCCCCCCCCTCCCCCGATCCCCTGGGAGAAAAGATTACCTGTCCAACCCATTCATTGAGAAATTCGATCGTTCCGTTTGAAATGGTTGTTGAAACTACGGTAAATTTCCTGAATACATATGAGAAGCATAAGCGTAAAGGCAAGATCATATCCCAAACCTTTTCTTCTTCACGCGGACTGAAAAAGATCCATCTTCTTCTCCTGGTTCCTGAAGAGAGTTTCGGGAAACCCGTATATAACATTCCACTTTCAACGTTTATGATATTCGAAAACAAGTTATTCCGGTGTGGATGAAAGCACGATTGTTTAACGTGGTAAAGACGAATCAATTTGTTGTCGCGAGGCGCCTCTAAGGCTTCGTGTTAGTCCAGAAAAAAGCAAGGCTGTACTAAATTGCAAGAGCCTTGTAATGGGCGGCGATTTTGTTGTCTAAGAGGTTTAAGGCTCAAATTTTACGTGATGTCTGGAGAGGTGATCATTAAAGATGATGTGGCGACCAGACTCTTGTCAGATGCGATGCGGCTCACTCGCTCCAGCCGCGTAGGAATACATGTCTTCGCAATAGTTTAACTTCCTGCCAAGAACTAAAGTTAGTCATCATTGTTTATATCAAAATGTTGTTCAAACAGAGTTATTCAGAACTGCTTATACTGGCATAAGGTGGTCCATGCCTTGATAAAAAGATGTCGATTGCGCAATAAAGATTTTATTATATGAACCCTTAGAGCAAAGGGGAAATTGAAGCGAGATAATGTAAATCCGCGTAAATTAGATGCGATATAGTATATTTATTCCCCAAAGGGGGACTTTGTGCGATCGACCGCGTGTCGGTCTGTCGGTCGGTCTGTTGGTTTGTTATCAAGAGCTTTTTAACACGATAACTTAAAAACTGCTGCAAGGATTTCAATGAAAGTTGGTGTGTAGCTTCTATGGGAACAAACACAGATCGGTATTGTAAATGGGCCAGGTTCGTGCAAGGAAAATGGACCAGCTGGACTTCGAAAATTTCAGCTCTTGATTGACTATTGATGGCCGTGTTTAACTGTTGGGGGCCTTTGGGGAATATGTGGGATATGCACACTGCTCTAGTTTTGAGTGCAACTTGGGAAAGGCAGTAGAAGACCACAGAAAAATGTTCTGTATTGCAACTGCACTCAAAATAAGACATGTCGTATCCCACGGCACATAGGATGCTTTTAAGTGCCTTTTTGTGTTTAAAATGCACTTTTGCGTCAGATGAGAAAAAAGTGGGCCTCAAATCAAAAAGGGGTGGGCCTTAAATCACATCAACGTCCAGCAAAACGAAATAATTGGTATAATGACCTAAAATAACGCGTTGTTGATGTGTATACGTACAGAAGCTAAAAAAAAATAAAATACCGCATAGTTTAAATGCCCCGAAGTAGCTGAAAAATGTAAGTTTTCACGTTTTACATGTGATCTTTTTAAAACTTTCGGACCAGCATTCACAGTCACAAGGTTCGCGATCTTCATATGCTAACCATTCTTACTATCCACATTCAAGTTGGTAACGGAACAACTATTGTTGGAGCAGACAGGCATGGACTTGTGGTGACAAGATATCCGGCAATGGAGCAGTTGGAGCAGAGAGGCCTGGACTTGCGGTGACAAGGTCCCCGGCAATGGAGCAGTTGGAGCAGAGAGGCCTGGACTTGCGGTGACAAGGTCCTCGGCAATGGAGCAGTTGGAGCAGAGCGGCCTGGATTTGCCGTGACAAGGTCCCCTGCAATGGAACAGTTGGAGCAGAGAGGCCTGGACTTGCGGTGACAAGGTCCCCTGCAATGGAGCAGTTGGAGCAGAGAGGCCTTGACTTGTGGTGACAAGGTCCCCGGCAATGGAGCAGTTGGAGCAGAGAGGCCTGGACTTGTGGTGACAAGATATCCGGCAATGGAGCAGTTGGAGCAGAGAGGCCTGGACTTGCGGTGACAAGGTCCCCGGCAATGGAGCAGTTGGAGCAGAGAGGCCTGGACTTGCGGTGACAAGGTCCCCGGCAATGGAGCAGTTGGAGCAGATAGGCCAGGACTTGCGGGGACAAGGTCCCCGGCGATGGAGCAGTTGGAGCAGAGAGGCCAGGACTTGCGGTGACAAGGTCCCCGGCAATGGAGCAGTTGGAGCAGAGAGGCCTGGACTTGCGGTGACAAGGTCCTCGGCAATGGAGCAGTTTGAGCAGAGCGGCCTGGATTTGCCGTGACAAGGTCCCCTGCAATGGAACAGTTGGAACAGAGACCTGGACTTGCGGGGACAAGGTCCCTGGTGATGGAGCAGTTGGAGCAGAGAGGCCAGGACTTGCGGTGACAAGGTCCCCTGCAATGGAGCAGTTGGAGCAGAGAGGCCTGGACTTGCGGGGACAAGGTCCCCTGCAATGGAGCAGTTGGAGCAGAGAGGCCTGGACTTGCGGGGACAAGGTCCCCGGCAATGGAGCAGTTGGAGCAGAGAGGCCTGGACTTGCGGCGTCAAGGTCCCCGGCAATGGAGCAGTTGGAGCAGAGAGGCCTGGACTTGCGGTGACAAGGTCCCCGGCAATGGAGCAGTTGGAGCAGAGAGGCCTGGACTTGCGGTGACAAGATCCCCGGTGTAACAATATATCTTCCCATCTGTACAGCTTCCCAGCGGGCTATCTCCCCCCCCCCCCCCCCACCTGGTATTTTCTGTCCCCTGTTTAGCTTCCCCCACCCAGGCTAGCTTCCCCGCTATCCCCCCCCCCCCCCGCAATTTTTTCCGTTTTTTTCTTGCTGCCCCCTGTTCACCTCCCCCTCCCCCAAGCCATTCTAGCTTCCCCTATTTTTCTTTCTGCTGCTTAGTCAAAGACACTCTGTGGTCACCAAAATTAATAAGGTTAATCTGATTGTTTAATCCCCGTTTTATTTACCAATGACAATCACATCGCCGATGTATTGAAGTTAAACGAATCCACATATCTTTTGTTTTGATTTTTATGTATGTTTTGTAACAGGTATAGATAAGAAATCTCGGGAAATTTGAAGTTGCGGCATAAGATTTAGTCCTGACTGTAAACAAAACCTGAAAGCTTTGGAGCATTGAGGTCTGTGCTTACAGCTTTCGTTTTACCTCGCCTGGCCCTCAGCTTTCCTATGTTCTCTTTAATCTACGCCAATCTCACCTTGTAATTAAACGTGAAATATTGCCCGTAAATCAAGAACGAGTCTTTTACTTTTAGAGTTAATAAGCCAAATGGTGTGCGATGAAAAACCTGGGCCAATGTATGGGACTAATTTCAATCAATCAGTGCAGCAGGCCAGCGATAATCAGCCCTTTGAGCTCAACCCTTTAGCTACTTTAACCTTGAGTATTGCAATAAATATGGATTTGTTTGTCATAGTAAAGTGTCACTTGCGGAAATGTACGGGTGATATTTTCAGAAGCTCAGGACACTTTTAAAGTGTTGTGTGTTGTTTTTGACAGCTATTTGTTTGGCTAATTGTGTGTCGGTCGTATGATTTAGAATGTCAGCAGCACTGTGCCCCGATTGCTACGTAGTATGATACACCGGTTTATTATATATTACCTTTTATCGTGTTAGAAAGAACAGTATTTTCCATTTGTATGTCAAAAAGTAAGAAAACGTCAGGTTATTCCAGTGAACAAAACGGTGCCAACACTCTTTTATTTAAAATAAGAATATGTGAGCCAAATCAAAATCCTTAGGCTTTTTTTATTGAGCGCGAAATATAGCACTGTCAACAGTGCGAGTCTATTGTTGGAATGGGCTCATGAAGCTAAGTCGAAGTGAAATATGTCGAATATCACAGAAGGTGAATTGTCCATAAACTACGGTAGTCTTTTTCCGGATTAGACTAACTTTGAATATAGGCTTGTTTCGGAATTAAAAAAT